>LFRF01000005.1:813538-849907 GCA_001189435.1 Tolypocladium ophioglossoides CBS 100239
AGGAGCTCGTACGCGGGTCGCTGTGCGTTGTTAAGGAGGCCATCATCCAGGTACGTTCCAGCAATCCCATCAATATCCAGTTGAAAGCAAACGATCTTAGAGTTATCCTAGCTATACTAAGTAGAAGGCCGAAAATAATCGGGAAAGAAACTTACATCGGGGTTAATCGAGAATTCATAAGCATCAAATAGTCCATGCATATGATCGCGGAGAAGGAGGCCATTCTGAACTGAGTTGATCGTACCTCCTCGGATTGGCAGGAGAGTAATCCAACGGCTGTAGTTTTTCTGAATCCAGTGGTCTTCGTAGGCAAGAGGGTAGATATGTGCCGCTTGGAAAGAGTTCCAATTGCCAGATTTAGCCTTGGTATTTTTGAGCTTGGTTATGACGCAGCCTCCATCTCGTTGGCGTACTTCCTTTATGAAATCCTTTATCCGAGTTCCCGTGGCAAGAGATATTGTCCGGTGTAGAGGGGTTTCATCGGTAATATCGAGGGTGCCATCGGTAACGATAGCATAGCTGCCTCTAAGAAGTGGTTCCGAGTCCCGGGGAACCGCTTTGCCGTCTTCATTGCGGAGAGAGTAGCTTGTCGAAAGAACTAGGAGTATGTCGAGCTGTCGGATAGACCGGTTGACTCGGCAGGACTCGGCAGCCCCTTGGGCAGCCACATTACATTGATGACTCGGATGTCTGTATTCAGAGACGGTGGCTAGAGGCATTCTTCCTTGGAAGAATGCAGCCTCGTKGGATTGATGACTCGAGGTCAATAGGGGCAAATAGGGGCCGCTAGGGGTCACAACGGAAGTCTGACGCCACTAACACACACACAGCCAACGGTGGATAGGGGCAACCCTAGGGATAAAAGGAATCCCTTTTCAGGGCTCTTTGGGCAGCTAGAAGAGTCGATACAGAGATATACGAATTGATCAAGCTCAAAGCGATACGAGCATGGAGTAGAAGTTGGAGTTGGTAACACCGGCAGTGAGGACGAGGCCACCAAGAGTAGTAGACGGATCTCTACTATCATAGAAGAAGACATCACGAGCAAGGGCTCGTGCGCCAACGCCCGACATCTTATTGGTCACGGCGGAGGGAGTCGACATATTTTCCGTCATGCTTGAGGGTGGGTTGTTGATTTGCTTGCGAGGCCCGCGGGGTTGTAGAAAAGCCAACGCGACATTACGTGCAGGTTTAAACACGGGCTACCAAATTTGGCGGGTCAAGGTGGCGCTGCGGGCGTGCAGCGGCGCGCAATCACGTCTCGGAACGCGAAGTCAACAAAAGCCTCCACAGGCAAATGTACATAGTTACCCGTTGGTGAATCCTAAGTTGGCCATAAAATTCGAGGACGGCCACAAAACATGAGGACATTTTGCGCGTAATTGATGTATCTTGTTCGGGCATAACCATACTTATACTTTGCTTTCATATGCCTTGTACTTGGTATGTTGTGTTAGAATTGCTCATCGCCCGATTTCCCTGAGACCCTGGCCTGATTTCTCCGAGACCTGAGCCGGGAACAAAATGACCGGCGGAGCATGGGCGGTGAGGCTGTTGGTCCGGGTCCGGTTGCCTTAACGAATCACGAACATGGATGCATGTTACTTATATGTTACCCTAGCTTCGCCAATAGACTGTCATGAATGTAGCCCATTTATCTAATTCTTTAGGTCAACCGTAAGCATGACTTGACCCATGAAGCATCAGCTACCAGTATCACGAGCGGGTATACGAAGTCAACTGTCAGGGGTGTTGGCTTGCCCAGTTCTTCCGCGACTGGGGGCTTGGCAAATTTGATTGCGACTTCTCGTTTATTACTGGACGTCATCTATTGCGCCGTAATACAACAGGTCTTTAGATGGATAGATAAGCCCTTAGAAGTCAAATAGAACATCTATCATCGGCAGAGGCAGATAGGCACCTTGCAAGTTGGCCACTTCCATCTTCGCCATCATCTTTTTCATGTCCGCCCCATACAATTCAGCTGTTCCTTGGCAATACACCGCCTTAGCAAACATGCGAAGCTGCATCGGGAACAGCCGATCGCCATAATGCTCAACGATGTCGCTCTTCTCAACAGCGCATCGCAGGTCGTGCCACTGAGAGTTGTTCATGCCCAGCCTCTCGCACGTTTTCTTCTTGGTCTTGCTCCACCATGAAGGTAGCAGGCCAGGCCGAGATGCGGCGAGCTCCAGAAAGTGCCGAAAACCGTTCAGTCCGCTGGATGCTCCGCCGTAGAGGCTCTTGGCGTAAATGATGCCGTGGATCTCGTAGTCGTCCTCAATGTTCAGGCGGTACGCGTCAATTAGCAGACGGTACACATCCCTATCTGAACGGTAATGGAGCCAGGTGCCGCGGTCAAGGTGCATAAAGGGGTTGTCGATTGGCTTGTCCAGCCCACGAAGCGGCGAGAGATTCGGGCTCACAACAGGAGGGGGGTTAGGGGGGACATTTGATGCGACGGCATCAGCTTGCACGCTGCAGATTTTCTTGTGGGCTTTCCAGTCGGCCTTCTGGCAATCTCGAGAGCAGTACTGCGTCGTGGAGCACTTGGCGCACAGCTTGAGGTTGACCTCGGGAGGCGACTTGTCGCAGGTGTTGCATGCCGCCATTGTAGGCAATGTTTGCTTGTCTGTCAAGAATGCGTGAGTTATTAACTAACTATTTGGGCGTTGTGGTGGGCATTACGGAGTACCTCGGGAGTTGAGATTGGTCGAAGACTCGTAAACAGGCTCGAGGGAGGATGGCAGATGACTGGAGATTCGCTGCAGGGACTCGAATAAAGCTCTCAATAGGAGACAGTAACTTTCTTCGACGGAGGTGCTCTCCTCGCTTCAACGCTGGGTGCTGCTCATACGAGCGATGGTGTGGTTGGGAAAGCTTGCAACGAATGTCCTAGCGCAAGTCTGAACGATACTGAGGAAACAACAAAGAACAAGTCAGGTCGGATTTATTCCTCGACAACATAAATAGGTGTCGAAAACATACCTGCCTCGCAACGCGCCGAACTAAGTCTGAACGGCATGCTGCGTCGCGCTGGCAACCAAGGGGTCGCAATCACGTCAGTCAAACGAGCCTCCAAATGAGCTTCCAAACGAGTACGGAGGTACCGCAGTTTTCTGGGAGCCTATATCAAGATCTTGAAGGATTCTACACTTACCTTCTCTACTATTTAAGGAAATCCACCCAAGAAAAATATCAGCCTTTGACTCGTGTCTCATGGGCGCTCCGACCAGACATCAATTTGACGGCAACTTGCTCTACATGCCTATTCTCGCAGTATACTACGTACTGCACAGTGAACGCGAGGCAGTCGTCCCGGGGGAGAGGGCGAACAGACAATCATCAATTCTCAAGGTCTTTATACAAGCGCCTCATCTACGACGAGAACGGCAACCACTGGCAGTGGGCATGATACTCACTATACTCACCATCCTATAGCCACATCAGCCCTTATCTGCCTCACTGCTGTCCCGGGCAGAGCGTTGCGGAGGCTGCGATTGTTATTCTTTCTATTTCTCTCGACTGCTATATTATTAACTATATGGCAGTCCGTGATTCATGTCTAGAACTACCTAGAACAAGAACGTCTGGGTGTTTAGGATATCAGTCAACACGCGATCTTGAATCAACAGACACCAGGCTGTGCCTGCTAACAACTGAAACTCGGTAATTTGCGAAAGGGCTTAAAATTCGGCTCAAGTCAACTCTTGCCGGTGCCTGATGAGAGTGGCAGCGGCGCGTCGAGGCCGCAAATCAGGAACGAACTCTGTCCGAGGCACACGGAAAAGCCGCAGATTGAGCGGCAGGCGCGGCCATATTCACCAAATACAGCTTGCGAATGGTCACGGAGCCTTCTTTTTAGAGTTAAATAATTAGTGAGAGGCTAGAGCGCGGCGCGGTTCGCAATCCACTTACTCCGTAATACACGCGCGCCGAAATTGGGTGCTTCGTTCCCCGCATCGCCCACATAAACATCAACACCACTGATAGCCACTCAAGCCACCTTCACGCTGCATGCACCTCACTTCAATACTCCTCTCCATGCTGTATCATATATATCCTGGAAACCCTACATCTATCGCCATGGCTGCCGACGCCACCGCACCATCCATCCCTCACATCCACCTCCTCCTCATGGAGCAGCGCTTCAGCGAGGCCTTCCTCGGGGCCCTCGCGCAGCACCACCATCCAGCCTCCGTGTCCTTCGAGGTCCACCACTCCGCGCTGCAGCAGTTGCCCGCAGCCGTGCAGTTCGACCTCGTCGTCTCGCCCGCAAACTCGTACGGCCGGCTGGACGGCAGCTTTGACGACGCCATCTCGCGGGCATTCTCCCCCCGGGGCGACTACCTCGGGCTCACGCGCGTCGCCCAGACCAAGCTCTACGATGAGTGGCGCGGCTTCGCGCCGCCAGGGACGTGCACGCTCGTCCGCATCCCGGAGGACTTCAAGGAGCGGTCCAAGAACGTCTGGGGTACCAAATTCCTGGCTCTGTGCCCGACGATGCGCACGCCACAGGAGGTGACATGGGACCGGGAGGTCGTCTACGAGGCCGTCTGGAGCCTCCTCTGCGCCGTGGACAAGCACAACATCAAGGTTAGAGAAAGCAAGCATCCCGAGGAAGTGGAGATCCGGAGCTTGCTCATGACGCCCTTGGCGACCGGATGTGGCCGCGTCAGCCCCGAGAAGTGGGCGCATCAGCTCGTCCTCGCCTTGAAGCATTTCGTCGACGCAAAGGAGAACCCAGCAAGGTGGCGTTCTCTGGAGCCGGGGCAGATATTCGACTATACAAATGAGGTGGTTGGCACATGGACTATGTGAGGGACATGGCGGTGGCGACGTTCAGGGGCGGCGTGTTGACGCAAATGCTCAAGTTGGCCTACATGTACTGCGCAAGAAGTCACGTGCGAGAAATCATTCAGTTTGTGCCAGATTGATATGATGAAACTTTGTTGTTTGCAAAAGCGTGACACGTCTGACTTGGTTGTGGAGTTGCACGCCTCCTGCCTTCAACCGCGGGAGCGCACCGCAGGCAACTACGCCCGTGCTTGAACAGATATTTAAGTTAACGTTGGCCTAAATGCAAGCCTTGTGGCTTGCAGCATATGCCGTTGTCAAATATTCCGGGCTTTTGCCTTTCTGCCCGAGTGCCCAACTCGTATGCAAAGCATCCCGTCTGTCGTCTGTACTGGCGTTCCATAACCGTCAATTTCAGTATCAACATCTCTTGATCCCGCCGGAACAGGGCAAGTAACTCTTAAATGTCTGGATGCTCGTTGGCAAACAAAACCCTGCCATGGCGTCCTCAACGCACCCGCCCAACCAGCCCAGCACGATTGTCGCCGACCTCATGCCGTCCAACTTTTCGTTCCAGCACCTGGGTCTCGGGCGCGGCTTTCGCACCCTCCGGCAAGAGTGGCCGTTCATCTTGAAGACGGTCGAATCCATCCTGGACAAGAACTTCGACACCTGCCTGCACTCGACCATCCHCCTGCTCGGGCTCGGTAGCTCCCGGGTCCACGCCGGCGGGCCAAAGATTGTCCTCATCAGTATGATGCGGGAGTCTGACATGTCGGAGTGGCCCGAGGTGGCCGAGGAGATTCAAGATTTCCTGGACACCATCAACTACGGGGTCCAGGTTCGCATGGAGTACGACGGCGAGAAGGGCCTCGCGATACCCCGCCAGCCGCGGCCCTTGACGCGGCAACAGCTGCGACTACAGGATCGGCGATGGTGAGGTGAGGGTTTCGGAGCGGACATATAGCGGATTGGATTGGGTACACAAAAGGCGGCATGGTTTGAAGCATGGGTTACGGTACGGGACGGGGCACAGGCCTGAGAGAGGCAGGCTGGCAGGCGGTGGCAAGCTTGATAACTACCTTGACGGCTTTTCCATCAGCAACTATCTAATTGACGAGAGATATGTCAGCTGTCTCACGAAAGAAGTGCAAAAGCATCGGTGCTGAGGCCATGAACGAGGATCATGGCGTTCAACGGGCCTATCTTTGGGAGAGGGGTTATTTCCAAGGCGAAAAAATCTCTAGACATGCCTTGAAACGCTCCCAAGGGCTTTTGACAGATGACGGGAACAAATGCGGCTGGCACGGCGCGCTGTTGGTAAACGCCCGTGGCGCGGGATACGATATTGCCTCATCCAGCTAAGAAGCTCCCAGTCAACCGCATCACGGATTGTCGCTCCATTTCGACGACCGTATAGACATCGCCAACGCCAATACCACCGGCCAGAGGAATGATAGAATACACGCCGCAACGCAGGCACGAGGCGGGAAGATTAGCGTTGCCCCCGCAGATAAGGAGCCCAGGGACGTAACGCCGACGGAAGAGCAGGTTGCGGCCAGCTCACACTGTACGGAATCCGTGTCTGTATCCGAATCGGGGTATGCATATCCCAGGACACGCGTCAATTGAGCTCGTACAGCTCCGGGGCATTCGCTGTTGGCATGTCATTTGGCGAGGTTGTGGTGAACTTGTTGATCCCGTGGCGGGCGGAGGGAGAGACTTTGAGACTTAGTCAGCAGGCTGCCCCAACAGAAGCTGTGCTGGAAGCCGCCGTAATTCAACGGGCACCGAAAAAGGCGCTGGTGGGGACCCGTCCAGGGGAGCTCGCTGGTTGGTGGGTGCTTCCGTCCAGTGAAGAGCCCCCAATGGAAAAAAGCTGCTGGGAGGCTGCGAGACCGCACACCGGGCAGGGAGCTGGTTTCGCCGTCTTCCGGAAATTCCCTCTCCATCGTCGCCGTCGTCSTCGTCGCTGCTCCCGTCCAGCCAACTCACTCCCGCCTCCCCTCCCAACGCATCTCTCGCGACGCCTAGAGCCGGTGGCCAGAGCTGTAGCTGACCTGCCTCGCCGTTGCCCCTCCAGACCGGCTTCAATTGGCACGTCCAGTCCAACCACAGACACCATGTCCCGCCTCCTCCGACCAGCAGCTCGCCTAGCTGCCACGACGCGCGCCGCCGTCAAGGCTCCCGCTGCTCCCTCCTTCGCTCAGGCCCCGCGCGCCATCGCGACGCCCGTCTTCTTCGGTGCCCAGCAGAGCAGGAGGTACGCCGAGGGCGCCGGCGTCAAGGAGTACACGGTCCGAGATGCGCTCAACGAGGCCCTGGCCGAGGAACTCGAGGGCAACCCCAAGGTCTTCGTCCTCGGCGAGGAGGTTGCCCAGTACAACGGCGCCTACAAGGTCACCAAGGGCCTGCTGGACCGGTTCGGCGACAAGCGTGTCATTGACACCCCCATCACGGAGAGCGGCTTCTGCGGCCTGGCCATTGGCGCTGCCCTGAGCGGCCTGCACCCTGTGGTGAGCATTCCTCTTCCCCTGCGTCTCGCTTCTATAGGTGGCAACGGTGCAGTCACGGATGGGCTTTGGCTGACATGCTCCCTAACTCTAGTGCGAGTTCATGACCTTCAATTTCGCCATGCAGGCCATCGACCAGATCGTCAACTCGGCTGGCAAGACCCTCTACATGTCCGGCGGCATCCAGCCCTGCAACATCACCTTCCGCGGCCCCAACGGCTTCGCCTCCGGCGTCGGTGCTCAGCACTCGCAAGACTACTCCGCCTGGTACGGCAGCGTCCCTGGCCTCAAGGTCGTCTCCCCCTGGAGCGCCGAGGACGCCAAGGGTCTGCTCAAGGCCGCCATCCGCGACCCCAACCCCGTCGTCGTCCTCGAGAACGAACTCATGTACGGCCAGTCCTTCCCCATGTCCGAGGCCGCCCAGAAGGACGACTTCGTCCTGCCCTTTGGCAAGGCCAAGGTTGAGCGCGCCGGCAAGGACCTGACCATTGTGACCCTCTCCCGATGCGTTGGCCAGTCCCTGATCGCTGCCGAGAACCTCAAGAAGAACTACGGCATCGAGGCCGAGGTCATCAACCTGCGGTCCATCAAGCCCCTCGACATTGAGGCCATCGTCAAGTCGGTCAAGAAGACGCACCGCCTCCTGTCCGTCGAGTCTGGTTACCCCGCCTTTGGTGTCGGTGCCGAGATCCTCGCCTTGACGATGGAGTACGCCTTTGACTACCTCGATACCCCTGCCCAGCGTGTCACTGGCGCCGACGTCCCGACCCCCTACGCCCAGAAGCTCGAGGAGATGAGCTTCCCTACGGAGAAGATCATTGAGGACTACGCCGCCAAGATGCTGCGCGCGTGAAAGCATGAGGAGCAGGGACAATAATTCTGGGGTGGTGGATAGGTTTTCCGGCGCTCCTTTGGGACGCTAGGGAGCAGCAGCTTCGGCCGGGAAGCAAACGATGCATGACGGCGGCATTCGTGCGGGCGGAATGCGGCACATAACCACAATTTTTTAACTTTTATAGACGGACGGAGGGAAAGGGGTCTTGTACTTGTATTTCGCGTTGTCATGTATACACCCTCTTCCTTGGTACCGTCTTTAATCATCACTTGTGCCCAAGACGACTTTGCTGTGGAACTTGGATACGAATCGTACCTAAGGTTTCGTAGGTTTGCGCCACGCCACCAAAGCAAGCATTGAATGAATGGCGTGCCCCAACTTTACAGGCAGAAAGGCAGTGTAGCGCCCGCTGCTCTCTCCGGCTGTGGAACTTTCTTGTACTTGCAAATAAATATGGGCATTTTCTTCGCCCGGCCGTCTGCGTCAATGTCAGCGCCCAGCGTGTGGGGCAGACTCTTACACTCCACCTCATCTCAACCTCGCTCGCCAGTCGCCAGCAGTGCTCAGACAACAGCGATAACGCCAGCACTTGGTCGACATGGGTGGGATAGACGCCCTCCTGCAATCCCAGGACGCTGTCGAGGCCGTGGTCGCTCCAGCAGCCAGGCGTCAGCCGCAGGACCCAGAGGAGCTGAAGCAGAGACTCGAGCACCTCTTCCTCTCGCCTTCCGCCGAGTTCTCCACGGAATGGCTCAACCGCCTGCAGCGGCGCTGGGACTTTGAGGCCGACTACGCCTCGCTCTTCAGGATTGCACCGCCGCAGACTCGTACGGTCACGCGGTTCCTGCGCCATGGGCTCGAGGGCAGGGTGACGGGGTACAAGAACGTGACGGTGCCAATGAACAGCGCCACGGCGAAGAACTCGACCAGTCTGCTGCGCAAGCCGGCGAACCGTGCGGATTTCGTGCGAGGCGCTGCTGGATTGTTCCCCTTTGCGCCGGGTGGGCTCGAGGGTATCGAGGCGACTGCCGCCCTGGAGGACCAGGTCCATTCTGGGGTGGTGGGCGAGGACGGCTCTCGCGCAAACAAACTCGAGAGAGTCATCCAGCTTGGTGCAGAAGGAGGACTGCTGCAGATCGCTCCAGGCCTGGAACGTGGCATCGACTTTAGCAAGAAGACATCCGCCGACGACGAGAATGCAGATGCCGTCAAGCGGGTCCTGGAGGAGGACCCAGAGGATGCTCGCGAGACGGAGCAGGACGATGACGCTTCCCCCAACGAGACGCCAGAGGATGCTGCCGACGGAGACGAGGATGGCGACGACATCGACGACATTCTGCCAGTCGAGTTTCCCTCCCTCGAGCCCCATGGCGTGCTTGCGGCGTCCAGCGCTAGAAAGGCTGGTCGCGAATGGGCACACATGGTCGACATCAGGCACGGCATGCCCAACTTCAGAGAGCTCGTGCCCGACATGGCGAGAGAGTGGCCCTTTGAGCTCGATACTTTCCAAAAGGAAGCTGTCTACCACCTCGAGAATGGCGACTCCGTCTTTGTCGCCGCGCACACCTCTGCGGGCAAGACCGTTGTGGCGGAATACGCCATTGCCCTAGCAGCCAAGCACATGACAAAGGCCATCTACACGTCCCCCATCAAGGCCCTCAGCAACCAAAAGTTCCGCGACTTCAGGCAAGACTTTGACGAAGTCGGCATCCTAACAGGCGACGTGCAGATCAATCCCGAGGCTAGCTGCCTCATCATGACGACGGAGATTCTGCGAAGCATGCTGTACCGCGGAGCCGATCTGATACGAGACGTCGAGTTTGTCATTTTCGACGAAGTGCACTATGTCAACGACTACGAGCGAGGCGTCGTGTGGGAAGAGGTCATCATCATGCTTCCGCAGCATATATCCCTCATCTTGCTTTCAGCGACGGTCCCCAACACTCATGAGTTTGCATCGTGGGTAGGTAGGACCAAGCAAAAGGACATATACGTCATCTCGACCTCCAAGCGGCCCGTGCCTCTGGAACACTACCTCTGGGCTGGCAAGGACATGCATAAAATCGTCGACTCTGAGAAGACGTTTGTTGAGAAGGGCTGGAAGGACGCGCATAGTGCGGCACAGGGCAAAGACAAACAGCCGCCGGCCGAGATGATACTCTCGTCCCGGGGCGGCAATCCTCGAGGGGGCCAGCGCGGCGTTGCCCAGAGGGGCGGACAGCAACAACGCGGCGGTGGTCGAGGTGGTGGTGGACAACAGCGTGGAGGAGGTCAGCAGCGCGGACGCGGCGGCCCTCCCCGTGCCAGTCATAACCCGGGCCATATGGGCCGGGCTGGACGTCCTGGAGGCATGTCATCCGCCGCCCAGGATAAGAACCTGTGGGTTCACCTGGTCCAGTTCCTCCGCAAGCACACTCTCCTCCCAGCATGCATCTTTGTCTTCTCCAAGAAGCGGTGCGAGGAGAACGCGGATGCCTTGAGCAACCAGGATTTCTGTACGGCGACCGAAAAGAGCCACATCCATATGATCATTGAAAAGTCCATCGCGCGGCTGAAGCCCGAGGACCGAGTTTTGCCCCAGATTATTAGACTGAGGGAGCTCCTGGGTCGAGGCATTGCGGTCCATCACGGAGGTCTGCTCCCTATCGTCAAGGAGTTGGTGGAGATTTTGTTTGCCCAGACGCTCGTCAAGGTGCTCTTCGCCACGGAGACGTTTGCCATGGGCCTCAACTTGCCGACTCGAACGGTGGTGTTCTCGGGATACCGGAAGCATGACGGACACTCGTTCCGCAACTTGCTTCCCGGCGAATACACTCAGATGGCCGGCCGAGCTGGCCGTCGTGGTCTGGACACTGTTGGCTCCGTCATTATTGTTCCTCCCGGTGGCTCGGACGACGTTCCTCCTGTCGCGGAGCTGCGCAACATGATTCTTGGCGAGCCATCCAAGCTGCGGTCGCAGTTCCGCCTGACGTACAACATGATTCTCAACCTACTGCGGGTCGAGGCGTTGAAGATTGAGGAGATGATTAAGCGCAGCTTCTCAGAACACGCCACGCAGCAGTTGCTGCCCGAGCACGAAAAGGACGTCAAGTTGGCACAGGCTGATCTAGCCAAGGTCAAGCGAGAGTCCTGCGAGACCTGCGACAATGCCATGGACGAGTGCCACCAGGCTGCGCAAGACTACAAACAACTCACCCTAGAGCTCTACAAGGGATTGCTCAAGATCACCATCGGGCGCAAAATATTCACGCCACAGCGGCTGGTAGTGTTCAACTGGGAGGGCATCCGCACGGTCGGCATACTCATTTCGGAGGGAATGAGTCCCCGAGGCTCTCTAGACGAGCCGGTCCTCCAGATCTGCGCCATCAAGCCCCTCCGAGAACGTCGGGATGCCACCGACCAGCTCCCCTTCGTCCCCGGCTTCCGCAAGTATCTGCACAGGCTGCCCCAGGGAAAGCGACGCATACAGACCAAGAACTATCACGTGCCTCTCAATAACGTCGAGTGCCTGACGAGATGGGTTCTCGAAGGCACAATTCCCGAAATCTACCAGGGCGGCCAAGCTGGTCAGCAAGCAATGGAACGGCTTCAAGAGATCTGTTCCGCTTGGGACGACCGCTGGGACGAGGTGGACATGGGCAAGATCAAGAGTCTGGCACTGCAGGAGATTGTGGACAAGAGGATGCAGCTCGTCCAGAGGATACATGGCTCGCCTGCGACGCGTTGTCCGACGTTCTTGAAGCACGTAAGTTCCACCGTCTTCTCCCAAGTCCTAACCGCAACAAGCCGGTATGCTAACGGGTGAACAGTTTGCCATGTGCCACGACGAGTGGCTCATCAAGGAGCACATCTCCCAGCTCAAGCAATCGCTCTCGGACCAGAACCTGCAGCTCCTCCCCGACTACGAGCAGCGCGTGCAGGTCCTCAAGGAGCTCGGCTTCATCGACGACGCGACGCGCATCCAGCTCAAGGGCAAGGTCGCCTGCGAAGTGCACTCGGGCGACGAGCTCGTCCTCACGGAGCTCATCCTCGACAACGTGCTCGCCGAGTTCGAGCCCGCCGAGATCGCTGCCCTGCTCTCCTCCTTTGTCTTCCAGGAGAAGACGCTCACCGAGCCCGCCCTCACAGGCAACCTGACGCGCGGGCGCGACACCATCATCGCCATCTCGGAAAAGGTCAACGACGTGCAGACGCGCCTGCAGGTGATCCAGTCGTCTGACGACGCCAACGACTTCACGTCGCGGCCGCGCTTCGGCCTCATGGAGGTGGTGTACGAGTGGGCGCGCGGCATGAGCTTCAAGAACATCACGGCGCTGACGGACGTGCTCGAGGGTACGATTGTGCGCACGATTACGCGGCTTGACGAGACATGCCGCGAGGTCAAGAACGCGGCGCGCATCGTGGGCGACCCGGAGCTGTACCAGAAGATGCAGCAGGCGCAGGAGATGATTAAACGGGATATTACCGCCGTCGCGTCGCTGTACATGTAGGATCTAGTTGACTAGGCGCTGCGAGAGGGACGGATGTCGGACGGATGTCATGGGGGTTTCCTTGGCGGGTACTTTGTAGAGGCATGTCGTGGTTCGAAGTAGAGATTTGTGATTTTGCACGATTAGGCCATGAATAGATGACAACTTCGATATATTTAAATGACAGCCTATGGTTCGTTTTAGTTGTTGCAACGAAGCAGAGTCGCATTCTAATCAGGTGTACGAATACAATGTACTCGGATCAAGGTCAAGGACACCCAGTCTCCCAAAACGCCAAACAATGTCCAAATCCCAACATCCCGCCCACCCTCGTCGTATCAACATCTTGCCATAATCACCAGCGTCATCAATTTACGCCCGCAGCGCGCGCAACCGCTGCTGCAGCTTGTCCTCCTCCTCGGCCGTCGGCTCGCTGGTGGCGGTCTGCGGTTCCGCGGCGGCGGGGGTCGCCTTGTTGAGCTCCAGGCTGAGCTCGACGCCGGCGTCGTCGGCGAGCTTGCCGAGGAGCTCGTGGACGGCGGCCTCGCCGACCTGGACCGAGGTGGACTGGGTGATGGCATCCTGGTAGATGCCGTTGGACATGGCGTATTCTTCGTTTTGCGACTTGAACTGCTCGAGGGTGACGAGGGTCTGCACGGTCCGGTCAGTCTCCATCCAGACACGCATGGCTCGCTTCAACGGAGCACAGGACAGGGGGACAAGGGGCGCGCACCTTTTCGGGATTCGTATTCTTCTGCGCCACGTTCATAGTGCGCGACGACTGGGCCATCATGTGCGTCATGCGGTTCATGGCGTTGTTGGCCTGGATCTGCGCGGCCGACAGCTCGGCCATGTCGGCCATCTGGTCCATCTGCTGGGCGAGGGCCTGCTTGGAGAGCAGCATCTTGGCCTTTTGGTAGGCCTTTTGCGTCTCGCCCTTCTTGAGCAGGTCCTGGATCTGCTTCTTGAGGATGGGATCCTGCTTGGCGGCCTTTTGCGCCTCGCGGCGCGCCTGCTTGGCGTTGAAGCGCGCCTGGAACTCGACCTGCATATCGCGGGCTTGCTGGCGGTTCGACATCGTGCGCTGTGATAGGGGGGGTTTGGTGGGTTTGGTCGGGGGCGAGCGTGGTGGTGAGGTGAGGCTGTAACCAAGTTGGCTTTCCGCCTGGCTTGTCATGTGAGTGGGATGCGGACGGGTGCGGGGCGCCACGCGGTGACGCAACCAGGAGGCGCAACCAGGAGGCGCATTTTCTCGGTGACTAATGATTACCATGGAGCACTCGTGGGCCATTCGCCGCGTTAAAGGAGGGGTTGATGGAGTGGTGAATCCCACATCCGTCATTATTATATMTATATATATTATTTTTATTTTTTTCATATGGTTGTAACAATTTATTTTAAATAATTTTCTCTGTATCCACGCATTTCAAACTGTGGCATGGTACGTTTTTGGTCTGATGGCGCGCCACAGTCCCAGCACCAGCCACATCTACTTGATCGAGGTCGTCATTCATATCCCGTCATCACCCTCCACGAACTCGGCTTGAGAATAACGCCCTCGCACCAATTCCCGACATCTTTTTAAATGTTTACGAGTTACATCCAAGGGCCCTTGAACCGTTGAATGGCAACTGCTGATAGGCGCGCAGCGCCAACTGACAACGACATGGCTGCCAAACTCAACGTCCAGAGCTTCCCGCGCCCGCCGCGGCTGGAGAAGATATCGCGGCACCTGCGCATCACGTATCTGGGAAAGGAGATTGCCGACACCAGAGACGCGTACTGGGTGCTGGAGACGCATCATCCACCGAGTTTGTCCTCCGTCCTCGCGATACGCTCTCTGTCCTGCTGTTACACACATATCCGCCCGTGTCTGTCACCGAGATGAGAACTACGGCACAGGGTAGGATTGAATGACATGCCGCCATGTCACAGTGCGGCTGCTACGTATCGTCCTATGAAGTACAGGAAGACAGGCTGATCGTCCGTATCACGCGCAGCGTACTACCTCCCCCGCGCCTCTGTCAACCTCGCCCTCACGCCCACGGGACGCAGCACCATCTGCGAGTGGAAGGGCAGCGCGACGTACTACAGGGCCGCGCTGGGTGACGGCGCATCCGTCGCGAACCGCATCTGGTCGTACGAGAGCCCCACGGCAGCGTTTGAGGTCATCCGGGGGTACCTGTCGTTTTACGCGGGCGCGCCGTGGGAGTGCTTCGTCGACGGCGAGAGGGTCGAGCCGCTGCCGGGCGACTTTTACGGCGGCTGGGTGACGTCGGACATTGAGGGCATTGTCAAGGGGCGGCTAGGCAACCTCGATCCGACTGTGTGATATGCTGCGCTGCCGCGTTTCCGAGCACTGGACGAGTATTTGCAGCTCTCAGGAATGCAGTCCATCAGGGTGCCAGGGCGGGCTCTTCATCCGACGGAGTCGCTATCGAATTCTAGCACGCATGAATACGGGCCGGCTTGCACGACCACGGTACTCGTAAAGCCCTAGCCTAGGATCCAGGCCCATGAATGCCAGCCCAGGCCTGAGAGCGAAGCTAAGGTGGCCTGCTAGTTACAGTTTGAGGAGTAAAAGAGTGGTAGCGAGGAGCACACTTGGGGGAGTAATGAGACATTACGAGCACTCCGTACCACACTGCAGCCCTCTTGTCCGGGGGGCTCTCGCGACCGAAACGAGGGTGCCGATGCCCAACCTTGCGCCTCTGACGATCGCCTGCCGTCGTTTCAACTGCGATATATTCACGCAGCGGCCTGGCCTGCACGGGCTGGCGATCTGGCAAGCATGCCGATCGGAGCGGCCCAGGCGCCGCCCAGGCGCCGCCTAAGTCGTGATGGGCTGCGCACAGCATCTGCTTCGCATCCATCACATCGGCAACTAGCACGTCACGCGCGGCATGTCTCTGCCGGGGATCGATGCAGACAAGACAGCGGCAAAACGAGCATCAATCCAGCCTTGAGAAACCTTCAGCGGCCCCAGGGCTACTCCCTGCAGTTCCCAAGGTACTCCCTGCAAGCCACCAGGGATGCAACCGAGCTGCCCATCAAACAGCGGGCACGGGCCGCTGGGTATGGCCCGGAGCACCTAAAGGCCGATGCTGTGCCTCCCCCCCAATGGCGCGCGAGTCGCACGAGTGGCGTCGCCTCAAGGCTCAGATCACCGGCCCACGGGCCGCGGGACAAGGGGGTCGCGTGCCGGCAGATGGCCGCCTGCGTGTTATTCGACAGTCGCCAGCAGTGCAGGGGATGCCCAGCAATATTGGAGCACGAGCCGCCGCTCCCTGCGCCACAGAGCTCGGCAGCGACCCGCCTTTGGCTGTTAGGGCCTAGCCGGGGCCAGATGTCCGCATCATCAGCCGGGCATGGCTTTGCCTTAGCGGATGCTCCCGGTCACTGCCGAAGGAAGTGAGACGCCTGGTCTTTGGTGAACGGCTTGGACGAGCCCAGAGGCCTAGTCCAAGGGAGCATTCTGCCGTCCGGAGCTGCACAACGACAAGGCGAGCGCCGGCCGAGAGGAACGGAGGCCAGACTCATCCGCCGACGACTGCTCCGTACATGTACTCCGTATGTCACGACGATAGCCGACTTGCAAGGCGAGAACCCGTCGAGCCATTTGCAACACCCTCATCACCCGTCGTCGTCTCGTTCCAGGGCGACGTTATTGCTCGCTGCTTCACCTTCACGCGAACCCGCCACCACAGGCCCGTCTCGTGCTCGCCCGCGAGTCCGCTCCGTCGCTGATGAGACACGCCCAAGACTGAGCGGCGCCACGACGACCATGGATCTCCCGACCTCGTTGGCGATTGAATCGTGGATCCTGTACGGCTTGGGCGTTGCGGTGGTCGTGTGCCGGCTGCTGTCGCGGCGCATCAAGCTGGGCAAATGGCGGGATCTCATGATTGACGATTATCTGATGGTGTTTGCCCTGGTACGTTCGTCTTCTGCAGCTCAGCAGGTCGGGCTTTTGCAAGCCTCTTCATGCGCGGTGCACACCCGTTGCTTCCTCGGCTCCCCACCAGCATCGTGTCCCGCACTCCGTCGTCTCGGCGCCGATTCTAACCTCCGCTTCTTGCTGCCGTCCAGGTCAACTTCACCGGAGTCGTCGTGTCCATCAATGAAGTCGCCAAGAATGGCAGCAACTACATGCCGCCCGAGGAGGCAGCGGAGCTCACGCCAGAGGGCGTCCGCAGTGCCATCTACGGCAGCATCATGACGTTTGTCCTCGAGATTTTCACCATCACGGCGACGTGGACCGTCAAGGCCTGCCTGCTGATTCTCTACGCCCGTCTAACGTGGGTTCTCTTGATTTTCCCCTGGCCCGTGTGCCACCGCTGGCTGACCCGCCAAACAGGAGGAATACCTTGACGAAGCAGCACATGCTGGTCAAGATTGCGTCTGGCTACTGCGTCATCACGTACCTGCTTGTCATCTTCATGTTCGTCTTTTACTGGTGCAACCCGACCTACGAATACTGGGCGGTGCCGGTCCGGATCAGTGAGATATCCAGCGCCGCACGATCGGGAGAGGCAGGCCGCTAACCACAGCTGCAGTGCAATGTGCGACGTACTACCACCACATGATTTTCACAACGGCGTGCAACATTTCTTCCGATCTCTTGCTCCTCTTTATCCCGATTCCCATCATCATCAAGACGCGGTTACCGACGAAGAGGTACGGCCAACGCGCCGGCAACGACCATGTTTGGGCTGCGGGCTAACGGTACTTGCAGGAAAATCATCCTTTGTTGCATTCTCGGCTTGGGTGTTTTCAACGTAAGGAATTACGCTGCTCTATGGTAGGAGACCCTACTGACTTGTGGTTTCTGCAGATCCTTGCCGCCATCCTTAACCGATACTACAACTTCAGCACGCCCAACTCGTACGTCTTCCTCTTCTGGTACGTGGCCGAGGTGGGAATTGCCATGATGGTCGGCAACCTGCCGCTCTGCTGGCCCATCCTTCGTACGGTGCTGGGAGGCACCGAGCACTCGAGGACGCCGTCGTATCACGGCGAGACCATCAGCGGCGCCGGCCGCAAGAAGCGACGCTTGAACCCTCTGGGCTCGGTGGGCTCGACCGCCATGGGCACGGCGTGGGACAAGCTTGAGGACCGAGATTACGGCGGCCCGGCAGGCGAAGCGACGCAGACCCAGCAGACCGGGTCAGATGAGGGTAGCCAGATCGAGCTGGTGCTGCAGGGACACAATCTCAACCACCACCACCACGCGGCCGTCAGTTCAAACGGCACCGGGGTCGCGCAAGAGCAGCAGCTGCACCCAGCCGGGACGGCGGGGTCCAGCAGCGGCAGCAGCCACAACAGCCCTTCGGGCGGCGACAAGATTATGGTGGTTACGACAGTGGATGTGTCTTCGGAGTCGCACCGATGATGAGGGCCTGCAGGGGCGGGCCCATCACGGCGGGATCGACGGGCCTCGCCTTTGACGATGGGCTGCGGCTAAAGCTGCGTCACCATGTGCTGTACATATATCCCAGACGACGCGTTCAGACTTACTTCGCAACGTTTCTAGGTCTACCTGCTTATCAGGTTACAAGTTCGAAGAGATAGATACCCACGGACTCGGCATTGATTCTTTTGCCTCCGGTACGGAAATGCACAAAATTCAAATACAAAGAGTACAAAGAGTGAACTGATGAGCTGATGAGACTCGTGTTGTCAGTTCGGCTACAAGTTCGGCATACTGTGCGCAGGCCGCGCCGTTAGACCCCCAATAGCGTCTCAGCAGCGAATTTGTGGCTTCGCCGCGCCAGCCAGCCGGGCCCCTCGTCGCCGAACCGAGCCAATTGGCGAAAGAAATGACGATGGAGAAGCTGCCTCGCTTGCGTTTGAGCCCCCATACGCGAGGGAGTGCGACGCGGCTGACGGGCATGGGTAGGGGCCAGTCCGAGCAACATGGCGAACAGACGATGCTGATGGAGCTGGAGCTTCAAGGGTTGATGAGCAAAGCGTGGTAAAACGTGGGGGGTGAGGCGAGATGAGACCCTGCGCGCGAGAACAAGCAAGCAGGCAAGGCGACGCGAGGCAGGCATGGCAACATGGGTAGTTGCGGAAATGATGATTGTTTCTAGAAGCGGTGCTCCGTGTTCGGTAACGCGGGCCGCTCCCGGACAGTCTCTTATCCTCATATCTTGGGCATCTCTCACTATCGCTTGCTATTCCATGCACATGCACACACATCCTCGGTCGATGGTCCCTGTCTACTCATCATTTACGAAGTAATACACCCGGCGCGAAAAAGCCAAGGACCGACAGAGAATTGCCCATCCGGGACTGCAGCGCCACAGTCGCAGCGCAGAGGGGCCGTGGAGTCGACCCAAGGAACCGACCCAAATTCTTTCTTTCCCGGTTCCGTTGAGATTCTCTTCCATGTACTTCATACGGAGCACTACGGAGTACGCACCCGCCGCCACTCGTGCGGCCCTTGTCCGTTTCGTGCGCCGAGGTTTGCGGATCCTCACCGAGACCTGCCCGTCCTGTTACCAGCTCGTATTAATAGCCCATGTGAAAGCTGGTGGCCGGTGGCGCTGGGCCTTGGCGCACGGGCTTCCGCCGTCGACAAGCCTCTTCCGCGCGGGAGATCGAAAAATACCGGCTAGTCCGCATTAACATGGACCTTGCGCACCCATCCGATAGATCATAGAAGAGAGGAGGGGGAGCCACTGGGGGCTTCTCCTTGGTGGACGGAGATGCTGTGGAGGCTGGAGCGGGAGGGGATCGGGAGGGCTCCAGGACAGGGCAATTAAATAATAGAGGGGCGCGCGAAGGGAGCAGCCGCCTCTGACTGACACCAGGGGCATGTTGAGCGAGGACCAGCGAACGCTCCCGACGGTCTTGAATTCTCTTTTTTGCCTCGGTGTGATGGGCGTTGCATCGGAGATTTGTCTTTTGCTTCCAACGGCGTCCAGTGATGCCATTGCCAATGCCAGAGACAGGCTGTGCATCATGCCGGCCCAAGTCACGGGTTTCATCGGAGCCCCAGGATCCCCACTCCCAGCCACCGACATCCCCAGCTCCCAACACAAATGCCATGGCAGCCATGCTTCCCCTCCGTGGCTTCACCCGCGCATGCAGCTTCCTGCGTACGGAGTACATGACGCAGCACGGCATGCAGCAGCAGCAGCAGCACTCCTGCAGTCGGTTCATGCCTGTCCCCTCTGGCTGCACCGAGTGGCTGTCTGCACCGAGGGGGCTGACGAGGGCCAGCTCCGGGTCGGCCAGCATGGAAGCCCATGACGCCCTTGACTGCCTTGAATTGGGACCGAACGAGAACCAGGTCACGGTCTCGCCATGCCGCATTCCTGCTCGCAATTCGCACGACTTCGACGAGCCAGCAGACGCAAGGGCCGACCACAGGAGGCAGACAGACGGACTCGTCACAGCGCCCGCCGCGGCCTGCATCCCCTCCTTGCCATTGCAAGCATGGATACTCTGTACGAGTACCAGGCTTTTCTCTTTTGACTCTGGACTCCCTCTGCCTCTGTCCTGTGCCTCTGCTAACCCCCCATGTTCACGTTGCAGCCCCAACGATCAAGCCATACTGGCCAAAGCTGGTAAGCTGGCAAGCAGGCTCCTCGTTCCACCCAATGATGGCCGTCGACGCCTCCCAGCAGATGACACTGCCGACTGCTGCAGCGTATCATTGCCACGAGGGGCATGCAACCACGCCGCCGAACTGCAGTCAGCCCATACGCACTAGCCCGCCTCTTCCAGTCACTTTCGCCATCTTTTCCCTCATTCTCTTGCTGTTGGCCCGGCCGGTTGGCCGGTTCCTTCTCGAAACGCGGTCATGTGGTGGCGCCGCGGCTCTAAACCCTCCTCCTTGGTTGCAGGGGGAGCGTGGAGACCTGCGTCTTGTTTCTGCTTTGCGACGTCCGTTGCTGGCGCTTCATGCAATGTCCTGGTTCCCGGACCGGATATCCTTCCTTGTCGAGCCTCGCCAGCCAGAACGGATGGAGAACGCAGGGCGCTGCACCCTGCTGCACCAAGAGCGTTGTCCGCATGGTGGCCGCTGCATCGAAGACCTCCCTGGTGAGGCCCCATCTGGGCCTAGACAGCAGCAGGCTGTGGACGAGGTCTGCTGGCTGCTATACGGCTTGACGGCTACTGCAAGTTTCCTTGTAGCTCAAGATCCTTTCCAGACATGTGAACAAGAGCTAGTTTGGATCGGGTTCCCGGCCAGTCCGTTGCATCTCATCCGTTGCATCTCGTCCGTTACACCCCCCTCCGCTTCCTTTCACCCTCCTCCCCAACACCGTCTCTCAAGTAATACCACGGTGTAATTCCCTCACCTTGCATCAGTCCGTACGCTACCCTGCCCTCTCTCGTTCCTCCTTCCGTCATTCCTGCGTTGCACTGCAGGTTCTCGAGGAGGATCTCTGCCAGGCTGTGTTAGTCGCAAGTGGCGTTGTCTCACCTCCCTCGTGTCCTCTTGACTTTATACAAGAGAACGTGCGACGGTCGATCCAGAGAGCAGCAGGACGGCTCTTGCGTAGCCGCAACGATGGCGGTACAACCCGCAACAACGACGGCGACGGCGACGTCAAAGCCGTCGCCACAAGACACCACCACAGATGCGTTCGACGACAAGGCGGGGGCCTTGAGCTCGTCGCCCTCGGCGGACGAGGAGGCGGCCGTGCAGTCTAGCAACGACATCCCCCCACCAGAGCTCCCTGTCCTCTCCAAGCTCAAGAAGCTCAACGCCCGCATTGAGGGCCTCGCCGGCTTCGAGGCCCGCGGCATCGCCCGCGTGCTGCCCGAGGAGCGCCGGCCGCCGAGCCTGTCCGACGACCTCCAGGTCGCCATCATGTGGTTCAGCGCTAACATCTCGCTCAACAACCTCGCCGCCGGCATGCTTGGCCCGCTGCTCCTCGAGCTGGGCTTCCTAGACTGCGCGCTGCTGGCGGTGTTTGGTGCCTTTGTAGGCAGCTTGACGACGGCGTACATGAGCATCTGGGGGCCGCAGAGCGGGAACCGGACCATGGTGAGTGGCGACAGCTGAGATCAAGTCCGAGCCTGGCTAAGGAAAGCTGACACGACGTGTATAGGTCGTGCTGCGATTCTTCATGGGATACTGGCCGTCTAAGATCCCCTGCTTCCTCAACATCATACTCATGATCGGCTACGCAACCATTGACGGCATCATCGGCGGGCAGGTTCTCTCCGCCGTCAGTGGCGGCCAGATGACCATTATCGTCGGTATTGTCGTCGTCTCAGTCGTCTGCTGGATCGTCGCCGTCTTTGGCATGGCCGTCTTTCACAAATACGAGAGGTACACTCATATTGCTCTTGTCCCAGTGTGTTGCGAACAATTGATGCTAATCTGTGTACTCCAGACACTCGTGGCTCCCCCAGGTCATCGCCCTCTTTGTCCTCATCGGCGTCGCAGGCCCCTACTTTGACCCCTCATCCCAGTCCAAGGCCTCGGGCGCGCTCCTCGCCGCGCAGCGCCTCTCCTTCTTCAACATCTGCCTCTACGTGCCCAATTCGTGGGCGGCCGCCGCGTCCGACTATTACGTCTACTACCCCGAGAAGACGTCCAAGCGCAAGATCTTCCTCCTCACGCTCGTCGGCATCTGGATCGCCTTCTGCCTCGTCTACCTCATGGCCATCGGCCTCGGCACGGGCGTCGCCAACATCCCGGCCTGGTCCGACGCCAACAATGTCGGCACGGGCGCGCTCATCGTGGCCGGGTACGCGCCCCTCAAGGGCTTCGGCAGCGTGTGCTCCGTCATCGTGGCGCTTGGCGTCATCGCCAACTCCATCCCCAGCTCGTACTCGGCCGCGCTGGGCTGCCAGACGCTCGGCCGCTACGGCAAGGCCGTGCCGCGCTGGGTCTGGTCCACGCTGCTCATCCTCGTCGAGTTCGTCCTCGCCGTCGCGGGCCGCGAGCACCTCTTCCTCATCTTCCAGAACTTCCTCGCGCTCATGGGCTACTGGGTCATGATCATGATCGTCATCGTGTTCGAGGAGCACGTGCTCTTCCGACGCGGCCGCGGCGCCCTTGACTGGTCCCGCTGGGAGGACAAGGCGTACCTGCCCGTCGGCTGGGCGGCCCTCGCGGCGTTCCTCATGGGCTGGGTGGGCGCCATCCTCGGCATGAGCCAGGCGTGGTACGTCGGGCCCCTGGCGCAGCTCGCGTCGACGGGCGACGTGGGGCTGTGGGTTGCCGTTGGGTTTACGTTTGTCGTGTTTCCGCCCATGCGTTGGCTGGAGCTCAAGGTTGTCGGGCGTTGAAGCGTCTTTTCCTCCGTTTTATCTACTGCTCTGTCCTTTTGATGCATGCATGGCTTACCCTCACGACGGCCACGATGTCGCGTATTCGTACCAGCACGCCAGGCACCAACCATGGTGGGCATTTTTTGGGTCGGCACATGTGTTGCTTTACTGAGGGGCGTCTTCATTTACGTGCCACACGGGATATAGATTAATGGACTGGCCCCTGAAATTTTCTCGAATGTTCTCAAGCGAAGTACAAGTGAAGTACAAGTGAAGTCCAACCCTTGGCGACAATTACCGGGTCCCGAGATCTCGGCCTGCTGCTCGGTAAGCCGGGAACTGCGCCTGAGCGTGCACAGGCCGTGACATGGACATGTGGAGAGCGGCGTCTAGATCGAAGGAAGAAGCAAACAAAACCCCCGTGGTAAATCCGGGCGATCAGACGGCTTGCTTTTTGCTGCGTGTCTCAGATGGGGCGGTGGGGAGGGAAGGTGTGCTTGCTGTCGATTGAGTTTGCGGGAGATCTGCGCAGCAGTGATGTCAGTGATGTACATGTGTTACACGCTGTAAGCGGTGGGATTCACTGCACGATGCCTTGCTATCGCGATTGACGTGGCGTACTTGGTAACACCAACTGGCTTCCGTGATTGTGATTCCATGTCTGCATCTACAACGAGGCTACTCATCTCCCAGCCATGATCCTCACGTCCTCTGGCCCTCCAGATCCTCCAAAATCATGTGCGCACCCTTCTCCGCAATGGCATACACTGTGGCCTGCAAGTGCGCGCTGATCTGTAGCGGCATGACGCTGGCGTCGACGACGCGCAGTCCCCTGACGCCGTAGACGCGCAGCCGCTCGTCCACGACGCCGCCGCGGATGGCCGCTCTGCCGCCCATGCCGCACGTGCCGACGGGGTGCCAGTCGGTGATGGTGTTGTTGACGACCCATTCCCGGAGCTGGGCGTCGTCATTGAGGGTCGCGTCAGAGGGCGAGGCCGGCGCGCGGATGATGCTGGCGAGGGGCTCGGTCATGGTGATGCGGCTGGCGAAGCGGACGCACTCCTTCATGACTTCCAGGTCGAGCTCGCCGTGGGCGCCGGCGTAGTAGCCCGGGTCGATGAGGGGCTTGTCCTCGGCCGCGGCACTGCGTATGTGGACGGAGCCCACGGAGAAGGGGTACTGCACCATCTGCAGCATGGTGCCGTACTGCTTGCCGTCGGCGCCCTTGAAAAAGGTGCTCCAGTTGCCGAGGTCGAAGATGTACTCGATCTGGCCGAGGTTGGCCGTGCCGTCGAGCCGCTTCCGCTGGATGGCCGTCTTCGCCGCGCCAAAGGCGTTGAGCTCGCCGGCCCTAGCGGACAGGCGTGCGAGATGTTCGCGGGAGAGGATCCTGTTCAACGGAATGTAGGTGATGGAGCAGGGGAGGATGGTGAGGGGGCCGGTCCGGTCCTTGGTGTACTCCTCCATGGCCGCGGCGGCCATGGACTCATCCCGCTTGAGATTGTCCGGGTTCTCGAGGCCGGGGTCCACCTCGACAATCATGGCCAGCACTGTCCATGTGAATCATGTCATCTCCACGGCAGGGCTGGATGCGGTGATGAGGACTCACTGCTGTGGTCTTGCAGATTCTCCCCGACCTGGGGGCTGTCCACCTTGACGGGCACGCCGGCCCTGGACAGGACGGCCGGGTTGCCGATGCCGGAGAGCTCGAGGATCTGGGGCGACGCGACGCTGCCGGCCGAGAGGATGACCTCGCGCGAGGCAGAGACGACATGCTCCTTGCCCCTGCAAATGAAGCGCACGCCCGTGGCCACGTGCCCGTCGGCGTGCGGCCGGAGCACAATCTCCCGGACAGTGGCCTCGGTGAGGATATGCAGGTTGTGCGCGGCGGGCGAGCAGTAGCTGGTCGCGTAGCAGCGGCGCGCGGTCCTCGGATCTACGGCATTGACGTTGGTCCAGACGCCGACGTTGGAGCCCGCAACGTGGGCCGGGTTGGTCGGTACGCCGAGGGCGTTGAGGGTGCGGTGCCACAGGCGGTGCGAGGGGGACTAGGCGGGCGCGTAGGAGACGTGGATGGGCCCCGAGGAGCCGAAGAAGTCGGCGTCGTGCTCGACGTCGTGCTCGGCGCGGAGCTGCGCGCCGGGCGGGTGGAACGTCTCGGACTTCTTGAAGAAGGGCCTGCGAGGGATGCCGTGTCAGTGCTGGCCGCCGGGCGCGCATGGGGCACGCCGCGACCACGACTGTCACGACGGCGTCTCACAGCAAATCGCGCCACCCCCAGCCGGCGTTGCCCAGCGCCGCCCACGCGTCGTAGTCGTCGCGGCTCGCGCGGTTCCAGGCCATGAAGTTGAGCGCGCTCGTGCCGCCGAGCACCTTGCCGCGGGGCCACGGCAGCGAGCGGCCCGCGAGGCCCTCCTGCGGCTGCGTCTCGAAGCGCCAGTCGTGGCGTCCGCCAAGCGCGCGCCCGTAGAAGGCCGGGATGTCGATGTCGTCCTCGCCGTGCGACACGCCGCCGGCCTCGAGCACGCCGACGGCGAGCTGCGGGGAGGCCGCGGCCAGGCGCGAGGCCACGACGAGGCCCGCGGTGCCGCCGCCGACGACGAGGAAGTCGAACGGCCGCCGCGCGAAGGCGTCGGCCGAGAGCGGCGAGGTGGTCGCCGGTGGACGGGCGCCCATTCTGGGTGGATGGTCGGGATTGGGATTGATCTGGTCCTGTCTGCGGGCGTGTCGTTTGGATGCTGCCCAGCTGGGATATCGCAAACTGCCTCACCGAGACAAAGCCACCCTACCAACATATATATAGTGATGTATATACATAGACGGAGTATATACGTACTGACTACGGACTAGCCAAACCTTTGTTCGCCCTCCCCCGGACATCGCAGCCGCTCCGTGCATGTCGACGAGTCCGGACGCAGCGCAGAGCCCGGCCCAATGGGAGCGAGTTCCAGCGTTGCATTGCATTCACGCCTTGCCCCCGAGCGTCTGCCCAGGCTACGGTCGGCGTCCACTCCGTGGTGCCGCAACTGCAGACGCAGGGAGCCCACAGGAAGCAGGTCGCTGGTGATCGGATGATGGGGCCATTCTCGGGCAGAGCAGACACGGCTGGCGGCCACGGAATCATACGGCACCATGGCGGCTCGAGTTGCCGGAGCCAAGACGACGGAGGCCCGATGGGGTAGGGGAGTGAGATGCCCAATTGTACGAAATACGCCCGTCTGTTCCTTTCTGCTTCGTCTTTCGACCCAGCTAGGAATGGGTCGTTTTGCCGTGGTCAAAGCCAACGTCGACCCAGAGAGCATGTCGTATACGGATTGTGCGTTTTACGATACGGACGACCGAGTATATTTCTTCGTTGACTTCTTCCCGGCAGGCCGGGCAGATGAGATGAAATGCTTGCAGGGTAGGACGGCCCGACGGGGCGAGCCCGGAGGTCCTCGGAGGGTGAGCCGAGGGCGTCAAGCTTCGACCAACACCATCAAGTCACGGACGAGGACGGGCCCACGAGGTGCAGCAGAGCGCGTGGGGTGCCTCTGGAATTCTGGACGGCTTCTCTGGGCCGGCCAAAGACGCTGCCTACCATCCAATACGCCGAGTCCAATACGCCGAGAGGGCCTGTGGCGCACTGCGATACGATGCGCCGCTGCCACCAGGCTCCAGGGGCAGGTCTGATTCCAAGAGCTGAATGCCGTGAGAGGGGAGCCAGGCAACATCACACCGGCTTGGCATCGTTGCACAACGCAGGCGAGAGAACGGGTGCGACGCAGTCTGCCGTGCGGCATATGCCATCCCGTGCAGCATCCAAAATGAGGAGTATGTGAAGTGCCGCACCTGGTCTGAAGTTGATTGTTGCGTCTCGTGGATGTCGCCAACGCACGTGGAATACGGCAGCCTATTTCCGCTTTGACAACCGGCGAAGCCAACAAACAGCTCAAGGGCGACGGCAGAGGCGCCCTACGAGTAAATAGCGCGCTCTCATCCTGGTCATTGGAGATGGCGCGCTCTCATCTCGATCATGATTCACTTGATGAGGGAGAGGGGCGCTTCTGAGTTCCCTGGCGCCGCCATTGTTTCTCCTGACGACCACGGGCCGAACCCTCGCCCCTTTTCGCCTTTTCGGCGTTTCGTGTTCAGGCGCTCCAAGCCTCAAATTCCTTTTGCGGCCCGCCATTGCATCGCCCATATTGCTTGGTGTTGAAGCAAATGCGTCAATATCTTGCAGACTCGCCGTCGAGGGGCCGCGAATGCGTCCATTTCTTGCCCGTCTCCGGCCCGTCCCTTGAACAGTGCGTTATTGTGCCCCCATACAACGTCCCCAGGGCCATTGTTGGGTGCGCTCAGGTGCAACTGCAACGACGAGACCAACACAGAGCTGCCTGTTCAGTCAGGAGGGTTGCGGACGCCAGTGGCTCAGCCAGTGCTGACGTGACCACTAATCTGGGGCTGCGGCGTCGCTCCTCGCACCTCGTTGGCTGTTGGTCCACCACTACGAGTAACTGACTCCCCACTCCCCTGAAGCCAAACACCCAAACACACAGTCCGCTTCTGGGCCCTTCCTTCGTCCCGCCATCCCTGACCATCAGCCCCCTTTCTGCCTCAGGCAGCCACCTGGGCAACCACCGTGTCCTCAAGAATAAAGAGGTGCCGCCCACCACCCAAATGCCAGCTTCTCAGCACCAGCTCAACAAGAAGACAAGAAGACACTTGTCCTCGTCCGTGTCGCCCGCCATCGTTGCCTGACTCATCATCATACCCACCCAAGGCGCTGACTCACTCGCTTGGGTCGCTGCCTGCCATGCTGTTGACGTATAACAGCCTCTGAGGGACCGGGCGCTTGTTTGCTTGCTAGCATCGCTGCAACTCATCACTGCAACTCCAAGCCGCCACTGGACTGGGTCTGTGCATCACCACACCCCGACTCCAGACCTCCAAAATAGCACTCCAGCAAGCCTCCCCGGTGGTCAAGTTCGAGGCCTCGCCCGTTGAGTCCTTCGTCTCGACGCCGGGCGACAGCTTCTCCTCCCTCTTCCCGGCGACCAGCCCGTCGGCCTCGGACACCATGAACCCCATGGAGATGATGACGCCCCAGTCCTGCACCGATGACAAGCAGAGCTTACGCCTGTCTGTCGTCCCCGAGGAGCCCGAGGCTGATGACGACGATGACACCGCATCTTCTGACAAGAAGCCGACCAAAAAGCGCAAGTCGTGGGGTCAAGTTCTCCCAGAGCCCAAGACAAACCTTCCTCCGAGGTAAAACATCACTCCCACCACTGATTGTGCCCTCGACCTCGTGCCTAACCCTCCACCCCGTAGGAAACGAGCCAAGACGGACGATGAGAAGGAACAACGACGCGTCGAGCGCGTTCTCCGGAACCGCCGCGCCGCCCAGTCCTCCCGCGAGCGCAAGAGGCTCGAGGTCGAGGCCCTCGAGCAGCGGAACAAGGAGCTCGAGAGCCTGCTCATCAATGCCCAAAAAGCAAACCTGATGTTGGTCGATGAGCTGAACCGCTTCCGACGCGACTCGGGCGTCGTCACTCGCTCGTCGTCGCCCCTCGACCCCATCCGCGACAACCAGGTCACCCTGTCCCAGCAGCTCTTTAGCTCGCAGGATGGCCACAACTCCACGAGCGAGCACTCCAACCTCGTAGACGAGTTCATCATGTCCAACAACCCCACCGTCAACCCCGCCTCGCTCTCTCCCGAGCTCGGCCCCGTCCCCGATGAAGCCAAGACCGCGTCAGCGGAGGCGCAATCCAGCGAACCGACCTTGGCCACCTCCCCCGTCCTGACACAACGTCCTGCAGAGATGTTGTGCGACCTGCCGTGTCACACGTCGGTGGAGGTGCCCAAGTCGTTCCTGGATTCGCAGACTCCCATGTCTCCCCTCTTGGCCTGGACGCTGCAGCTCAGGATGCTGCTGCTTTCAGCCTCGGTGATTCTTTCGGCCTGTCAGCGGCCCTTGACACAGATCGCTATGTCCTCGAAAGCGGGCTTCTCTCTTCTCCCAACCCCTCAACTCTTGACGACGATTATCTGGCTGGTGACTCTGCCGCCGGCTTCGAGGACCAGTCAGCCTTTGACGTCTTCAACATCGACGACTTCCTCAACGACGAAGCAAACCACGTCGCTTCAGACATTATGGCAGCGAGCGACTACGCCGCTGCGGACCTCGGCTTCGAGCCGCTAGTCCAAGACGCTGAGATTCACGTCTCTTAGAGAGATCCTAACCAGCAGCCCCAATCTGGCGCGTCCCTTGATGGATGCGACGATGGTGGCAATGCGGTTGGTCTCTGAGGGATGCGATGATCGGGTCGAGAACTTGCGGAGCGAGTCCGATGGGACGCGCGATGAGGTTCGCCAACTGACACGATGTTTGAGGGGCATAACTTTGCCGTCGCAGGAGGTCCTCATGACGTTGCTTTGGGCCTTGAAGGTCGAGGAACGGAGGATCCAGCGGAGGAGCGAAGCACTTCTCGATCCCGAGAGTGGCACCCCAGCAGATGAGCCAACCAAGACATATATCTTGAAATTATCGGGGATGAAGCGGAGCAGACAACAGGTCGGCGGCACCAGCGCACCAAAGCGCCACCGCTTGACGTGAATGACATTGGATGGGATAAACTTATTGGGAGCGGACGGCATCGGCGCAAAAAGGTTCGGGTCTCCGGGGGACGACCTGCAAGTATCACGACTAGGCAGTGTGTTCAAATGTACCATACATGCGATTTAACAAGCATACTTATTTGATTCAATCCTGGTCGTATTCCATCGTGACTGTAGTTTGCGTGTACGTGACAAAACAACCCATGGATTCTGGTGTTCCTAAACGCCCCGAAGATGCAAAACTGGATGTGCTGTTCCCGTACCCCATAACTCCCGTTCGCTCCATTGGCACGAAGCGATCCAAGCTCACCACAGCCCCTCCATCTCCATCTCTTGCATCGCTGCCTCCTCGTCATCAAATTCGGTATTGCCCTGGCCACCTGCGTTGCTCGGCTGCTTCCTGGCCTCGGCCTCTGCAATGAAGGCCTCCAGATCATCTCCATCTGGCTCCGCGTTGGACGCTTGCGGTTGCGGTTGTGGACGGGAGCTGCCGTCGTTTCCCTCTGCCTCTGCGATGAGAGCATCCAGGTCATCCTCGCCATCAGGGACGGCCGCGCGAGTAGGCACAGCAGCTCTGGGCGTGGCGTCGTAAAGGTCGTCGTCATCGGGTATGTCTCCGCTCCGCACCGGCGTCTGCGGTCTCGCGGGCTGCTCGCTTGCTTGCGCTGTATTGCCCGTAGGTTCCTCGTCGTTGCGCAGCAGCAGMAGCAGCTCCTCGTCTTCGTCCTCGCGCGGCTTCGGCTTCCCCTCGTTCATCCACTCGTGGCGCGCCGCCACGACGCGCCTCTTGTGCCCGGCCTTTTCGACCATGGCGAGGGCGTCGCGGAACTTGGCCTTGGGGAAGAGGTCGTCGAGCCAGAGCTGGTAGAAGGAGAGCAGGCGGGACGCGTCGGAGAACTCGTGGCCCTTGCCCTTGATGCGGAGGTCGCGGGCGCGCTCGCGCAGCCGGGGGATGCCCGCGGGGCCGAGGAGGCGCTCCTCGTCGAGCTTGACAGCGGGGACGCGGACGCGCTTCTGCACGGAGACTTCCTCGTCGATGCCGAGGCCTGAGTCGGGCTGCTTGCGCTTCTTGGCTGATGAGGGGGGGGAGGGGGAGGCGAAGGGGTCGTCGGAGAGGTCGGCGACGTTGTAGTTGTCGAGGTCGTCGTGGCGGGCTGGGGGGTGCCCGGGGGCCACTGCGGAAGGCATGTTTTTGTCAATCGTCCGAATTGCAGTGTGGCGTGCAGTAATTGACTGTGGGTTGGCAAGAGTCGCGACAATGATGCTCCTCTAGAAGCTCGATGGCGCTCTACGCGTGGGGGACGCGACTGTCTAAAAAGGTACGTACTTGGCTGACAGATTCACGTGATTTCATTCGCCCATAATCACGTGACTGAATCCTGAGGCACCCAGTACCGTAGCTCCAGCATATCGAACTTCCAACTGCCCCGACCGAATTGAGAAGACAGTCCTGGGCGAGTAGCAGCTGCACCATGGCCGAGACCACGACGAAGCAGAGCCCGGCGACCTACGTCGGGACGAGCAAGGTCGTCCAGACGGACTACCCGGTACGTGGACGCGCAATTGGCTACGCAATTGGGGGCGACAGAGGCTGACTTTCATCTAGCTCATCGACAACGATCCGTACGTTTCTCCAGTCCCCGATACCGACGCGGTCGATTGTTCTGCTCTGCTGGACGGCCGATAGGGAATTGATGCTGAAGATGAGGCGCTGACATTGGGACAGTCACTTCAAGCGTGTCGTGGGATATGCCCGGACATCAGACTACGTCGCCGGCGGCGTGGCGGCGGCCTTTGCCCCGACGGCGCTCTACACCCTGGAGAAGTTTGCGCCGTCGTACGTCGGCAAGGGTGGCTTCGCCAAGGCCATGCGATTAGCCGGCTTCGTCGGCCTGGCCGGTGGCTTCCTCTACTTTTACCAGCGCTCATGCCGTGCGTCGCACCCCCTGGTCGACACCGAAACATCATGCTTGGTTGTGCTAACTAGCCTGGGCGGCAGTGCGGTTCTACGGCGCGACGGAAAACGCGCGCGAGGTGCAGATGGACATGCGCGAGATGGTGGCCAAGGTCAAGGCCGGGGAGCCGCTGTATGGCGAGAGCAAGCTGAGCCCGTACCTGCAGGGCGTGGCGGCGCGACAGAGCCGGTACTCGGCACTCTTCTTCAGCACGGTGCCTTGGTTCAACTTTGTCAACCATGGGCAGCATGGCGTGGACACGGCCAAGTACTTCCAGCAGGCGGAGCGGGAGCTGGACGCGGAGCGGACTGGCAAGAGCGCTTAGGGCGGAAAGGGCTTGTGTATATTACGCGGCGTGGGGCATGTCTCGACGGCGGGATGCGTTTTTTAGATGAGGGGATTGGAAGATACAAGATTCTTCGTTTAGTTGGTTCGAGCTGAATGTGGTGCTACCGTGACGGCGGTGATGGATGTTGCTGTGATTCGAGTTGAGGTGTGCGGCTGAGACGCCGTGGTGATGGGCGTGAGATGTAGTATAGCACCCTTAACGAAGCAAAGCAGCTTAGTAAATGTCTGAGATGTCAACAATTAGATGTTATACTCCTTATCGATTCAACACTATATCGTCAACGCATCGTCACCCAGTTCAAATACGCCGCACCCGTCGTAACTATCACCTGCGTCAGAGCCGAAGGCAAAAGACCTGCTGGAGGTAAGAAGAGAAAACTCGCCGCAGGTGCCCGCGAAGGCCCTCGGAGAGCCGCCGGAGGTAGTGAACGAACTATCTACTATAAGTATCGACTAATAATATATAGATATGTAATCTCGCTGTTAATTAATCCCTCGATTAAGGGGTTAAAGGAGGGAAAAGTCGATCTTATAAACGAAATTCTACTCTAATTCACTGCCCTGTTTACTACCTGCCCGTGATTTAATCACGCAATCGCACGGCTCTCAGCCAATATTAGCAGGCAGATTCATTTATTTTGCTTCCTTTGTCCCTTCGCCGTTATCTTCGGTCTTGCAGTCGATTAGATTAAAGCCGCACACGAAGATTAAAGCCGCACACGAGAAGTCGATCAACCCCACACACGAAAAGAGGCCAACCGTGGACTTACGATAGTATCGGCAGCTGCCTAGCCGCCTCCTGATCCTCCGCTTGGGGGTCAAGGACCTGGGCACGGGCGAGGCGATCGTGCCGACCTCTCTCCGCAGGGATAATGCACTCGCTGCAAGCGTTTCTTCCCCGACGGGGAATTCGTCGCCGCAGGCAAAAGAAAGAGCCCGCCAGAGGTGATGATAACCAAGTATGGATAACTTGGATGCCTCATCCTTTCGAGCCGAAGGCGAGGAGTAAAAGGCCCGCCGCAGGCGCCCCCGGAGGGCCGCCGGAGGCAAAAGAAAGAGCCTGCCGCAGGAGATGATAGCCAATTGTAGATAACTTCAATGCCCTCGCCTCGGCGATGGGTTAATTAAGAATCGGCCGCAAGAACTTCCAGCTTTGCTTACGCCTATGCCAAGGTCCTACGTTGGCATTGGGTATTTTTTGAACCCAAAATTTGGAAGGGTCGCATTTGGTCCGCCATCCGCTTGCCACTCTTCACCAACTCCGAGATACAAAAGCAAATCAGTAACTGTTCTTCCATCACGGCTGACAGTTCATTCAGTCGCTGCGCAGCTCGGCGTTCGCCGTCTGGCCTTTGAGTGCGAGTTTGTCCATCGCTACTGATGCACCGTTTGGAATGGCTGTCCACTGCCTTGGTTCTGGAGTCAATTCCGGTTGTTCAAGTCATCTATACTCATGGCACGAACTGCGGGCTTTTCATTCGCAGCCGCGGCCTCGAGTTTGGTCAGCTCAAGTATGTCTCGCCCATGACGTACTCTTGTCAGGCAAGCACGCAGTAGACAGGCGAAGCGGAAGGCCGTCAAGCAGCTGTGCAGGTTCCACCCATCTAGACGTTGGTGGTTATGGACAGAAGTGGTCTGCGTAGGCAACCTGTGCAGTCCGCAGGTCTCCTTATAAGCAGAATTCCAGCCGATGCCGCCAGATCTTCCTGTGCTTAGACTACAACGACGGGAGGTTGGCAAATGGTATATGCCGCCTTTGCGTACTATTGGGCGCGGCGCTTTGAAACCTGGGAAACGCCGCAACTAGCTAGACCCTGCCTGCACGGCTGAGTTCACCACTCATGGGTTTCTGGCCAAGGTCGTGAGGCTCTGCTGTCGCATCGGCTGCCCGCTGCCTTGTGCGCCTTACAGGGGCCTTTTGAGAGGTGACGTGGCCGGGGATGTGCCATCGAGGTGGCCTCCGGCAGGAAGCTGGCCTCCGCTGAGGGTAGGCCTCCTGCATGCAGTGGCCGCCTGCATGCGGTGGCCTCCCGCATGAAGTGGCCTCCCGCAGACAGGAGCAACAGAAGCAAGCAGGGTCGGTCCGATATGGATCGGGCGCCATTCCCCATGCATGCGCTTGTGGCACCCGAGCCTCACGGACATGTTGACGATGGTCGTGTTTCCATCGCCATTGTCAATATCGCAAGCGCCGCAAGAGTGATGTGGCCAGCGCCGTCGGCGACAGTAAATATTGCCGTACAGTAAATATTGCTTGTTTGTATCGCTACGCATGATCCCACGTGAGCTCAATGTGAAGCACATTGATGCCTCCAATTTGCAATCTGAATCCCAGCTCTTCATCGCCTCTCCTCATTGGCGCCACCATTAAATCGTCCCGGCATGACAAGTCTTCGACAGCGAAGCTCCGTGTCCCGGCAGGGGACTCGGCGGCCGATTTGAGGCATATTGTTCCTGAGAATTCTCGGTCGAATTCGATGATTACCGTCAGCTGGGTAAGAACGAGGTGGAGCCCGGGGCAAGGAGTCGACAACTTGTATGTGACCGGAAGAGACTTCTCAGAAAGCCTCAAGGACACTCCCTCGTCGGGTAAGGTTGCCGTTCCGGCTGCCAAGAAGTTATGGTCGACAGGTGGCAGGCGTGCAGTCTGTGGTGGCTCTGACACGACCAGCGAAAGGCTCGAATCCTCACCCGTGGCCGGGTCTGGAGCGGGATTCCTGACCAGTGTCTCGATAGAACTAGCAACCGATGAGAGAGGAAGGCACGCCCTTGATTCGATCGGAGCTGACAAGGCATTTCCCCTGTCCAACGTATACCTCTGTATCATAGTCTGCATCTCCTTTGTCATGCCACTAATCATGCTTCGCCAAGCTTTTACCTGCTTTACGGTCATCCAGTCCACGTTTGGCACAGTCCATTTTGGGTATATCCGCTGATGAGAAAAAGAGATTCCGAACTTGCCATGTCGCTGAATGAGCAAGTCGCAAAGAAAGCATGCGGATTTGCTGCAACCAATGACTCGAGGTGTTGGCACGCATGGTTTCCGCTCGTAGTGCAATATGAGCTGGACCTCTGCATGGACGGAACAAGACTCTGTTGTCCCTTTCGGTCGGGTGGGCTGGGGGGACAGAAGCGGCTCCAGACTGACGTGTTGAAAAATCTTGCCATAGCCTCTTTTCATCACCAACTTGACCAAGTCCTTGCACAAGTTGAGATATCTGGCAATCTTGTCGATCTGAGCAACTGTCTTTCGCCCTGCATCCGGAAGCTTGTCTACTAGCGGCTTCAGCTGCAGCTCAAGCGACTTTTCGTCTGCACCCGTAGATATGTCGGCACAGCAATGCACCGCGGTTCTTACGTGCTGGCTCAACGTCGGACCGGCCTGCTTCGATTCCAAGGGCTCGAGTGTCTCCACGATGTGGGTCAGCTTCGAGCGAATCGTATCGAACGTGTTTGCTCGCAGCTCAGGAAGTAGTGAATTCTGGATGCGGTGGCGTAGCGAGGTCCTCCTCCGTATCTGCTGCGGATTCCAATGAGACGGTGCAGGGTGCCACGGCGGCATCAACCTTTGCAGGATTCGATTTTCGCTCATCTCCAGTACTTGGTTGAAAAGCCGTTGCTGTGCGGCACTTCCATGCAAGGCTGGTTAGGTTAGCCTCTATCGAATCTTGAGTAGGATAGCCAAGCATACCTCCACTTGCACACTCCTCTATATCTTCGAGAAGCCCCCGTATGCCATTGGCTTCTTTGGCATGCCGCAGCTCGTTTCGAGCGAGTCGTACAAGAAGCCCTTGCTGGTTGGGCTGCTCCTCGATGCAGACCGTCGCAATCTCAGTAAATCCTTCGCAACCATGAGCAAGAAAGGCAGCGTGGTCAGCCAGTTGCAGTTCATCCTCTAATCGCAAAACGTGGCCCGACGATTCGGGACATCCTCGGTGTTGTTCCCGGTAGTTGACTTCCTGGCGTGGGGTTTGCCTCAGCTTGGATAATTTGGCAGTGGCCTGATGAAATTTCAACTCGTTATCAGTGGTCCATAATACTGGCATTTTGGGAAGATGGGGCTTGTCTTCCGTGTTCAAATAATAGTAGAGGACGGGAAGCTGTGTTGAAATAAAGAGCTTAATGCACCGGCACCGAGAACTTGCTGACATGCGAGGTGCTGTTGATTCGTGTCGGGTGGGCCATGGTCGTACAAGGCTAATGCCGGAGGCCAACAGACAAGGGTGCATGAATCACCGTGGATGATATGACCCAAGGTCCGCAAAGCAAAGAGCGACCTAGCTAGGATCGTTTCAATTTTAGAGAAGGATCAGGTACACAAGAAAGCAAGCCTGAGATATATGTATCGCTATGAGCGAGGCCCGAATCCCAATGAATGTGTGATCAATTGATATKTGTATCTGTGTCACTCTCTCCGCTGCCCAGGGAGCCTGGAAAAGGGATTCCCTTTATCCTTTTAACTGTAGTCCCCGTGACCCCTATCCAGCTGTTGCCCCTATCCGGCGTTGGCTGTGTGTGTGTGTTAGTGGCGTCTGACTTCAATTGTAGCCCCTAGCGGCCCCTAGCAGCCCCTATTGACCTCGAGTCATCAATCCAACGAGGCTTCATTC
>LFRF01000005.1:855227-869629 GCA_001189435.1 Tolypocladium ophioglossoides CBS 100239
TGTATCTGTGTCACTCTCTCCGCTGCCCAGGGAGCCTGGAAAAGGGATTCCCTTTATCCTTTTAACTGTAGTCCCCGTGACCCCTATCCAGCTGTTGCCCCTATCCGGCGTTGGCTGTGTGTGTGTGTTAGTGGCGTCTGACTTCAATTGTAGCCCCTAGCGGCCCCTAGSAGCCCCTATTGACCTCGAGTCATCAATCCAACGAGGCTTCATTCTTCTAAGGAAGAATRTCTCTAGCCACCGTCTCTGAATACAGACATCCGAGTCATCAATGTAATGTGGCTGCCCAAGGGGCTGCCGAGTCAACCGGTCTATCCGACAATATGCGACCCTTGATGAACTTTCATAGCCTCTGAGGTCTACTGGTATGTGATTGTAAATTGTGACGTTCCCGAATGTTCGCATTTTGCAGATAAAGTAGACCAAAGCTCAGCAAAAATGGATTTAAAGGTGAAAGACTAGTCTGGCAATGCATCAACTTATTTGGAACAAAAAACCACATATGAACCTGTTTCGAATGGCCACCTTTGCGCCCCCATGAAAGCCATCATCTTGTTCCAAAGCATCCGCCCCGATCTCAGAGGGAGGTGGGTCCCAAGACATCCGCAACTTCGTCGGATTCCGCAGTCGACCCAGCTACTGTCCAATACCTCTCGAGTGTAATTGTCGCCGAGAAAGTATTTGAGTCGTATTCCTTGCAACTGGGTGGGGCCCTCTTTTGCGCCATGTCGAATGCATCCTTGCGCACTCGTTGAAGGACTCTGTTATACATTGTTTCCCTCGCGACCACTGCTGAATTGCCTTGGGATGGAAGCACGTCCGGGAATCGCCAGCTTGGGTACAAATTACCATGACTGGGTCGGCGTTCCACAGCCGACATATGCTCCTGAAAATAGTAATCACAGAGCCTACAAGTGGGTTTGCTGCTGCCAATATAAGCCCAGTCGTTGAAAAACCGACATAGCTCAAGACCGCCGTTTGTTTCCAACCAATTAAGCATCAGAATTTCCGAATGAACGATAGGAGCGAATGAAGACTTGCGGTACTCGCTTTCAATCCGGTCGTCCAAGTCAAATGCTTGCAAGGCCTGTACGAAGGATCGGAAGACCCGAATACGTTTGTCTTTTCGTGTCATGCGACCGACGATGCTCTCAGCGGTCAGGCTCTTGTTTCGAATAGATATTTGTGTAGGCGCGCTCGATGGGACAAATGATACGGCTGGCTTGTCAAACAATTCAGGCCAGCGCCGGCGGGCAAATAAAAGGAACTGCGCCGACTGGGCATATGCCAGAATGCGTTTCGTCGTGTGGAGGAGGCCTGACCAGCATTCGACGCTGGGAATTCCAAGCATCCGGTCATTGGCAGCGCGCTCCTTAATGATGGCTCCGGCTTGGGACTGGTCTAATCTGACCAAACAGTGCAGGATTTCTCGGCAGTTTTCTATATCTGTCGTTGTTTAATCAGGTCAGTGTTAGCATCCAACACATTTGACGGTAAACGTACACTTTGTGTCTGGTCCTGGAAAGGCGGGAGAATTGAAAATGCCCTTAAGAGCTTTCAACTCTTGGATAAGTAGGTCGTCTATGATGTCTTCAATTAGTATGTCGTTCTTCGTAGCTGTTCGTATATTTAGGTTCTGCAACTCACTCTCGTCGCTGACATCCATTCTTGTCAAGCACTCTTCTATTTGCGATCGAAGTGTCCGCAGGTACACGCTAACTCTCGAACGATTGAATCGCAAAATATCACACAAAAGGTCTATTCGGACATCGTTCTCATGCTCGCGGCCCTCAGTAACTTGGTTAACCTTCTGCAGCAGTCCCTCGACGTATGTTGCAGTGGCTTCAAGCTCGTCCGTGGATCTCCTATTGGCCGCGAACCAGTAATTGACGCCACCTTGGTTGTGTTCATGTCGGAGGGCTACAAAGGAGGTAACAGTGTTGCCTCCTTTCATGCTATCGCATACGTGACCAAGCTTGTTAAGGAAAGCTTGGAAAACCTGTTTGTCATCGTGAACGTCGATGGGAACAGGCTCTGGAGGACGGGGGGCACCAGCGCCCGCGGTTGACCCGATGAGGGAGACAAGAAGTATGACAGGTTCATAGAATTTATGAATCAGGCGGGAAATCAAGGGCACAGGTTCTTCCATGCTGCGGTAAGAAGCGTTTGCCATCAACGGATATAGTCAAGTCTTCCGTGAGAAGTTGTCATGGATGCCTGAGGGGATGAGCATCTCAATTTATCGAAATTCCTACCTTTAGTCCTCGTGGTGTATTATCTTGATACCTGAACGCGAATGTGCAGGGCTGCTACGTCAGTCGGGCTAAATTACCCACATTTTATGCCGGAGGCCACAACATCTGCCAGAGGCCACAACATCCTGTAATACATATGTCCAACTGCAAGGCGACCAATATCGGGACTAGTTAATGCATGTTTTAGAGCGCCATACATATGCGTGGAAGACGCAGCGCCGTCTTCCAATCAGAGCTGGGGCAGCGGCATCCACAGCCGGTATGATGAGCTGGCCGAGCTCAGCCGCTGCAGTCATGCATCGGACTGCAGGACTGGGCAACATCGCTGCATTTGATGCCTAAGAGGGCCTGTCATTTGTTTCAAGCCCGGCTGCACATCAGCTTTAAAAAGCCTGAGCAACCGCCTCCCCCCAGTTTCTGTCGCAAGGAACCCTCCAGTGGCGGCAGTACTTTCCAATCGACGCGTTAACTGCTCTCTTTCTAATGGAACCCGGACCAGCGAAAGTCGCCGCGGAGTCCCCTAATATCCTCCTCTGACCTGTGGTATGCTGGGGTCGCCGCATGTCGTTGATGGCCAACATGTCGTTTGACGATCTACAGTGGTTGCTACTAGAAGGTCTGTATCGCCTGCTTCCACTTTGTCGCTCCGTCGCTGACACTGGAGCGCGTACAAGGCGGCATGCCAGCTGATTCAACTGAGGACCAAATTCAAGCGCTTCTTCCATTTGACAATGAATCACCGAGCACACTGGATTCCGGTCTCTACTCGGATGGGAACATACCATCCACGGATCCTTTTGGACAAATCGAAGGATACAACTTCGAACAGGAAACAAAATCGCAGCCCCAGGGTTCAACCACTACGGCCATTCCCGAAGATTGGCTGAACCTTCTTCCCAATACTTTTCAAATCTCGTCACCGACGGGCGCATATGTTGACGATTGGCTGGACCTGTTCCAAAGCCCTCCCGAGTTCGAGTCTTAGACGAGAGCTATGTCATATGGATCCGGCATCAATCCCCACACCAGTGGGTTTGCTGGGTCTTATGTGGGAGGCGGACCGGACCATGCAAGTGGTCTCTCCACAGTTGACGGCAGTTCCTGCTTTCCGGATGGATCTAATAGTGAGTAACCCCATCCTGGTCAAGTTGCGAAACACGCTAAGAGCATGGAAGGTGATGCAAATCGGAATGGTCAGCAGTGCTGTGGCAAATGGTTCCAAAATAACAGGGATTTCAAGTAGGTGATGATATTACCTGCACTTCACAGCCCAAATCGAGAAACTTGGCTCACTCGGCCTTCTTTTCAAGTAAACATAAGAGGCGGCACGACCCACCGCTCAGGTGCGAGGCATCGCCACACTGTCGCTATCGAGCGTCGTATAATAAAGAGCGAATGAAGCACTACCGAACGACGCATAGGAAGTGGGCAGACTTGAATAATATTCCAGACACAAGTTGCTCATGCGAAGTCTGTGGGATGCAATTTTCCAGGAAAGACTTTAAGAAGAGGCATCTGGACAGCTTTCCCGATTGTCGCAGGAGTATCGGATGATCGTTGGGCGCTTGAAATAGAACGCATCCATTTTCCTGTCTTATAGTGGTCAAGTTGGGAAGCTTGTTGGACAGGCAGGTCTTTCACATTTTCTTGGGCCGTCAAACTAGGGCAACGGAAGCAAAGGCAGTCGATGACGTTCATTAGGGCTGTACGGTTGCAGGCGGGGTTGGTTCTCCTCGTTGAGCGGGAGAACGGTCTGTTATTCAAACTTATGGCAATTGATCGAGTTATTTAGAAAAGACGGCGTTGGCCGCTCTTTACTCAGATCTAAAGAATTTCTCACCAGGTATTGCCACGACATCGATGAGATTGACGAGAACATTAACGTCAAGTTTGAGTTAGTCTATACTATAGATGCAGCGGCCTCTTTATCATAGCCCCGAGCAGCGGGTTTGTATATAATGACTCCTCAGCATATTCAAGAGTAGTGTTATATCTAGGGCCGACAAGCCCTCGRGCAAGACGAGCTCCAATTTAATGTCAAGCCTGACTTGGAGGTCCTGGACTGCTGGGAAGGCAGGCATGTATACTTCAATGATAGGTACCCTCCTCAAGTACGGCCCACCGCCCACCGGGAGCAGGATACTGTTGACGCACGTCGTCGGTGGGGGTGGCAACCGCTCAAGCCATATGTGGACGTCGTTATCTGTCGAACCAACACTAATGAGCGCGAAGAGACGGATCGGGCGCCAGGATGAAGGCATTGGCTCTTCCATGGATTTGGCAGACAACGAAGAGCGACATCCACATAAACACCGCAAGTCCCGTCGACTGCTAGAGGGCATCGCCAGCCAAGTGGGAACCCAACGGCGCCCCCATGATGGGCAGATCGGTAAAATCCCTGTGAGAAGAAATGGCCGCTGGAAATTGCTGCTACTAAAGAAGGTCGTCGCAGTATTGACGCAGCTGGTACTGCCATCCGATATGTAGAGGACCAGAGAGGATTGAGAAGGAGCAAGCACATAGCGGCGTTGCCAAAGTAATATAGTTATAGGTAGCATAACGGCATAAAATGTACAAGTCTGCCCATGGGATTGCAATCACTAATATGACAACTTGAGAGCTCACAGGACCTTGTTGCCGTGGTTGCCCTGGGGTCTGACGAGACACCTCTGAACTCAACTTCCAGAGCATTATGTACGGTTGAATTGAAATGTATCTATTTCCTTGCGTTTACTTGTTCTGTACTTGGTACATTGGACCAGCTAGATCTCAAAGTCGAACCGAGAGCACAATTTTGCTACTCCAGTGTTTTCCCGCGCGAGGGGGTTTCTCGACAATATCTCCTTGCATTGTTCGAAGATAACACTTTGGTCGAGATCAACGCCGCTCATACGTCTTGTAGTATATTCGACGTTAATAGCCCTATTTCGAAGAGCCATCTCAAAGAATTGTCGCTCGAATGATGACGATAAAAGCACTGGTATGCATTTTGCATCAGGCGAGTTCATGTTGTCGACCCGTCCCTGAACAGCTCTTTCCAGATACGCCCTATCATCCTGGAAGGTCATACCTTTTGGAACGTCATTAAGCCACCCAGGAATATCCGCCAAGAATAGCGGGTGCTGAATGGCAGTCGGTAAAGGAACAAATCTGGCTGTGTCCCAATCGATGACTCTAATATGACGAGTGAGCTGGTATCATAGATAGATTATATGTGCAGTTGATACTGAAACATACCCTGAAAGGCCATTCCTATCCGCTAATAAGTTCCAGGCGTTTAGGTCCCCATGCCTAATGGCCAGTCCCCGATTCCCGGTATCAGGAACGAGGGCTTCCACCCGTTTCCGGCGGATCAAGAAAGTGGTTGGATCGCCCCAGCCCGAATTCTCCTTTAGTGAGCGGAGGAAAGCCATGTCTAACCTCATCATACAGCCAAGTTCGATACGTGACGGATTCAGCTGGGAGACTGATAAGCAGCTATAACAAAAAAATGCAGTGTTTACCTACCGTCTTGCTCAGGAAGACAAGTCCAAGGAGAGACCAAAAATTCGGCAATGCCATCAAGCAACGTATGTCGCCTTGTGTTTGTCATCTTCTCCAGGTTCCACGACCTGATTGGTTCCCCTTCCAAATAGTTATGAAGGGTGAAGGATTCTGCTTCAAGAACGACTCTGGGAATAGGAAGAGAGGGCCGCATCTTGCTTAAATATCTCAAAATCCCGTGTCCCTGTTTATCGGGAAGGGCCGCGAATTCGCCATTAGGTATGCGCAAAATATATTTTGTGCCCTTAAGATCGACGAGCTGATGAATAATGTGAGAACGACCTTCAGTTGAGGTATCGAGCACTCTCAGCTTCGTCTGTAGAATTGCATCCTCAACTTTCGGCATCGCAAGTTTTCGGTTCGTGTCGTAGTGCTTGCTGTGAAGTAAGCAAATGTTGGTCAGCCCTGACGTACTTGAAAGAAACGGGCACGTGTCTTGTTGGTTTACTCCGTATAAACTGTAAATCCGCGTGATCCGCCTGTTGATCTTATTAGTAAAGCTGTCTGAAAAGCATAAACGTAGCAGCAATGGAGGTGGACAATGAATCTAAGCGTCTCGGCGGGCCACAGTTGCATATTGCTAAGAGTCATATCTCTAAACTAAGTCCATTGAGCATGATTGATTGACCAGATGGGCGAATATAGTATGTGCGCTAGACTGATGCKGCTCTTTAAGGCGCTGCAATGGCCTACGACTAGTCTGCTGTGGTTGTTCTTGAAGAGGACACATGCTTTAATTGAGGGAACGACTTGATGAAGGAATAAGTGAACTGGCTTGCACCAGCCTCCTGGGGATCATGTTCCGTCGCTGCTCACGTCACTTCCAATTATAGCGCCTTTGTGGTCTGAAAAACATGTGCTAATAAACCAACCAACAGCCCAGCCAGCATTATGTCACGCCCGCTTACTCCCCGCCACACAGCCATAAGTTTGAGCTGGCCTCTGCGTCTGTCGATGAGGCCGGATCAAACGAGTCGTGCGCATCATGAGCCTCACCGAGCATCAATATGACGAGGCCGAACAACTACCACGTCTGCCGCACATCCACACCGCTCTGGTGGGCGCCGAGGACGTAGGAATGCTGCGCTTGATGGACAGAGTGCCAGGGCGTTCTTGGACAGGTTGCGTAGACGTCGCCCCCCGTGCAAGACGCGGCGCCAGAAATTGAGCCGCCGATCCCCCTGTTCGTCGTGGCTAACAAGACCGACAAGCCTCGAGCGACGTGGGCGGTCACGGCAGAGGAGGGAGTGCGGTTTAGCCAGTGCACTGGAGCCGTCTTCTACGCTGTGTCGGCTCTGGTGGTCATGGATGTGGCAGGAGAGAGTCGATGAAATAGGAGAGAGGGTGTTCCGGCGACGGATGATGGCGCAAGGGGACGGAGTCGCGGGTGCGCAACGAATTAGGAAGGCTTTAGCATTGGGTGCCCGACGACTGGACAAACCATGGCACATCTGCTGTTGCTTGCGTGAATAACGTGTTTGCTAATGTGTCCGAGCACTGCTAGTCGGGGACTCTGGTTCAAGACTCGTGAAGCAGGTGAAAGGGCCGTCAGTTCCGCACCTTCTCGCAATCTGAGCAGGCTTCAGCCTGTGCACGTGCCCGTGGAGTCACGCTTTGGACGACCGTTTCACTGCGTTATGATGTGCATCCAACCCTTTAACAACCGAGGCTCGTTCTCCTTTCGCTGCGGCGATGCAAACTCGATTTGTTCGCAGGCACGGCGCGGTCGAGACGGCGCAATGGCTTGGGCGAGCCGTGCCTAGCCGCTGCACCGCTCCGGCGCGAACCGCCTCAGCTGTCGTCAGCGTCCGCTGCCGTCTACTGAATCCACGGCTGGAGAACCGAGCGCGTTCCCCGAAAGGGCCAGCAGCGGCACAACCGATCATGGAGCTGCGAGGGCCGAGGCGAAGCTGTGTAGAAAACAGCCAACCAAGGCACCTTCGAATCCAATCTCCCCACCAAGAGGCGCACCATCGGCCGGCTCCGAGCTCCGTTCTCGATTCCCTAAACCACGGTGTTCGGTCCAGCTCACGCCTCCGGCCGACGCACCCTGCCTTTGGAGAAGTCGGTCGCATTTCTTCTTTTTCCCCTTCACCTGCCACTGGAGAGACAACCCTTGGATGCCCACCAACAGCCCGCGCGCAGCAAACAGGAATAAGGACACCCACCACGGCTCATCATGGACCCCGCCCGGCAGCAGTCGATGAACCTCCCCGTCATCGACTTGGACGTCTATCTCAACAAGCCCCGCGACTCTGCCGAGGTTCGCGAGGAGTGCGCCAAGGCGGCCGACGCCCTCATCACCTACGGCGCCCTCGTGCTGCATGATTCTCGCGTCGCCTCGCAGGATAACGAGACGTTCCTTGATTTGCTCGAGGACTACTTCGCCCAGCCCGCCGAGGAGCTGCGCAAGGATGAGCGACCCGAGCTGAGCTACCAGGTCGGCGTGACGCTCGAGAACACCGAGAAGCCGAAGTGCGCCGTCGACGAGCCCTGCCTGCATGTCATCCAGCGCCTGCACCCCTCGCAGCGGCCCCTCGACATCACGGGCCATTCGCCGGACCCCAAGTGTCGCTTCTTCTGGCGCATGGCCCAGCCGCCCCCGTACGACACGCAGTTCCCTGGCCTGAATGCCGGCAATGTCACGCCCGAGGCGCCTCACATCAAGCACCGCTGGGCTCCTGCCATGGACCTGTGGGGCACTTCGATGAAGAATGCGTGAGTTACCTTGATTTTGTCCCTCGTGTCGATGTCCTGATGACGCGACTAACACTTCCACTCATGACAGTGTCTCGAAGCTATCTGAGATGACGGCTGTTGGCCTGGGACTGCCGGCGGAATACTTTAGCGATGCTGGACGCTACGGGTTTGTCTCATGCACCTCTCATCCAAACCAAAGCCATACTCACACCCCTGTAGACCACACCTTCTAGCTCCTACAGCCTCCGACCTGGAAAAGTACGGCGCCAAGGACACCATCCTTGCTGGCTTCCACACTGACCTCAACTTTCTCACCATTCACGGCCGCTCCCGCTACCCCGGACTCAACATCTGGGCACGAAACACGGGCAACCGCATCCCTGTCAAGATACCCCCGGGAAACTACCTGCTGGTCCAGGCCGGCAAGCAGCTCGAGTACAGCACCGGCGGGCTCATCAAGGCTGGCTATCACGAGGTCGTGGTCAACGAGAAGACGGTCGAGACCATCGAGCGGCGCAAGCGGGAGTGCCCGGACCGGCCCCTTGTCCGCATCTCTAGTACCCTGTTCTGGCACCTCAACTCGGACTTTGACCTGGTCCCGGTTCCCGAGCTGGCCGCGCGCGCAGAGAAAGTGAGGGCTGAGCAGGCCAAGCTCGGCCGGGATGAAGGCGACGTGGTTGCCTACCCTCCTGTCAAAGTCGGCTACCAAGTAGAAGAGTGAGCATCCTGTTTCCGCGTTGTACTCTCAGACCACCCCTTTGTCCTCCGGTCCAACCTTGAGAAACCATTGCTAATGTGGCACCTTACAGCGAGCTAAAACACATCGCCTTGATGGTATGAGACGTGTGTCATGATGTATGATATCGGCTGCGAAAGGGGCCATAATCACGAGAACAAGAACAGAACATGAAGAAAGTCCACCATGTTAAACGCCGCTTGCACAGGTGCAGGACATGCTGTCATGGAACACGGGGTGTCATTATGCCACGGTACAGAGCCTGAAACGTCAGGCAGCGTCGAATGCCTTCAGGCGACTGGGGCCGTTGCTACATCTCTGACGGTTATGTTGGCATCGCCGGTGCATAATCGGCATCACTTCTCAACTCCACGCGGCCTACTCACTTCGGGGGACTGTGTCTGAAGAGAAGATGTGTCAATTCTTCTTGCAAACCTTCGCTGCAAGGGTTGCACAACAGAACGCCCGCCCAACAATCCATGACTTCATGTCCCAGGTATACATTTGCCGCTTCCCAAACCCCGTATGCTGTCTATCGGGAGTGGCACTCTAGCCTTTCATCCGACGCAGTTCATGCTAACCCGACCAAGCGACGCACGTTCAAATTTACGCATCTCACGTTCCCATACTCAGCCCTTGACCGGGACGGTTTCCATAGGTCGGCCGGAATCCGACGTGCCGTCTTGATCGGCACTGAGCTTGGGCTCTCGGACTGGGGTTTCGACGGGGTAATCCTCGCGCCAAAAGTCCTTTTTGCCCTTGAAGAGGCGGACCATCCAGGGCGGGAAGAAGCCACCGGGGATGCGCCACGTCCAGTGCTCCTTCTCGTCGATGTTGGGGGGAACGACGCGACCGCGGCTGGCAAGCTTGACGAGCCAGACCACGGTGTTGATGAGGATATACGAGCAGACACCACCGATGAGGCCGTTGGCGATGGAGAAGGTAAAGGGCATGAGGGCGATGGCGAGGAAGGCCGGGACGGCGTCGCCCATGTACTTCCAGTTGATCTCAGTGACGGCGCTGGCCATCATGGAGCCGACGAGGATGAGGACGCAGCCGGTGGCCCAGGGCGGGATGGAGGCGAAGATGGGAGCGAAGAAGACGGAGATGAAGAAGCAGATGCCGGTGACCATGGCGGTCATGCCCGTTTTGCCGCCCTCGGAGATGCCAGCACCGGACTCGACGAAGGCGGTGACGGGGGGCACGCCGAGGATGGCGCCGATGGAGATGCTGATGGCGTCGACCATGTAGGCGACGGAGGAACCCTCAAAGTCCTGGGTGACGGGGTCGATGAGGCTGGCGAAGCGGGCCATGCCGTACAGGGTACCCGTGCAGTCGAGGATGTCGACATAGAGGAAGGTGATGAGGGCGAGGCCGAACTGGCCGCCGTACTCGGAGACGTTCCACTGCAGGACGTTGAGGATGTTCTCGATGCGGTGGAAGCTGACGACGTGCTTGAAGAAGTCGAAGGCGTCGTTGCCGACGGAGGTGTAGGGGAAGTAGGTGACGGGGGTGCCGCGGGGCCAGGAGATGGCGCTGACGAGGATGATGCCGATGATGATGGCGCCCTTGACGCGGTACATGGTCAGGAGGACGGTGAGGATGCCGCCACAGAAGATGCCCACCCACATGGCGGGATGGCGCATCTTGTCCCAGCTGGGGCACGTGCCGTCTGCGAGGAGGTTCTCGGGCGAGCAGCCGGCGAGCTCGGTCGGGGTGGCGGTGGCGCCGACGATGAGGCCGATGCCCTCGCTGTAGGTGAGGCCGATGACGGTGAGGAAGAGGCCGATGCCGACGCCGGTGGCGATCTTGATGGAGTGGGGGATGGCGCGGGCGAGCCACTGGCGCATGCCGAAGACGGCGAGGCCGAGGAAGATGAAGCCCTCGACCAAGATGGCCGTGAGGGCGACCTGGTAGGGCACGAGGCCGGTGCCGTGGCGGCCGACTATGGCATGTCAGCGGGCGGGAACACGAAGGAGGGAGGTGCGGTATGCGCCCTACCGACGGTGTAGGCAAAGTAGGCATTCAGGCCTGGGGGCCAGAGTCAGCACACGACAAGACGCGGGACGAATCGGCACTGGGTTGGAGCAATGGACGACATACCCATTCCGGGAGCGAGGCCGACGGGACTGGCGCACAGGGGTCAGTGCAACTGCAACAAGCTTGGACCGCGACAGCCGCTGTCTCGGGAACTCACAGGTTGGCAAAGAGGCCCATGCAGAAGCTCGCCAGGGCGGAGATGGCGGCGGTGGCGGTGACGGCGTCGCGCTTGATGCCCTGGAGGCAGAGCAGGTAGTCCTGGTCCTTGTCGCAGAAGGGGTCCTCGGCCGTGTGTGGGCAGACGCACGTGCCGCCCGAGTCGGCGACGATGGCGGAGTTGACGGCGATGATGTAGGCCATGGCGAAGAAGCTGGCGAGGCCGGCGCGGATCTCGGTGAAGAAGTAGGAGCCCTTGCGCTCCTTGGGCTGTGGGAGGTCGATCAGCGAGCCGTTGACGTCGGCGCATCGAAGCCACGGCCGGCGCGCAAGGCGGCGCACACCGGGATCTCGGCGCCGGCGACGAGGCGGCAATGGACGGAAGGACTTACATGACCAGAGCCGTCGAGGCGGAACCACCGTCCGACGGGGCTCTTGGCGACCCGGACGTTGGTGTTGTGAATAAAGCCCATTGTGGGAGTGGTGGTGTGGTGGTGTGGTGTTGCAGCGAATGTGGCTGGCTGGCGAGCAGCTCCCCAGACGCGGCGGCTGGGACTAGAGCTCAATGCAGGGCGCTCGACGACGGGCAGCAGCAATATCGACGAGGGCAAGCTGAAGCTGCAAAGAGGGAAGAAAAACGGGAGCGGGCCAGGAGTCGAGATGGGACGAACTTGTGGGCGGGAGGACCGGGGCGGGCGTCTTTATGTCCCTGGGGCAGCACAGGGGTGGGCGTCGGAGAGACAGCCTGTGTCTCCAAAACGGACGTGCGAGTTGCAAGTTGGAGGACAAGAAGGTGGTGAGAGGAGAGGACATGGGACGGAGGCTCCGGTGGGTGTACGGATTCCTATCACGAAAATTGTACGTCGGGGCCGGGCCTGGGTCTGGGGTCCGTCCCAACCTCCGAGCGGTCCCTATCTTGTCCTCGATGAGGAAGGACAAGAGAGAGCGATAGCTATCCGTACGTGCCTGCCTGGCAACGGATTCCTCTACTAGTCGCCGGCCGGCAGATGTGCTTGTACGAGCTGGGACAAGTCTGCCCGGGTGCATGTTCCTCTGTTCTGTGCTTACACGGGAGGCCGTCGGTTGACGATAAACGGGCCGGCGCGGACACTGTGCGCCGCGTGCTTATCGGTGGCGCGCCACACAGTTTTTATTCGTTGCTCTGCTTATCTGCCTCTCGTTCGACCCAGCACGGAGATTTCTGGCCCCTTGGAAGGCGTGGAAGAAAAATCGAGATTTTCTGCCATGTGGGCGATGGCCCGAAGCCGTTACGCGCGGTGGAGCAGCGCGGCGATAGCGATTCATTGCTTCGTGGGAGGGTGGGGGTCCACAGGCCAGTTGGAAGGCGTGGAATGGGATTGGACGTGCCCGGTGAATTCAGACGAGTACTATCAGTTGGTGTCTGCGTCCTGGCTGTGATGCTGCACTCGACAGTTCAGCTGGAGCGCTGATACCACGACATGCACCCCGCGTTTTCAGGGGGTGGGTGGAAAGGGAGGCATGGGGAGCGGCGGCGGCCGGTGGGTGAGGCGTTGTGGATGGAGGCGTGGAGACGGCAGATAGGATCCCGCCGTGTTGAATGCGATGGCATCACGGTGGTGGGTGAGCCGAGGTCTGCCTCGCACATGGCGGTGAGGATGCAAGCGGCAGCACGCTCAGCATGTTTCCCACCGATGCATCTCCTCGCGGCCTCGCCGGCGGCCCGTCGCCGACAACCCGCCGTGTTTGACGTCTGTCTGTCTGCAGCGACGCGGGCGCGCTGTTGATCTCGGTTGTACGACGTGCAGGATGCATCTTGCAAGCACGACATTCGCAAAACACCATGGGCGGATCCTGCATCATCAGGGAATTGGCCAATCCGCGGCGTGGCATGGCGCACAGACGCCCTGCTGCCCGACGTTGATGTTGCACATGGAGCATGTCGGCCGATGCCGATGGAGGAGTCTGGCGTCTCCGGGGCCAGGCTGGGCGAGGCGCGGACGTGGACTGAGGCCCGATGGCGGATCTCCCAAGGACGGTGTGCTGGCCTGCCGCCGGTCGAGAACAACGGCCGGCGGTCTCGAAACGCACGTCACACGACGCCACCGGCTCCCTGCGGCCTCCGCGACGGGCTCACCTAAACCTGGCTGGACGGGATGACAAGCGCCACGGCCCGTCAGCGGTTGCACGGGGCGCGGTGGCTCAGGGGGCCGTTGCAGCGTCACCCGGCGTAGGTACTGTCCCGTGGCGCGGCGGGCCTGGCGCGAGGCAGCCGGCCCGTGGTGAGGTGGTGAGGTGGTGAGGTGGTGAGGTGGTGCGGTGGTGCGGCGGCTTCGTGCGGCTGTCATGGTGGCTTCGTAGCGGCTGTCATGGTGATGCCTCGTCTTCGTCTTCTTACCTTGCCTGTGTGCCGAGGGAGTGGAGCGGAGGCCCGAGTCCGCTGGCGAGGTGCCGACGGCTGCGAAGGCGACCTCAGCGCCTCGTCCCTGGAACTTCTGCCAGCTGACGTCAGATGACCCAGCCACAGGTCGCAGCACTGCCTGCACGCGCCATTGGCCGGCGCATGACGTCACGCGGGCTGCGGCCGCCGCCAGCGTCGCCTGATCCGCCGGTTCTCGTTCTCGTCGCCCGCGTTCCAGGCTCGACGAGCAGGTGCCATATGACGGGCCCAGCATCCTCGACCTGCTCAAATACCCGTCTTTGCCCCCCGCCGGTGAGGAGCGCCCGGGAGCTGGCCCTTGCATCTCCAGCCTACACATCGTTGACCACTCGGCAGTCTGTCCTGAAGCCCCCGCAGTTGAACGACCATGGACCAGCCGCCGCTGCGCCGCCGCGAGCGCAAGCCGCGCCTCGACGACGACTTCTACGGCGCGCCCCCCGACGACGGCCCGCCGCCGCGGCGCCACCGCTCGGAGCGCCACCGCGCGCGCGCGCCGCCCGAGTTCGACCTCGGCCCCGACGACGCCTACGCCGCGCGACGCCACGGCAGCCGC
>LFRF01000005.1:870311-883252 GCA_001189435.1 Tolypocladium ophioglossoides CBS 100239
AGCCGCGGCGACCCCAGCCCGTGGCTCGGCGCCAAGGGCGGCAAGGTGGCCGCCGCCGCGCTGGGCGCCGCGCTGATGGACGGCTTTATGGGGCAGAAGCAGGGCGGCGAGGAGGACAGGAGGAGTGGGGGGAGCAAGAGTCGGCATAGATGAGGTGGGTATGCGACATGGTGGACGTGGCGTGATGGTGGCCGGGCATTCATGGAGGACGAGGGGGCACATCTTCCGGGTAACGTGTTTGATGACGGTTGTCTAATATAGCGACGTCGATTTATGTTGGGGGATTGGGAAAGAGGTATAGTTTGGCTTGGGGGATTATTTACTAGGCTATTGCAGATTTACTAGGCTATTACGGACGGCCAGCACCGCTTATTATGATTCTCATCGTATCATGTTGCCCTGCGGCGTTGCTCAGTCGCGGTGCATGTAAACGGCAGCCCGATTGATTAATCGTTGTTATCATTCATCGTGTCTATACCAAAGGACTATAATACAGCCGGACCGGCTCCCGACTCAGCCTCCCCGTTATCCACCATCTACTGCCCACTGTTCCACGGGCGGCAGTCGCCCGCGGCACAGAAGCCGTTGCAGCAGGGCCCCACGGGGCCGAAATCGTTGTAGCACTTGACTGGGACTCGTTAGCAAGCGGCCATCCATGTCCACGCTGCCCCGGGGCCGCTCTGACGGCGACAGGGGAGGGAATCGGGGGACGCACCGAAGTTGGGCACGCACACGCCCTCGCAGCGGACGTCGAGCACGGGCTGCGGCGGCTGCAGGATGATCTGCATCGTCACGTTGTCGCTGCCGAGCTTGCTGGCGAGCGTGACCGGGCCGGGGGTGTGGAACTTGCAGAACGAGGCGGCGAGGTAGTCGGGGGCGTTGATGCGGCTGATGTTGAGGAGGTCGTGGCCTGCCACGCGCCGTGTTAGCTAGCTGCCATGCTCCGCGGGTGGATGGAGGGAGGGGGCGTGCCGGTCTGGACGGTGCTGCCGTCCGCCTTGACGGCGAGCGCGTACGTCTCGGGGCTCGAGGCCGCGAGGAAGGTGAGGTGCGCCGTCTGCACGCCGTCGCGGGCGTCGAGCTCGCGGGACGGCGCGGCGAGGACCGCGCCGGCGAAGAGGCCGATGCTGAGGGCGGAGAACTTCATGGTGGTTGGTGGTGTTTTGTAGAACGGGAAACTGGAAACTGGCTCGTTGGGGCTTGCGTCGCTGTCCTGTGCCACCTTCAGCAGGACGGGACTGCCTCCCTTTTATATGTGCAACTTGGTACCAACGCGGCCGGATATGGGGCCATGCGCAGACCACGCCGCATCACGACAGAGCGCTACGTCTCTACGCCGCGCAGCCAGAACACGAAGCCGCAGCCACCCACCCCTGCGGCCCGCTCGACGACTCCCGGCGCCATGAGCGCCATGACGACGTTGGCGCGCCACCGGAGGCTAGAACCGTGGGCTGTTTTTGGCCCACTGGTCGGAGCTACGGTCGGGGCCGCGGCGCGAGCCGGGAGGGCTAAACGCGGGTGGGGATGCGACGCCGTATATTGCAATGGATGCTCGTACGGAGATACGAAGTGTTATGCGTGATTACGGGGTCGCATGCAGATGCGAGGGCTCGGTGAGGCGGAGGGAAGGCGTGCGTGCGAGCCGCGGTGCTCGATTCCAGGCCGGCGTTGCTGACCCTGGCTGCATAGCACCATCTCTTTAGCCGGTCCTCGGTGACGCGCTGGCCGCCGTGCCAGACGTTGGTTGCAGGGAAGGCTGTCAAGAATTTCGCCCCTGCGGCTCAGCAATGGCAAGCTGACATGCGCGAAAATGGGGCTACCCTCGAATGATGCGGCGCGGCCCCATAGAGTGGACTCCGTTCCGCTCCGCCCCGACGGCAGCAGGAATGGCCGGCCGGCTTGATGCGCGGGATGGCCGGCCATGGCAACCGTGGCGGTGTGATCTTGGAATGCACTCAAGGTTCCAAGGGGAGTCGGCGGCAGTCCTGAATGATGGCGTGGAGTGTTGCTTGGGCAGGCCGAGCATACTACGTAGCATTCCCGTTTCGCTGCGTGCCGTGACCGGTCCGGCCAACTCCCGATGGCTTCCCAGCGAGGAATGCCGTCTCTTTGCCCACGGAAAAGGGGAACCAATGACGGACCAGGTGCGTCGGCAAGTATGGTGCGTGCAAACCGTCCGCTCCCGTGGCCAGATGCCTGCCATGCCTGCCGCAGCCGCCGCAAGCGTTGAGCGACGAGCCGGAGCGGAGCATCTGGGAACTATGCTTGCTGCCGGTCGAATTTACCTCATGTCCTCTTTGCATAAAGCCCTCGTCTTTATTGAGGTCCCCAGTCAATAGCCGCCCATCGGGGTCTCTATCCAGCAGGGCCATGAGCAAGGGCGTGAAATGAAGCCGGAGCTCGGGCAGCTTGTTCATCAAGGCGTCTTGCCCGCGTTCCAGGTCAGCTAGTCAGTAATCGCACTCCTCCCGGAGGCCCGTGTCATTATACCCAGGATGTCGCTGGGAAATAGGCCAGCCGTCCACGACAACAAAATAGATCTGGGCATTAGTACTGGACATGTTCGGCCAAAGGGCGACATACGAATTGGCCAAGATGCCAGCTCTCGGCCTTGAACGGCTGGGTTGTCGTCTTGTCTGCCCCGAGAAGTTCAGGCAGGGGAGGTGTGCCGCGCGCAAAGACATCCCTGCTGCAGACTTCACCGTCCATCGCCGGAACGCGTAACCAATGTCGATAAGCTTAATGTCACCGTCGCCAAAGCTTATGTCTTCGGGCTCGCTAACGCGTTGCGGAAGACGGGCCCGTGTAGGCTCTCCATCCTGTCGAGCAACGTCGTATTCGTGGCGGCTTTGCGAGGACCCGATTGATGTCTTCGCGAGTAGGTGGCGGAAGGGCGACATTCCCGGCATGGAGGTAGGTCGAGATGGTTAGGCCGTAAATAGAGCCATAGAGATTCACACCTCCATGCACCGCGCCGAGGTGGTGGGGTCCGGCAACAGCCCGGACGACTTGCCGAATGTATCGCTCGCCTATCCATGCCCAGAGAAATTGCCGAGGCTTCCAGCTGCTCACAAATCGAAGACTTGTATCGGAGGTCCGTTCCGCTGGTCGCGTAGACGATTGCATTAAAATTGACACTCGTACTTGGGGTCTGTCGCGCTAGGTCGTGGGGGATTGCGAAGCGGTCGTTGATGCTGGAGATCAATGGGCTGTGGCAATTCTGCTTCAAAGAAGTGCTCATTTCCACGTCGTTGCCGGTACTCGAGAAAGGAACTTGACTGTCAAGCCATCCCAAGCGAGCCGAGCGTGGGCGACCAACCGAATGGGCCGCCATACTGGGTCTTGGGATCCTGTGTCAGCACTAATCGCCCAACCTCCGTAGCAGCTTATACCCATGGTCGCAATTGTGGCGATACACTACCGGCTGCACGCTGGTCCCAGTACTCCAGAAGATACTGGTCCCGCCAGTAGTTGCCGCCGTGCGTGAGTTGCTTGTACTGACACAACAGTCGGGCTTTACCCATGGAGCCAACGGCCTTGTTCACGGCAGCGGTACTCCGTAAACCCTCATGTGGACGTGTGGAGGATTGCTAGGGCAAGGGCAGAGGACACTACAGAAAGGTGATGTGGAGGATGCAAGGAGGCGAGGGTGACAGGGAGGTGAGGGTGACAGGGAGGCAGCAGAAGGTGAAACACCTTAGTCACCCATATTCAGGCACAATCTCGGCTTCCGCTGACATGACTTGGCCAAGCCTCTGATCGACCTATATAACGTCTAATTAATTATGAAAGTCTTCGTCATCTAAATCTCGTAGCACCCGTTCCACGAACTTGCCTGGCACCCCTCAAGAGCCGATCAAGTACACCTGGCCTTCAAACGGCGCCAGAACGCCCTCCCGGACCTTGCCCGAGTGCGTCGACATGACGGACACCAACTTGGTCGACCCCTCGGGCAGCCCGCGCTCCGACGCACGGGGCACCTCCCACGTCTTCTCCCGGGCGGTAAAGTTGAGCACGACGAGCGCCCCGTCGCCGCCGTGCTGGTGCGGCTCTTTGACAAACACAAAGAGGTCCTCGTCCTGCGGCCGGAGGTCCTTGAAGTCGCCGTAGACGAGCAGGTCGGCGTGCTCGTGGCGGAAGCGGATCATCTTGCGCCAAAAGGCCAGCACGCTGTCCGGGTCGTCGAGTTGCGCGGCGACGCTGATCTCGCCGGCCAGGGGGTGGTGCTTCATCCACGGCTCCTTGACCTCCACGCCCGCCTTCTCGGCCGCCTCGGAGAAGCCGCCAAACTTGGCCTTGCCGTTCCAGGGCATGGGCAGCCGGGAGTGGTCTCTGGCCAGGTGCTGCAGTGCGTTGAACGCCCTGTCAACCTCCTCCTTGTTGTCGGCGCCATGCCGCTCCTTGACCATGTCCACAAAGAGGTAGCTGTCAAGGTCGAGGTAGTTCTCCAGGGGGTACGTGTCCTTTGGCGCGTTGACGCAGCCAATCTCCTGGCCCTGGTAGAGGTACTGCGTGCCGCTCAGGCAAGCCTCCATCAAGGCCAGCAGCTTGGCACCACGMACGCGATACTCTGGGCTGTCGTCGGTGAACCGCGAGACGGACCGAGCATGGTCGTGGTTCTCGAGGAACACCGTGGTCCAGCCGTCGGCACCGCGAATCAGGCCCTGCGTCCGGTCCACGGCCGCCTTGAAGTCGGGGAGGGTGTAGTTCTTTGGGGTCGTCTCGTACTTGTGCGTCTTGCCGAAGCCGACGTCGACCACGTCAAATTGGAAGACCATGTCTAGCTGCTTGGCCTCGGCGCTCACATAGTCGAGCACGCGGCTCATATCTGGGGTGTTGGGCAGCTCGCCCACCGTGATGGCCCCGTACCGGGAGAGGATGGCATTCATCTCGCCCACGAACTCGTGCATCCGCGGTCCGTTGCAGTACAGCATGCCAGCGGGCTGATAGGGGGCCTTGGGGTCGGTCACGGGCGCATCCGGCAGCTGGGCAGGCTTGCTGTACATGTTGACCGTGTCGACGCGGAAGCCGTCGACGCCGCGGTCGAGCCAGAACTCCATGGCCGAGGCGTAGATGGCCTTGCGGGTCTCGGGGTTCTCCCAGTTGAGGTCTGGCTGCTCCGCCGCAAACAGATGGAGGTAGTACTCACCCGTCTGCTCGTCCCACTGCCACGCGCTGCCGCCGCCAAAGTTGGACCGCCAGTTGTTGGGCGGCAGCCGCTCGCCGGTGGCCGAGCGCTTGGCCGGCCGCCAGATGTACCAGTCCCGCTTGGGGCTGTCCCTGCTGGCGCGCGACTCCTTGAACCAGGCGTGCTGGTCCGAGGTGTGGTTGATGACCAGGTCGAGCATGATGCGCATGTCGCGGGCGTGCGTCTCGCGGATGAGCGTCTCCATGTCCTGGACGGTGCCGTAGGGGCGGTAGACGTCCTCGTAGTTGGCGATGTCGTAGCCCATGTCGACCTGCGGGCTGTCGTACATAGGGCAGATCCAGATGACGTCGACGCCCAGGCTGGCGATGTAGTCTAGCTTGGAGGTGATGCCGGGCAGGTCGCCGACGCCATCGCCGTTGGAGTCGCAGAAGGAGGCCGGGTAGATTTGGTAGATGACGGCCTGCTTCCACCACTTCCTGTCGCGGCCGACGACGGTCATGCTGGCTGTTTAGGACAAAGACGACCAACTGTATGGAGGGAAGGAAGTTCCGCACAACGCCGTCTGTGGTCCTTGGAAAGAATCACCAGTCAACCACAAAACACGTATCGTTGCAGCGGAGGGAAGAAAAGCAGCACAACAGATGGAGGACGTGCAGGATGCAGGGTCTGGACAGAACGCGGCTCACCTTAAATGCACGCCATCATGGGACTGCGAGTGGAGAAGAAGCCATGCGAGTCTCAGATCCCCCACATCTCCCCGTTTTTACCGGCGCGCAGCTCCAGTCGGATCATCGTGGTCCGTTTCTGTGTCGTCGCCACGATCCAGGCATGTCCTCGTGTCATGAATGAAGTCGTCGTGTGGTTGTCGGACCGACAGACTTGGTGTCGGCGGGGTAATAAACTTGCGGTAAAGTTGGGGAAAGCCAGCAAACTACTCGGTAGACACAGCCTGAATGGCTGATGCGTTCAGAGCCAAGCTTGATGAGTTGAAGGAGAAAAGGAGAAAAGGAGGGTTTGAGCACGTGCACATGGCCAGCGGCGACAGCGATTGGCCCAATGTCGGGCCGACAGCACTCGGACGCCTCCATTGGATGAATGTCGGCCCGAGGACCTCCCCTCCCCACCATTCTGGCGTTCTCCCTGATCGCCATGCTCGCTGACATCATGCTCGCTGGTCCATCCTTCATGCCTCAACACACCCGAGAACCGTGGCCGAGAGTCTCGCCGCGTTGCGCGTTGACGAACGTTCCTCGGCCCGGCGCACGGTGATGCCTCAATGCCGTCCATGCCCATCGTGACGGCTTCTGCTGGTCTGGACTCGGTTGCGCAGAGCAGGACATGCTCACACTGCTTCTGGCGTTGCCTTCTCGTCGCATCAAACCTGCCGATTGGGCCTGGAACTGGACTCTCTGCGAGCTGCCAACGACTCAATCTTGACTCTTCAGGAGCTACGAGGACGAAGTACTCGTACTTTGTCGCCTGTTCGGAGAACGGCACGCTGCTTTGCCGCTGCTTTGCCGCTGCTTCGCCGCTGCTTCGCCGCATTCCCCTCAACAGCACCTGGCGCCCCGTGGCCCGAGTGGTCGGCCCGATCATGTTTCGTGGCACCAAGTTAGGCGCGAGTGATGCTGAAGCTCGGGCCTGGAGATCCACCAACTCTAGGACTCGCCTGGTCAGGCACCCCATGGGGAGTGGAATCCGGGGTCCAGGGGCTAGATGCAAGAGACTCGGCAACAACTCCACCCGGAACCACGGAACCAGTGATGCCAAATGCCTGCAGCTGTCAGGCGACTGCATGGGGCGGCAGATCCTTCGTGATTGATATTAGGCGCTTGGTTGGTCTCGACAATCTGTCCATCGACTGCGATCCCCAGACTCGGCGGCGCATCCCGGCTGCCGAGTGTGTCCAAAAGCCCAGGCCCTGAAGAAAGCGCTGAGGCTTATGCAACTATGCAAGCCGCCCAACCCTGGCTTTTCGTTGGACAGCATCCCCGCGACCTTGGCCCGAGTGCGGCCCTTTGATTCGGCCCAGCACCCCGACTGCCTCCATCTCGGCAGGTCGTGTGGCTGCGGGCAATTAGCACCTTTCTTGGCCTATGCGGCAATCCAGCGGAGCACCTGCAAGACACCTTTGCAACTCCCCAGTGTCAGGCAGCAACTTCGAGTATAAGATGGACAGTTGCGGCACCGTCTCACCGGGTTTCAGCCCACCAGACACGCAGGTCATGGCATCGCAGCCATCACAATCGCCTCTTGTCTCTGGATCCTCTTAGTTGCGACACCGCCGGTTGTTCGATTCTCTGCCCGTCCAAGTCTCCTCTACAAACAACCCTCCCCCGCCAAGACTACAATGCCTCCCGCAAAACACAACCCAGACGACGACGTCGCACGTCGAGTGTCTGTTAGCAACGCCAAAATGGACCAGGCAACCGTCCACGAGGCGGCGGCGGCCACCGAAGCCGAGCACAACATGGGCCTCTTGAAGTCGCTGAAGCTGTACAAAAAGGCCTGTCTCTGGTCCATTTTCCTCTCCACTTGCATTGTCATGGAAGGCTTCGACGTTGTACTCCTCAACAACCTCTTTGCCTACCCTCCCTTCCAGCGCAAGTTTGGCGTCGAGCAGCCCGACGGCACGTACCAACTCACGGCTGCGTGGCAGTCTGGCCTCTCCAACGGTACCCTGTGTGGCCAGATCCTCGGCCTGTTCTTCAACGGCATCATCGCCGACCGCGTCGGATACCGCAAGACCCTCATCGGCGCCCTCATCGGCTGCGTCGCCTTCATCTTCATCATCTTCTTCTCCGAGACGCTCGTGCAGCTGCTCATCGGCGAGATCTTCATCGGCATCCCGTGGGGCGTCTTCCAGACCTTGACGACTACATACGCCTCCGAGGTCTGCCCGACCCATCTCCGTGCCTACCTCACCACCTATGTCAACCTCTGCTGGGTCATGGGCCAGTTCATCGCCTCGGGCGTGCTGCGCGGCATGATCACCCGGGACGATGAGTGGGGATACAAGATTCCGTTTGCCCTTCAGTGGTTCTGGCCGATCCCTCTCATAATTGGCATCTATCTCGCCCCGGAGTCCCCCTGGTGGCTCGTGCGCCGCGGCCGTCTCGACGACGCAAAGAAGTCGCTAGTCCGCCTGACGGCCCGCAACACCGGTGTCCACTTCCAGCCCGACGAGACGGTGTCGATGATGGTGCACACAAACGAGATGGAGAGGGAGGTTGAATCGGGCACCTCGTACCTGGCCCTGTTCAAGGGCGTCAACCTTCGCCGCACCGAGATTGTGTGCGTGACGTGGATGATCCAGACGCTCTGTGGCTCTACCTTTATGGGTTACTCGACGTACTTTTACCAGCAGGCCGGCATGGCGGTCGATAACTCGTTCAGCATGTCCCTCGGCCAATATGCTCTCGGCGCGGTCGGGACCGTGACGTCCTGGTTCCTCATGGGCTGGTTTGGCCGACGGACCCTGTACCTCTCTGGCCAGCTGCTCATGTGCGGCGTGTTGCTGATTATCGGCTGTGCTGCGTTTGCCGGCCGCGAGAACGTGGCGGCACAGTGGGCCATTGGCTCGATGCTCCTCATCTACACCTTTACCTACGACGCCACCGTCGGCCCAGTCTGCTACTCCCTCGTGGCGGAGCTCACCTCGACACGCCTGCGCACCAAGTCGGTCGTGCTGGCCCGCAACATGTACAACATCGTCGGCATCGCCACCAACATCATCACCCCGCGCATGCTCAACCCTTCGGCCTGGAACTGGGGCGCCAAGTCCGGGTTCTTCTGGGCCGGGACCTGCTTCGCCTGTGCCCTGTGGACCTACTTCCGCCTTCCCGAGCCCAAGGGTCGCACCTATGGCGAGCTCGACGTGCTGTTTGAGAATGGCGTCAGCGCGCGCAAGTTCAAGACGACGTCTGTGGACCAGTTCGACGCGCGACCCGACGCTGGCACTGGCGAAAAGGTGGCGGCGGTCATGGTCGAGCGCGTTGAGAGCCGCCCAGTTGAGAGGAGGTAGGGTACCCGCTGACTGGCAGTGTGCGTGATTCCCGACCAGGTGCTGGATGACGATGAGTATGCAACTGGGTGCTTTTGTGTGGCGGAAAAGCCGTTCCTGCGTGAGGCACCAGCAGCCAGGACAAGTTAAATTAAAGATACATCTCATACTGGCTCTAGCCATGTTCAAGAAAATATTCAACATTTCCCTTCAGTCCGGCTCCTTTCATCTATACGGTAGAGGCACCTCCTTGCCAGGCCATCACCGCAGCCTACCCTAAGCAACAGCTCGCGGCGAAGAACCCTCCCAACACCACTGAACAGCCGGATCTTCTCATTGAAAAACAAATGCTCGGCCAATTGGTCACGGAGCAGAAGCCGTCCATATGTGCGTAAGGGCCCAGGCAGAGAGTCGATATCCACCGGCCGGTATGGGCTTCCTGGTCACTGTCTGAACGACGCGCTGGGTGGGCATCGCTCTGGCCAGAGGATGCAGCCGGCACGGGTACTTGTAAATCGCTCGCTTGGCGCCGACCTGAGCTCCGCTGGACAGCCTTGGCCAGCCACCGAATTGGTTTCCTGGCTGACGAATCAACCACCACCAGCAGATCTCCATCGAATAGAAAGCGGAAACGCAGAGGAACGGGGCCGCCTTTCCAGGAAGGTGATGAAGCCGCCGGCAAGGGCGCAGCAGGTTCTGCTGGCGGTGCGGAGTGACGACTCAACAGCGACGTTCGCCCCAACAGGTTTTTCTACGCGTCAATATTACACATGGCGTTCGTTTCGCTTTGGGCGAAGTGCCGATTTGTATGGGGGCTCGTGTTCAGTGCAGCCTGGGCCTGGAACCGGAGGAGGGTGGGTGCACGTACGAGGACATCGATGCGGAGTCGGGCGAGCACTTGCGGCTATCACCGGCTGCCTGGATGATGCGTCGCCAATTCGTCGCTCGCGACGCGGGTTTACTCAAAAGCGACAGCGTGCTTGCCCAGTTGTCAAGCCGGATTCTCCAGTTCTAGTCAAGCGTTCTTTTCTGTGGCGGTTGTGAAATACTGCCGGCCGTGTGCCTCCTGAATGTACTCTCCTCCTTACTCGGGCTTCTGGCCGTAGACTACGTATCTGGACATTGGTCAGCGCTGGTGCTCTGCTGTGAGGGGCAAGACTTGGGAGAATCGAACTTACATGGGCCAGTATGCGTGGATGGAGCGGTTCTTCATATCCTTCCGGACTTCGACGAGGAACACCTCCACTTCTGTGGGGGTCCATCCCAGGGCGCGCGTAAAGATTGCCATGCTGAGGCCCGAGGCGCCGTTCCCGACGTTCTCGTACGTCCACATTCCTGTATTCGCTGTCAGCCGGCTGTTCCCTGCTCGTTCGGGCTGCGGGCTGAACAAGCCCTTCGGTGCAACTCACCCAGTTCCTTGAACTTGGGATCCTTGGGCCACGTGCTCGTCGGCCACGTGAACAGCCGCTGCGTCACGTTCGTAAAGCCGACGTCCAGCATCTGCTGCCTGTAAAGCTTCATGCTGCCCAGCGGGCGCTTGAACTTCTCCGCACCCTGCGTCATCAGGTTTGCCCACCTGACGGTCGCGCAGTCCTCGGGGAGGGTGCCATCGTCGCTCTGCAGGTCCACGGAGATGTCCAAGACCTCGACCCAGCCCCCGGGGTTGAGATTGCTGTGCCGGCGAGTCAGTCGCAACGCTCGCTCTCGCAACACACGGTAAGGGGCTGCGCATACTCGAAGCTTTGCTGGAAGAACCTTGGCCAGTTGGAGATGGACCCCGTCAGCATTCGCCCGTAGATGAAGTCGAACTTGAGGGTGAATGTCCAGTCGTCTTCGAGGTCGTCGATGTAGAAGGAGATGTTGGGGGGGACACTGCGTAGGTCAGCGCCGGCCTTTAGCGTGTGGACGCGGGCGACATACAATGAGGGCTGTATGGGACTCAGATCGACGCCTGTGACCTGGGGACGTTGAGCGCTGCGCCATGGTGAGTCTCGCGGGCCGGCTTACATGTGTCTCGGGGTGCTCATCGGCTGCGACGGTCTGTCAGTCTGGTTCGACGCCATCAACGTAAACACGCCGGTTAGAGGCCGTACCAAAGTCCATTGCCCAGATACCGGTTCCGGTGCCGGCATCTAGTACGCGGCCGAGCGGCTTGTCCGTCCCGGCCGGGCTAATAAATAGCTTGCCGCCTAATGTCAAGGTGCACAAATGGTGTTGTAGGTCTGCATGGCAGTGACCTTAGCAGCCATACGGGAACTCGCACGTTCACCGTCTCTTACCTAAGCGCTCATTCTCTACCTGTGCCTGCGGTCAGCCGATTCAGTGCACTCGCCAATCATCTATATCCTGCGCTCCTACCTCGTCGTTTGGCAAGAGGTATGCTGAAAGGGGCGGGTGGTTAGCACTGGTATGCTACAAACAGCACCAGTCTCAGAGGGACATACTGCCTTCCCTGTATGCGTGGTACGTCCTCCCATTCTCTACCCGGTACCTGAGGATACTCGACGCCAGCGATGTCGAGGAGCTGGCGATGGACTGGTGGCCACATGTTGTCGCGGTCAGCGGGCATTGGCCAGACGGGACTCCTGTGCGACCTACCGTGCCCAAGCCGTCATCTGCATCCTCGTCGTCCTGAAGCAGCGCGCTTGTCAGCCAACAGCACAACCCCGAGTATGTCTGACCCCGACATGGCCGCGAAGCTCTCCCCGACACGGCTCAACCCGCATTCGGGAGGACTAACCTCGGAGGCTAGCAGCGGCTCCACTGGGTATAGTGTCGGATCTACCATGGTGACAGGAGTCTGGGTCTCGCGGGCTGTCGCGAGGCCGGCTGACGCTGAAGAAGGGAGCAGCGGCGCGATGCGTTTGGCCACGGTACGGAGGAGGCGACGCCGCGGGGGTTGCACGATGCACGAGATGAGACGACGGGACAGGATGAGATGAAGAGTGTAGGAGCGGGCCACGGACGACGGGCGGGACGGGCAGATGTTGATTCTTGAGCTCTGAGCGAGTCCGCGCACCTACACGAGTACGGGGCCTCCACGAGTATGGGGCCCGGGCTCCGACAGAGTTTGCCACCCATCGCCAGCGCCCGGAACCGGTTTCTGCCCTGTTACGTCCCGCCCAGGGGTGGCAGGGCACGGGGCGCCATCTCGGGCCGTCCAATGGATGCGTGCGCGGGATGCAGTGCGCGTTTGCGAGCCCGAATGCCAATGCCTCGCTGTCAGTGCATCGGCGAAAGCCCCTTAAGGGAGCGGCCCGCTCGGTGCTGCCCCGTCCTGCCTGGGCCCCCCACGGCCCTGTGCGGTCAACACCAGTCGGTCTTGCGCTCAACACCACGTCTTGCGCTCACCCACAGCGCTCCTGCACGGCAGTCGTTGCAGCTGCGGCTGGACGGATTCGTCCTTCTGAGTCAGCAGGGTGCATCCTGGCTTGCCTCACCCATCGACATCGGAATCCACCGCGTCACACCACTCGTACATCTGCCATATGCAGCCCCCGGGGCCCCGGCCCCCTGCTCCCGGCGCTGAGGGGAGCCTCCCGCTGAACCTGTTATCAGCGTCGGGATTGGCATCAAGGCAATCGCGGATACTGGGAGTTGGTTGCGTTCGCACATGCACGGCCGCCGGGAGGTTCGGGAGCCCTCGCAACCCGCGACTATGGAGGTAATTAAGGTCTCRCAAGCCCATGGTCCATCGCAATGCTCCTCGCTGCGCGTGGCTGCTTGCGTCGGCTTCCTTCGACGTCTGCCACTGAACCTCCCTCTGTCCCTCGTATATATATATATATA
>LFRF01000005.1:889284-908134 GCA_001189435.1 Tolypocladium ophioglossoides CBS 100239
CCGGCTCCGGCTACTCGCACGGCTTCTTCACGCGCCTCCTGCCCGAGTATGAGCAGCTCGTGTACCCCGTCAACCCCGTCGTCACGCCCGACGAGCTCCGCGCCGCCATCGCCAACATGCACGCCGACTACGAGGACGCCGCCTTGGTGCACGCCTTCGGCGCCGTCACCATCAACCTGACCCAGACCTCGTGGACCCTGCACGGCGACATCGCCGCCCAGATGGACTCGCTCGTCCAGTACAGCCTGTGGGCGCACCACAAGGCGCAGCTGGCCAGCGGCGGCGACGTCCACGGCCTGCAGGGCGAGATGCCCGTCACCGTCAAGCACATCATGACGTGCGTCTTCAACGAAATCTCCCTCATGGCCTTCAAGCGCTGCGACCGCAGCTTCGCCGTGCTGCGGGAGGCCATCGCCATGATCCAGATGCTCAACGTTCACCAGTACTCCGACGCCGACGCCGACACCGCTCTCGGCCTGTCCGAGATCGCGCGCCGCCAGAGGATGTACTGGGAGGCCTACATCCACGAGCGCTTCATGTGCATCATGTCGGGCTTTCCATGTATCATGATGCCGCTCAGGACCGGCCTGCCCATCGCCGACGGCAGCGTGCCGCCGCATGTCACGGCCGGCTTCAACCGCCTCATCCAGCTGTTCCGCATCATGGACGGACCCCTGCTCGCCCACTGGACCGCGCAGCAGGAGCCCTCGCACGTCGTCCCCGCCATGACGGCGCAGTGGATCGAGAGCAAGCAGGCCCAGCTCGACCACGACGAGGCCGCCGCCGCCGAGGCCGCGCGTGACATGGCCGCCAGCGGCCGCGGCTCCCTCAGCGAGCTGCAGCACGTCGACCTCTTCATCACCCGCCTCTGGCTCCGCACCCTCGTCTGGCTGCTCGCCCTCTCCCACGGCCTGCTGCGCTCCGCCCCGCCGCAGAACACCCACGAGGGCCTCTCGCTGCACTTCCCCGCCCACCGCCTCTCCGCCCAGCTGCGCAGCCTCGTCAGCCGCCTCGGCAGCGTCGCCAGCATCGTCATCCACGGCAGCGGCATCCTGCAGAAGCTCTTCGAGATCACCAGCACCGTCGCCGACGTCCTGGCCCTGCCGCGCGGCACCGGCCAGACGCAGGAGGACGCCCGCGCCCGCGTCGAGGACTTTCTCTTCCTCGTCCGCTTCCTCTTCGGCTTCGAGAGGACCGAGAAGCACCAGCGCGACTATCTGGGCGAGAAGCTCGACGTGCTGCAGCGCCTGTACACGGCCGTCGACTTCGGCCACCTGGCCGGCGCCAGTCCGAATGCGTGATGGCCCGAAGCGGCCCCGGGGGAGAGAGGAAAGGGCTGTCTCTTATNGGGGCGGGTCCGCTGAGAACCTTGATGGCTACATGCATTTGCGCGGGCATGCGCATCTGCCGATTCCGCTACTACTTAAGGTGCCTGGGGGAAGGATTCACAATAAGTCTACTCTTGATTTGTCTTTATATAGGGCAGCCACGGCTGCCAGCGCGAGGTGGCCCCGCAGTCTCCCGCGTGCCTCCCATGGCCAAAGAATGAAACTCGACGTCGTGGACCAAAGTCCAGAAAGCACAAGCAAGACTCTCCTCGTGTTGAACCCCGCCCTTGTCCGTTCCTCAAATGTTGCCAATGTCAGTCACCGCCCCAGCCCCCCGGCCTAGCAGGTGTTGAACGTGCTAGCGCCTCGACGGCTGCACAGCTCAACACCTCCCTCACGCGGCGACGTCGTCCGTCTTGATCTTCTGGAGCAGCATCGTCGTGGCGGCGACAATGACGGGCAGGACGCTGACTATCTCGCCGAGGCCGGCGTAGGCCGGCGGGATGCGCACGTTGACGGAGGCGCCCGAGGCGAGCAGGATGGCGAGGACGTTGTACGTGGCCGACCAGGCAAAGTTGAAGACCATGCGGCGGAAGGCGACGCCGCTGATCTGCAGCAAGAAGGGGATGCCCTCGAGGCCGTTGAGAAGGACTACGTCGGCGGCGCCGCGCGTCACCTCGCTGGCCGAGAGCACGCTGGCGAGCTGGACGCCCACGTCGGCCTGCGTCACGGCGACCGCGTCGTTGGTCCCGTCGCCGACGAACATGACCTTCTTGCCGTCCGCCATGATGGCCGCCACGTAGTCGCGCTTCTCGCCGGGCGTGCACTGCGACGCCACCTGCGCGATGGCCACCTGCGCGGCGACGGCCTCGACCGCGCGCTTCTGGTCGCCCGACACGAGGTGGACGGCGATGCCGCGGCGCCCGAGCTGGGCGACGACCCGCGCGGCTTCGGCACGGAGGCGGGTGCGCAGGCCGAAGACGGCGATGGCTTCGGCATGGCGGGTGATGACGAGGAGCGTCATGCCGCGGTCCTGGAGGCGCGCGACGGCGGCATGTGCCGACGTCTCGGTCCACTTGGGGTTTCCGGCCCGCAACTTTTCGTCGTCACAGGTGGCCTCGACGCCGGCGCCGGGGATGACGTGGACGTTGGTGAGCGTGGCCTCGGGGGTAGCACGCTGCCCGAGGTGCTTGGCCACGGCGAGGGAGACGGGGTGCTTGTTGCCGGCGACGAGGGCCTTGGAGATGGCAATGGCTTCCTCCTGATCGGGGGTAAAGTACTCCTCGTCCATGACATCGAGGTCGCCCTCGGTGATGGTGCCCGTCTTGTCAAAGACCACGTCCGTGACCCGGCGAGACAGCTCCGTGCACTCGGCAGACTTGATGATGACACCGTTGCGCGCAGCGATGCCGCCCGCCACGACCAGGACCATGGGGACGGCGAGGCCGAGCGCGCAGGGGCAGGACACGGCAAGCGTGGCGATGGCGTAGGTGATGGCGTTGGAGATGGCCTTGCCGGTGCTGTAGTCGCGCACCTTGAGGCCGACAATGACCCAGACGATGATGACGATGACGGCGACCGAGGTGACGATGGGCACGAACCAGCTCGCGACGCGGTCGGCAACGTCCTGCAGCGGGGGCTTCGAGTTGGCCGCCTCCTCGACCAGCTGGGCAATGTCCGTGACTGTGTTCTTACCGGGGAGGCGCGTCAGCCTCGCAACCAAGGTGCCCGTGCCGTTGACGGTGCCCGCAATCACCGCGTCGCCCTCCTTTTTGAAGACGGGGACGCCCTCGCCCGTGAGCATGGACTCGTCCACCTCGCTGGATCCGCTCAGGACGGTGGCGTCGGTGGGCACGGCCGAGTGAGGTCCGATCTTGAGCTTGTCGCCGTACTGCAAAAGACGGGCGTCAATTTCCCTGTCCTTTCCGTCCTCGACGATGACGGCCGTGGCTGACTGCAGGGATCGGAGTGACACGGCGACCACGGCCCTGATGCGGGCAAAGGCAGCCACGAGACGGCCGAGGAGAACGAGCGTGATGAGCAGGGTGCTTGTCTCGAAAAAAGCCTCCGTCTCTAGGGGCTTTCCAGCCATCATAAAGCCGAAAGCGACGACCGAGTACACGTACGCGGCCGTGATGCTGATCACCACGAGCATGTCCATCTCGAGGGAGCCGCTATAGACGAGGGCCGAGATGGCGGGACGGTAAAAGTCTGGCACCGCGATGAGCTGCACGACGGTGGCGAAGACGACGCCAACGATTGCCTTGGTCCTTTCGTCGACGAGGTCATGGCCCCACGCCAGGACAACGACCGGGATGGTGAAGCAAGCGGCAACGACCGTCTTGATGAGCTGGTCGTAAAGCCTCTTCCTGCCGCTCGACACGTTCGGGTCATCACGCGGAGGCGCCAGTCCACTTGACAGCGCACCAACCTTGTCCACCAAGGTCCTGGCGCCGATAATGGCAGGATCATAGGTAATGCGAACGACCTTTTTGTTGAGCATGGCCGCCTGGGTCACTCCGGGGATGGCCACGTCTGCGAGTGCCTTGGCCGAAGTGCCAGAGGCTAAAAGGTCGACCGTCTCATCGTCGTTGGAGAGCCTGGTGCAGCGGAAGCCTGTGGCCCTTTCTACGCCGCGGATCACTTCGTCAGGGGTGGCAGCGGAGCTGTCGAGGCTGAACTCGGCCGAGCCCATGACAAAGTTGACGCGCACCGACGATACGCCATGGAGAGCCTTGAGCGTGCGTTCCATCTTGTTGCCGCACCCAGAGCAGGTCATGCCATCGACGGTGAGGGCAACGTGCTCCAAGCCTTCGGCCTTTTCAAGGTCCATAGCCGCTGGACGGATGGCGACCTTCTTCTCCGAGCCGTGGCCATGCTCGACTTCGTGGCCGCTGCAGCAGCCGGCCTCCTTTTCGGACTTGACGGCCAGCTCGCCGTGGTCATGGCGCCCCTTCATACCACGACGCTTAATCCCGTGGTGATGATGGGGCCCATTGTGCCGGTGCAGGCCGTGGCTGGTCGCGTACGTACCGGTGTGCCCATCGATGGCCTTGGTCGCAGCGGTGGTGGCAGCAGCAGCGGGGTGCTTGGGCTGTTCGCCGCAGCAGGTCGTGGACCATCCGCGCTCGAGGATGCCGCGGCAGATGCAGCGCGCCGACTCGAGGTAGGCGCTGTACTGGTCAAAGGCCTTGGCCAAGTGCGTGCTGCACGCCGAGGCAGGGTGATGGCCGTCCTCGTCGTGGGCGTGCTCGTGGCTGGTGGTGCCTGGGGAGACGTGAGTTGGGTGCTCTACCGTGGGTCACGACGGAGAAGGCATACCATCGTGGGCGGCGGCGTCGCTCTCGCACGTCTTTTCGCACTCGAGGGCAGCGGCGGCGAGGATGCATTTCTCTGTACATGGCCATGTGAGCCTGGGCATGTCTCTCGACGACAAAAAGAGAACCAACCATCGCAGTGCTCCTCGTTAGAGTCACAGCAGGCGAGAGTCGCAGAGCGGCTGGAGGTGGCGGCGTCGTTGCAGCAGCTCTCGACGTCACAGCACTCGCCCTCTTCGGCGCAGGGAGCCTCGGACGCGCAGTCGCCGTGGCAAGAGTCGTGCCCGTGGCCAGAGTCGTGCCCGTGGCCATGGCCGTGATCATGACCGTGATCGTGGCCGTGATCATGACCGTGATCATGATGCTCACCGGCCTCGGCGGCGGGCTCGAGATGAGGCACGGCGTGCTGGCTTGCGCCGCCCGAGCAGCATCCAACACCCATGGCTAGGGATCGTGAGATTTCTCTGAGGTTTATGGATATATTCAACGAGGAAGAAGGCGCGATTGCTCTGATGTCGAGAAGTTGAAGATGAGAATTCAAAGGGGAAAGTCGAATCGAGAAGGGGGTCCTGCACGGATGACAAGAACTGCCGTTTTGGGTCGAGCTGGACGGAGTTACGAGATCTACTCCGTCCCTACGAAGAGTACCTATGTACTTCGTGCTTGGCAACTACTTATCGCACTCCGTGCTCCGTACCCACACTTGGACGACTTGACAGCTGCAGCGTCGTCAGCACCGGGGTACATTTGGCCCATCATTGCGAAGTTGGGGCTCTCCTAACAATCCTATTGGCAAACACCGCAGAGAGGAGCGCCTCCGCGGATTAGGCGCAAACGAGTTCCCGGCTTTGGCCAGTGGCCTGATATTGGGAGACCTGCCGCATTAGTGCTCTCCACCGCACTCGATTGGTGCGTCGTCAGTCCCGATTTGCTGGATGCTTCCATGAGAACCACTCTGCGACTGTTACTGCACTTCCATTGGGTCTGTGGACCTGTCAATTTCGCTTGTTGGCGCCTTTTGCGAGAGGGGGGAAAACCTTTAACCAACGATGCCCAAATATGCCTCGAGGTAACGTTGTTGGGACCCCTGCCGACGTCATAGTATAGGCTAAACTGGCCCTTTGTACTCCGTACTCCGTACTCCGTGCCGCTCCCCATGCACAGWAAAGCTCTCCCATCACCAACTGCAAGACTCAACGCTCCGCCACGCGCCGCCGTAACGACGACACCCTTAAACTTGCCATCCGCCAGTCAACATCAACCTCGAAGCCGCCCCGTGCCAGCAGCCCAGTCCGCACGGCGTCCCCCAGTTGGGCGGGCAAGATTTGCACCATGCGCACGTCGCTCTGCAGCAGCATCTCCGTCACGCCGCTCGTGAAACTCCAGTTGCTGTCAATCTGGGAGTTACTTCCGTGGCCCATCATGTGCTGCACGAGCCACGCCGCGCCCATGGGCCACATCGTTGACGACGTGTAGTTGTCCGTCGGCGAGGGTCGCCCCAAAAGTCGAGATTGCGATTATTACTATGCCTCCGCAGCGCACAGCTTCTGGCATTTCCTCGTCGCGTGGCTTGGCGGCCCTGAGTAGTTCAAGGAGCGGCGACGACGTTAGTCTGCCCGGCGGGCCAATAGTTCATCTCGATGTTTATGTTGCTGGTGTATTACTTGCCGCCCCAGGAGGCTGTCGTCTTGTTGTTCCAGACGCCTTGCAGCTCGGGCGGCATGTCTATCGGTTTCGCTGAGGCGATTGGTAAGTGGCGCCCGTGGTTCCATGCTAGCGCTGCGAGTGCCTGCCCAGTGAAGAGACTAGGGTTGTCTTCCATCTCCTGTCCAACTCGACCCGTGCATGGTCACTGAGTTGGCTCCTTGTGGACGCAACATTGGAAAATATGTCCCTTTCTCGGTCGAAACCGGCGTTTAAGCTTAAAGCGCCTTTCGCACTGGCCGTGAATCGCGCCGCAGGAACACCTGTGGGGAAAGGCTATGCATTCGCGACTGGGCAGAACTTAGTACACGGCGCATTGAGAGTTGGCATCCTTACGTGAAGTTGACGCCATTATAGGTGTACGAGACAGTATCAATCCAACGCACATGGTCCTCGATAGCGTTGCCGTGACCAAACTTGAGGCTGAGGTTGCTAAAATAGCTAGACGCCCGCTCAACCGGCTCTTCAGAGTCGGATCACCGGCCTCAGTGATGTCCCCCCTAGGAGAAGCTCACGGGCTTTGGGCAGCGACTCGAGTCCAATAGTGGGAATACGCTGTTGGCTTGGCCCGGACCGGATTGTGTCCTCATTGATGGTGATGGCTTCGTTATCGCTGTCAATGATAGTCGCGCCGAGTCTGCTGTTGCCTTTGGGTAGGGCGCCAGTTTCCTAGTCTGTTGTGGGCGCTGTGTACTAGAGCAAACGGCTACGTCGAAGGCTGCCACGGCTCTAGTAATAAGCCAACCGAGGGCCCCGTTGAGGACCAAGTGTTTCATTACGGAGATCTAGGCTAGTAACGATATTTCAGAGAGCCTTATAGATTACCGATCACTGGAATAATCTCTACCGGCCGCAATGGCTTATCGTAGGGCTTGCCACTCGTTCCCCCTTTGTAATATGTGCTTCGTATGGATACAAGGAACGGGGGAAATATGGGGAAATACAAGGCCGGAGCCCTGGCACACCAGAAGGGATGCACACAACCATCGACATCAACAATCATCACTCAATTGCCCCTATATCCTCGTTATAGAAGACCCTAATTGCCACTTGAAGGCACGACCGCAAGAATCCCACGTCTCGCTCGCGACGAAAGTCAGCTGGAAGACCGCACGTGATGTTGTAGTCTTCCAAGCGACCCCCTGACTTCCAATCTCTCCAAAGTTGCTCAAGCCCAGCCTCAAACGCGGCTTTGGTTGGCGAAAAAGGATATCTTGTAGGAACGGTAGGAATAAAGGAAATGATGTTCTTTAACGATGGAAGAAGCATCGGTGTTGGCTAAACCTTGATGCTCTCTGTGAAGCCAGGGATACTATCACTAGCTTATCCGGTCCCAGGGCGAAGTTGTGATGGGGGCTGCAGGCCCATGCCCTGGGGAAGAAGAGGATATCTCGGAGGAACGGCAGGAATAGCAAAGAATTGTAAGGAATAAAGGAAGTAATCTTCTTTAGCGACGTTGGCTAAACCTTGATGCTCTCTGAGCCGGTTGCTCGTCGTGGCCCTGCGCCCAAAACTCCATGCCGTGGTCCTACTCTGCGCTAGAGTGTCGACCTGGGTAAAATGCGTGTCCTGCCGTGGACATGCTACTCGAAAAAGAAGCGCCAGCTCAGTGATTGTCGTAATACCCTTCAGATATGCGTAGTGATGGTGGAAGGGATATGGTGGTAAAGCACAGCACACTCGTGTGTTGAACTAGGCGTACCTCATTACATGGAGTGCGCGGTGAAGGCAGCGCCAGGAGGGGCCAGGTTCTCCCTGGACAGCCGGTCTTGAGCCTTCTTGCCCTTGTCAAGATATCCGCCGCTGCTCCCCTCGAGATCCATGGGAGTGACAGGGCCGGGGCTTCCCAGAGGGTCAAGTCTTGGAGACGCTGGCTTGTACGGCGATGCTCTCGTGAACGATGCGTCCTTGAGGGGTACCCCATTGAGCGAGACGCCGGTCCCAGACTTGGCCACCCTGGCAGAGCCCCCCAGGGCCCTGGCGGCCTGCGCAATCATGTCGCGTTGATACTGCTGCATCCTGCGCCGCGTCTCGACCACAGTGAGCTCGGCGCGAGGCGATCCTGTCGCGTGCTGTGGAATATACGAGTCGGACTTGACAGACGACGACAGGGTGTCAGGAACGGAGGGACGCAGGTTTCGCTGGCCTTGGGTGGCGCGCTGCTGCTGCTGCTGCTGCTGCTGCTGCTGCTGTTCATAGTTGGAAGGGTAGTACTTGCCCATGGGCAGGGGGTTGTCATGGAAGCCCGGCGCAATGKACGACGAGACGGGCATGTTTTGCGACATCGAGGACTTGACGGTGGGGTGAGAGGTCGGCTTGTGGTCGGCCGGCATGGCAGCAGAGTCGGAGTGCAAGTAGCGAGAGAAGCCGGCGTCGGGGTGAAAGGGGTGAGGACGATGGACGCGGCCCTTTGGGTCCTCGTGCATGGGAAAATATCCTCTAGGGTAGCGTGTTAGTGGAGGTCAACACTAAGCGATCCACGCGCAATATTTGTCAAAGCGTCAGAGTGTTTGGGCGGGCTAAGCTTACCCAGGGAGGTCGCCCCGCGCGGAGAGGGGCTCTGGAGGCGTGTACACGGACGTGGTATTGAGCTTCTTGTTGATCTTGGGGAGCTCGATGGGTATGGGACGGCTTTGGCTGGACCGAGAGGGAAAGGGAAAGGAATCTGGACTGCCTGTTTAAGGAGGGGCGGTTAGCGATCCATCATATACACGATCAAGACAAGGTTGACACCGCCAAGCAAGCGGTGCCACGACGCAAATGGCCCGGTTGTCGGTCGGATCCAGGGGTGGCCATGGCGAGCTGCAGCGTGACGAACCCCCACGTACTCCGTATCTGGTTCCCGTCTATCCCGCTGTTGGTGGCTGCAAATTGCCGCCATTGCTGCACCCCGCGAAGGGGCTGGATGGCTTGACGCTGGGGCACACGAACGAAGGGAGACGATAATGACAGACAGGTGTGTGGGGTTGCAGTGCTTCTGTCGAGACGAGCTACGGACTTGGCGGGCCGGGCGTCTGCGCCAACGGATATTCGGGGTGGATCACTGGTATCGGATCCAAGTTCAAAGGAGGTGAAACAGAAGACGAACGGCAGGAGGGCGGGAGATGGAGAGAGATGCATTCATGTTCACTCACTCTTGGTTGACGCTCCCTCTTCCGCTGCGCCCGCGATGGTGGGCGTACCCGGGGCCGAGTCGACCGGGCGGTCGACGGCATCGTCGACGGGAGGGTTGGACGTCAGAGACAGCTCCGACGAGTTGGAGAGCGTGCGGCCGGGCATTCCGGGGCGTCGGCAGGGCGAGAGGTACGCCGCTGGCGGCTTGAAGGAGCGCGCGAAGCTGGCCATGGCGGTGACGTTGGTTGGTGATGGGTGTTTGCTGGTGGGTTCGTCTGCGTCAGTGGGGGACGGTGGTCCAGTGATAAAGGGGCGAGATGTCGATGGTGATTGCATGCGGGCGTCGGTGCTCAGGCAAAGGCTGCGTCTTCAACTCACGCCACGTCAGGTCGCAGAGGTCGTGAGCGCGACATGAGATGCCCTCAACGACCGCGGTCGTCGAACTCGAAACGGTGAGGCGGCTCAAGACGTCGTCGTAACATCAACAGGTTTGTCGGCTGGCGGGCGACTGCGTCTGCCTGTGCTCTGTCGTCGGGCGGACCATGTGCGGTGTACAAGGGTTGAAACGAGAAGGTGAAATTCCAGAAGAGTGTGTTGTTGTTGATGGAAAGAGAGGAGAACAAGGTTCGGCGTTTGTTTGGAAGATGGAGGACGCGTCGAGATAAGGAACCTGAAGCTGGCGATCTGCGAGGGCAGTAATAAACGGTGCGGAGGCTGTGAGCCTGAGGTTGGGCACTGGCACGTCTGGCGTCTCCACTCTCCACAGCGGCAGGCAGCACCATCATCAGCCAGCCACAGTCCACGACCCCTGCTGTGGCCTCTGTGAGCCGCACGCTCAGTGCACTGCGTGCCCATGGGCGACCCCGGTAACTTCGGCGTGGCAGTGGATGGGCACAATTCCATCCCGTCATCAGTCAGACCTTGTTCTTTTCTGATTTTTGGCCCTTTGTTTTGAACTTTCGGTGTTTGAAAAATGCCGTCATCGTTGGGTTCCCGTGGCAGGTATCCATCAGCCATAAATTGACTGTGGAAATAGGGACAATTCTCCCTCTTTTACAATTTACACATGCATAACACAGAGATCATCACAATCATGAGGATACCTCAATTACTCCATATTGTGCACCTAGCTAATCATATCAATTGCTCTCGCGATTACCACGTGAACAGTTAGGCACTCATGCTCAATGACGCATCATCAGTATCATTGTTCAAGCGCGCGCCACAGCACGCACGTGAGTTGGCGTCACGCGTGAGCTAGGATTTAGTGTCCGTCGCGTCACCACACAGAGCGTTCACCCTTTCGCTTAGTTTAGCAACAACGCCTCAACCTCCACGACATTGCTCCAGCCATTGATCGTCAAATCACGAGATTTATATTCCCATGCTGCGATAGCCACCATGTCCTACGCCGTGAGGAGGCCCGCCGACCCCTCGCGGTCAGGTGCCTCCGAGGCCGACACGCGGCCGACGACGGCGACGGTGCTCGACTTCATATGCCTCTTCACGCACGACCTACGGCGCAAGCAGAAGCGGTGGCAGGACGGGCGGCTCAAGTACCACACGTTCAACAAGCGGGTCATGGTGTACGACGACCGGGGTAACTTCATCGGCGACGCGCACTGGCAGGCCGGCGGGGACCTGGCCGAGGGCGAGGAGCTGGAGCTGGACCGGGGCGCGGCGATTGTGCAGGTCGCCGACTGCACGGGGTCGCGCGAACAGGACCTCACCGAGATACTGGACAAGCGGGCGCGGGAGGTCGAGAAGCGGCGCGCGAGCGCGGCGGCGAGGACACCTGCTGCTGTTGCTACTGCCAGGACTGCCTCAACTACAGTCCGGAGACAGGACGGGCAGGCGCCGTCGCATTTTCAGCTGAACCACCGGGCGCTAAGCGCAATCGTGCCGCAGAGCCCGGGCCCGATTGGCCGCGCGGCGATTCCGAACCACTCCCCGTTTGAGGCGCGGCAGACGGAGGCGGGCGGCGGAGAGGAGAGGGGGGCGAAGAGGAGGCGGGTGGGCGTGTCGCCGCCGAGCAAGGCGGGGTATGCGCGGAGTTTGTTTGGGACAACGTTGACGCTATCTCCGTGTCCGGCCGGGGGCATGGCGGCGGCGAGAGTGAAGGCGCTGCCGTGGACGAATGTGCAGGAGAGTCACGAAGAGGAGAAGGGAGAGAAGGGGGATGAGAGGGATGAGGATGTGGTCATGTTGGATGGGCCACCGAGAGCGCGGGTGACGACGACGAAGTCGACGCATTTTGCAATCACACCTACGACTAAGGATGTGCATTTGACTGTTGGCACGGGGGAAACGACGTCGAAGACGACGACAAAACCGACTGCCAATGCGGGGAAGACAATAGCAAATATGCCACGACAATCTTCACACGACGAGTCCCAGAGGGTTGAACAACTGGATGATTCGCCACGAGTGGATCCGAAACCGTCCAAACAGCGAAAAGCAACAATTGACAACAAGCCGAGCGCAAAGCCTACAACGAAAGACCGAAGACCAGCTGCACACAAGGGGCGGACGCACAACGAGGAGGAAGAAGCGGAAGAGACGGATGGCCGCGTATGTCGAGAACAAGTCGAAAAGTCGACTGGGTCCACGATAAGAACGCGGCCACGTGCAGAAAGGCACACAGAAAGAGACACACCAGCACCACGCATTGGCGGAGGCCAGCCTGTGCACCCTGAAAAGACGGGGCCGCGGACAGAACTGCGGATCAAGTCGCGGCAAAGGAGAGGGCTGCTCATGGTATCTGAGAAGAAACAGCAGCAGSAGAAGGCGACGGAGAGACGTTCAGAAACGCCAGGCTCTAGCGGAGCCAGCTTTCAGATTGAGCCTCTTCCACGACGAGACTTGGAGCGGCAAGGTAGGAGAAGAGAGGAGCTGGAAGTGCAGCAAGCCATTGAGGTGACACCGGAGCCATCACAACCAGAGCCACCGAGTCACATCGAACCTGTTGCGGAGGCTGACAGTGAAAGCGATGAGCCACCTTCGGAGCATACACGGAAACCCCACGTTCATCCTGTTTTTGACGATTCCAGCATCGAGAGCGACGCACCGCCCGTAAATCGCAGACAGAAAGATACAAAGGCAAAGGCACTCGAGAGCGATGCTGAGTCGGACACCCGAAGCAGTCACTCGCTTCCAGCCCGCAGAAGAAGCTTAATCGACGTTACAAGTGACGACGAGTGGGACATCCCTCTGTCGCCACCAAAGAAGAGACCTACCAGACAGAGGAAGCGTGGCGACACAGACTCGGTGCAGGAGGCGGCAAAGCCGGCCCCAGCGGGCCCCCGAATCACTAAAATGGCGAGGAAGAGCGTCAAGAGCAAGGAGATTATTGGCTTTATACCGTCTGATGGTGATGGCATCGTTCCGTCTCCATTTGCGACGGCGACGGGCGTCATTGGACTTCAGGCCAATCCTGACCTCACTGCTGCTGCGACTCCTCCGATGGCTGCTGCGACTCCTCCGATGGCTGCTGCAGATACTGCCGAGGCGCGGGGTGACACGGGGGCAACAGAAATATCCAGCGCCGCGGCGGTTTCGTCGCTGGAGTCAGATTGTGATTCAGGCAGCACGGTGGTGAAGCCAACCGTCACAGCTGCAAACCCTTCTTCAGATACACCAACAGATCCCGCCACGACGACGACAAACCCCCCTCCCCACACTGAAGCCGCCCACAAAGACACCACTCAAGACACTGGCCCGAAGCGCAGAATCAGCAACCCCGCCACGCGTGGCAGAAAGGCCGCGACAAAGGAGCACGCCGCCGGGCAAGCACCGCAAAGCCTCGTGCCAATGGAGCCGGCCGCGCCGGTGCGCGTGGCCCGAGCGGCGCCCGCCGAACTGAAGAAGCAGGATGGTAACCTGCCGGGGTTCAGTGGGGCGAATGGAGGGGCATGGAGTAAGCATGCGGAGGATTTGCTGGGGATGGGGCGGCCGACGGGGCGGCCGACGAGGGGGAAGCTGTGATCGTTGTGCTACCGAAGAGTGTGACGGACTTGATGTCCCTTGACGAAATATTGAAATAAATGACTTATGGCTTCTCGTAGAAGAGAAGGACGAGGCGATCGAGGCGACTTGGAAGAGGAATGGCTCAGCTAGTCACTCGATGAGGTATTCGGCTCGCATTCGAGGGCGGGGAGACGGCTGGGAACATTCGTTTTTGGGATGTTGATAAACAGCAGCTTCTTGAACTTGTCGAGTCGGGTTCATCGTAGAGCCCACCAACAAAAACATTAGCATCGTCGTCACATCGAGAATTCATCGATATCCGCGAAGCATGGCCTGATCACAGCGGAAATCGGGGAATGACGAGGTCGTGTGCGGCAGGGCATCGACGTCTTGCAAATCCAGGATAGCGGTCTCAATCGCTGAAAATCGACTTCTCCGTGCTGTTCGCGAACGAAGGACAAGAGAGCGATGCCCGAATTCTGTCTCTCGCGGACCAGTCCGCCGTCGTCAGCGCGTCGTATTCGCACTTCGGACCGATGGCACCTCAGCTCTCTGTAAGCCAAGGGTCCTTTGCATGTGGTCGCGACTCGCAGCCATTTGGAGCGAGCAGATTGCCCCGACGCGAGCCAGTCGCAGGGCTGCACCCCATCGGCGGAGGGCCGTGTGGGACGGAGCGACAGATATATAACCCAGCGCCGGCTCGAGACGGGATTCTGCTGACAATTGGCCATCAGCATCAGCCATCCAGCCTGTGGCGACTGGTCGGATCAGGGGACGGGACGCTTCCATCTTGACACTTGCCGCGCCGGCGCCGGTGGCAGGGCGTTGTCGTTGGGCTGGCAGGGAGGCATTCTCTCAGTGCCAGGCACCAGCAGACGATCGATCGAGACAGAGCAAAACTCAGCGTAGTAGGTACTTGGCCGATGCTGGAGTCTGGGGTAAAACCGGAGGTCACTCGCACCTCGGACCTCCGCGTTTGACGTCCATGGCGGCACGCAGCAGCGATTGAGTCACCCGGACGTGCGGCCCATTGGCCAATCAGCGACCGCTGTCCTCGCCGAAGGTCCATGCCAGGTGGTGCAGCGGGCGGGGCGGACCGGCCAATGATGGGATCAGAAGTGCGGACCCCGGCCGCAGCCTGCACACCTGATTGGCCCGCTACGCCAAAACGTGCATCGCGCGCTATTCCCTATTGAGCACGCCGAAAGAGTCAGCCTCTCCACCCGCTGCGCCATGTCGCGGCCTCTGGGGCTTCAAGTGAAATACCGTTCGTGACTCCCTCCCGGATGCGCCTGAGGCTTCCTCCGGATCTCTCGTTACTCCCCATCTCCCTCACTGGACACTGCCTCTTGTTCCGAAGCCGCCAAGTGTTGCTTTGTTGCGCCTCCGACTTGAGGCCCGCCACATCCTCAAGCTTCGGCTTCCCCTCATTCTCTTCCACTCAGCCGCAGCGCGCAAAAGACCTGTCTTACGCCTCTTGCGACGACTGTCCTGGCTTCCGTACCGAAACACCAAGACTCAGTACAAGCTGGAGAGAAGATTTCATCTCTCCTCCTGTAAGTCCAATCAACGCAACTCCGCCAGTTTGACGTAGCCCTTGACTTACATCCCCATGGCCCCTCGAGCCGTGTCGCCCCTCATCGCGTGACACTCATTCGGCCCTCAACACCCTCACCCTGGATCACCATCGCCTTCTCGCTTCCTCAGGGTTCAACAGCGTAATGGCGGCCTCTTCGTCCCAGTCCAGCCTCCCTCAGGGTTTCTCTGTCTACCAGCCTGCTCTCGGTGCCCAGCTGCAGTTCCTCCCCGCTCTCGGCTCCCAGCAGCTCGATGACCTGATCAACGCCTACGTCCCCGGCCCGGCCGCCATCAGCGAGAAGCGCGCCAGCGTCTCGGTCGACTTCCTTGGGTACGCGCAGTTGACCGGCCAGACCTTCAAGTTCTACCCCGTCCACGCTGCCGCCTCGGTTGCCGCATCGCCCGTGGCTGCCAGCCCTTCACTGGACTCTGCCAGTTCCTCCTTCAACGTCTCTCCCGTCACATCCAGCTGGGACTGGAGCGCCGCCGCTTCCGTCTCGTCGCGCTCGTCGACCCAGCGCCGGCGGCACTGCAAGGTCACCAGCCCCTCCTCGCGGCATCAGACTGCTATCGATTTCTCGAGCCTGCCTGGCATGAAGATCCTGACCAAGGACGGCGTTGACGTCACCAACTCGGCCTCCCGCGGCTCCAAGACCAAGGAGCAACGTGACCACGCACACCTCATGCGCATAATCAAGGCCTGCGACAGCTGTCGACGCAAGAAGATCCGCTGTGACCCCAGCCACAAGAAGCGAGCTGCCCAAGCTTCAGCTCAGCCGGCGGCAGCAGGAGCAGTAGGCCCGAAGCCTAGCAAGAAGCAGAGGACACTGCCTCAAGCGCAGCCACCTCCACAAGCACAAGGCAGCGCACTACCTTCTACAACGGTGGTGGATGGGTTTGCTTCATTCTCAGGCTCAGGCTCATTCGACCTCGACTCCCCCTTTGACTTCTCTGGCCTCGAGTCCCTGGACGCAGCCGTACTCCCTTGCGACCCGTGGGAGGAGTTTGTCCAGTTCCCTCCCATGGATATCACGGAGGACTACGATTTCTTCCTCGACCCGGAGAACTACTTCTCCTCTCAATCCTCTGCCTCGTCATTGTCGGCGTCGCCTTTCAAGGCGCTCACGCCGCAATCGCATCAAGAGCCTGGAGCACCTCCTGGCGCAGACAATGCCGGCGATGAGATTCTACGCTCAAGGTCTCCTCAATACCCCTTCCTCGACCAGCCTAGTTCGTCTGGCACCGACTACGCCGCCTTCAACCTCTTCTCGCCAGAATCAAGCTTCTCCGAGGACGATCGCATGCTCCCAATCGGCTCCTCGTCGTCTAGCCTGCTTAGTCTGAATGAGCCACTGATCTCCGAATGTCCACCGCCATCGCCACCGCCCGGCCGTGATATCCAGGTCGGCGGCGATGGTGCAGTTGGCGGCAGGGATGCCACGGTTGCGTCGGCAGAAGTGTCGCAGTTCAGCGCCGCCGATGATCTCGGCGGCATCGATTACTATGATCCGGGCCTCCAACGAGGCGAATCAAGCAATCGCGATGGCTCGTCTGGCATAGAACCGACTCGCGAGTCCTCAGAGTCGCTGGGTGGCGAAGTCGTCATTTGTTGTGCACCGGGCACGGCGGTACTGACACCGGGTGGATCTAGTGGCCGCGTCCTCAACAACGTACGTCCATTTTGCCCCTCCCTTCTCTTGATAGTACGGGGACTAACTTCTCAGAAGGTATCAACCAGCCTCAATATTACTGGCTCCAGCCTGGCTAGGTCGGCCACAAATGTACGTGTGCCCGCTTGCGTCTCCCATCTCACGCAGCGACTAACTTGTCAATAGGGATCCCCAGTTGTTGCCGTTCAAAATTGCGTGGCTGCAACAGCCACAAGTGCTCACAGGCACGATCAGTCTTCTTTGAGCGTACGTCGATATGATCCATCTGCTACGTTCAAGTTCCGTCTAACTCCCTCAAAGTCGTTGTATGAACAAGACCTTCATGTGCAGCCAGCAAGTCGCCGCTCTGAGGCCGTACCATCGTATGGCCCCGAGCCTGGCTTCCAAGGACTCGATACCAGCCGCGAACGGGCAACCGAGTCTGAGGTGACTACTGCCGGCTCKGAGCGGGTAACCGTGTCTCGCGTCGCTCCTACAAGGGAGTCGATCGTTCAACCTTCGATTGAACCGTCGTTTACCGATTCCCCCGGTCAGCCCAGTGCCTCTCGTGGTGCTGAAGCACGCCACATCTCCCTAGCGTCACTCGAGGTCCTACAGACTACGTCGGTCGACCAAACGGTCGTTTCTGCCGTTAGTCGTGTCGTCGCCCTCTCACCAGACCAGAACCACTCTGCGACTCCGCATATCGTCGATATAACGGTGCCGTCAACGGCCGTGTGGTCTGCAAGGGACGGCGCGGTCGACCTCAACGAGCCACTCGGCGTCAACTCTGCCATCAACTCCGCCACATCCAACCCGAGTCACGTCCGCGACCCGCAGTCGCCGCGTGAAGCAGCGATTGATACGTCGTCTCTGGAGACTCGTCTCCTCAGCGTGGCGGCAGTTAACCAACAAGGCCATGCTGCACAGACAAGCCGTGCTATACAGACAATCGGCAAGTCTGTACAGACAAAGTGTAAAACTGCGCTGGGTGGACTGGCCTTGGCCTTTGTCACTGCGGCCATCCTCTTAGCCTTTGTGCTGTACAAGCACAGCGACTTGACATCTGCTTCGACCTCGGCATACATGCTCGGCGCCATGTTGGCGTTAGCCTCACAGGCGATGGCCTCGGCCACTACGTCGAGACCAACCGAGCAAAAATCACCGTTGATCAAGACGAATTCGTCTCAATTCTCGGAGGCTACGTCAGCCATACTCGACCTTCCTGGACGGACACGGGCAGCAGCGCGCAGCCATGTGTCTTGGTCCATCTCACAGGGATCCACCAGAGCGTTCCCTATCATGACATTTTTGAAGGGCTAAAAGTGGTTGCCGAAGCAAACACGGATTGGGGAAAGGGAGGAATAAGAAATTTGTCGGTATAGATGGCGAATGGTTTTGATGATACCCTTTGCTTTTTGCGTACAGAGTATCAGACCGACACCGGTCGCTGCACAATAAACTAGACAATTGATGCCAGGTACTATTGTTATTACTTTGCTTCGCCCTTGAAAACATGTGAACTGTCTTCATGCCGCTGTGTATATATAATGTATTAATTATCTAAGCCTATTTACCCAGACTATAATCTCTCCTCATTCTCTAAGGGAAAACCTCGTAAAGAGTAGNGACTTCCTTAGTCAGGCGGGGGTCCGGGCCCCTTGCTTACCACTGCCTCATCGCGAGGCATACCAAGGAGGGGCCTTACACTATTTATCTAGACTATATAATCTCTCCTCATTCTCTTAGGGAAAACCTCGTAAAGAGTAAAACCTAAGCAACTCGACTCAAAAGCATCCCTAGAACTCATCAAACCAGGATCGGTCTCACCACCGTCCAAGAAAAGGGGGGGTAAACAAGCCATACAAGGAAATCTACCAGTCGTCGCCACTTTAGGCTCGGTAAGGGCCTGGCTGCCTACCGTTCCTTTTCTGCCTCGATTCGGTAGGTACTCAGGTTCGTTTCTACCTACTAGAGTAATCCAGTATTCGTCTACTGGGGGGGATCTGTTCTACGTGTCTCGCCACTTTGCCTTTACCGGCAATCGGTTGTGCGGGCTCGGGTTCGTCTCTGGCCGCCAGAGTGGCCCTCCTGCTGTGACTAGCAGTCGGTCGTGCGGGCTCGGGCTCGTCTCTGGCCGCAGGAGTGGTCCGGTGTTGGTTCTCCCGGGAGGTGCCCCCGGATGTGTCGCGTC
>LFRF01000005.1:908162-929307 GCA_001189435.1 Tolypocladium ophioglossoides CBS 100239
CGCGTCATGCTGTCTCGGCCGGCGGTCAGACATGCGGCCTCGGGCCCATCTCTGGCCGCCAGAGTGGCCCCATGTTTGTTCACGTAGACCTGTGCAGCGGTCGGGCACGCGAGCTCGGGCTTGTCTCCGGCTCGTCTCTGGCTGCGGGAGTGGCCCTGTGTTCCTTCTCTCAGGAGGAGCCCGCCTGGTGATAAAATGCATATAGTTATATATATATTGCTCTTATATTAAGCGAGATATTAAAGAGTAAATATAGAATATAGTTATAGGAGTACTAATAGTAACGGACTGCGCCGAGGCTCCGTTGTCCAATGATCAGATGGTCTAGGTAAGTGCAAATCCTTCTTCTGAGTGCATCGACGCCCGAGAGTCTTGAGCGCAAGAATCSGCCAGCCCACGCAGTGTCCTTTCGGTGGATGCATTTCCCTCCGTCAAAGTATATGCGCGCCAATGATCATGAAGGGCCACTGGTATCCGCGCGCCTCGGCGGAGTCCCTCTGAACCCAGGGCTCCTAGCATACGTTGTAATGCCGTAGTCCGGGATGTGCGACTACGCAGGTTGCACTAGGCACAGTCAGTCGAGASAGAACCAAACTCTGTATTCTTCCAAGACTGAAGCTTGTCCAAGACAAGCTTCTACTCAGGGGGTTGCGGCTAAGTAATGCTACGGGCTCCCGTGACCCGCCCCGCCGATCCAAGGAGAGGGCTACCGCCGCGTCTTACATACGTGCTTAAACCTCCGCCTCAATTAGTGAACTCATCATTTTCTGCCCCTCTCAACTCCCCAGCTGGTTAAAGACCAATGAGACGCCCGTTGATATTAGCTTAAGTCAGCGGCCTCGGGCCGCAGGAGTGGCCCTGTGTTCGTTCTCTCGGAAGGAGCCCTCCGGGTGTGTCCTCATCCGGCGGTCAGCGGCCTCGGGCCGCAGGAGTGGCCCTGTGTTCATTCTCTCGCAAGGAGCCCGCCGGGTGTGTCCTCATCCGGCGGTCAGACGTGCGGCCTCGGGCCTGTCTCCGATCGCCAGAGTGGCCCCGTGTGCCGTTGTGTATACTCGTCGAGAGAACGCACGGATTAGTGGATGAGAACGCAAGACGAGTGAGACGGCCGTTGAGGACGTGGTGCTGCGTGTGAGTGGGCCGTGGCGTGGTCATGTGACGTCGAACTTGGGTTTGCAGTGAAGCTTTTTGTTGTCATGAAGCAGACCCTCGATACTAATACGCGGCAGGTAGTTGTTGGATACAAAAATAGGAGAGCTGAATCCTTTACATGAGGAAGCAAAGCAATTGGGGCTGTGTTATTTGTTACTCTGGACTCGACATTGCCCGGACCGAATATCCGGGATAAAATTTGCCATTGCGTGGCGACAGTGAATCCAACACCTCGACAACTTCAGCCAGAGGGCGCTACCGGAGCCGTGTACCCGAATCGGAGAACCTGGACGTGTGATAGGTGGATTGGGCTGGACTGGTGATACACGGGCGACAAAGGAGCGGCCTTTCACAAGGCACTGCGCGCGTTTGTGTGAGCGCGGCGACAACCTCAGGACGCCGTGGGAGCCGCCACCAGCCCCGGTGCTGGGTATACCCGACTTGTCGGCGAATTTGCACACGAAGAGACGATTGGAGTGGTTTAATCCAGTGGCGAGAGGTGCGAGGGCAAGGCCGGAGGGGACTGGGCTGGGTGGGCAAAGCGCGAGCGAGGTGGGATTGAATCACCCCAGCGGGAACAAAGAGCGAGATCGAAGAGCGATCGGAACGCGGAGACGGAAGAACCAAGAAGCCAAAGGAAGAGACCCCCACGGAAGGCACGCTGCAGCTGCAGCTGCAGAAGACAGCAGCTGGCCCCGTCGTCATGGCGCGCTTCACGCTGGCAGCTGCCCGGAGGGCCGTTCGTCGGCTGTTCTGTTCAGCCTCGACAGCGGGCGAAGACGAAGACGCGAAGACGGACAACCCGCCCCTTGCACAAAACACGTCGCTGTCAGCATCAGCACGCGCAGACGGTCACGAGAAGAGCCTCAGGCCCAGCGGGAAGAACGACAGCGCCGACGACGCCGCCATGGGTGACTACGCGGCGGACAACGACAAGGAGAATGTGCCGCCTGCTCGCGATGCGGGCGTTTCCGGCCTCGCAGCTATGCTGGGGGGCACGATGCTCGGGCGGCAGGACGAGGGGGGCAAGGATGAGACGGTGCTTGATGAGGATCCCGAGGTTGTGAGGGTGAGGGAGGAGAACTTGCGCTTYATCGGGGAGGCTCTTGAGATGGTCTGTTTGTTCTTTCTTTGTTTCCTTCTATCCGCCGTCGAGTCATGGCAACTCTCGGAGACGGCTGCAAACGAGCTCTATTGACCACATATAGGCCCGCCTCGCCCTCCGCACCAATGAGACGCCCGTCGGCTGCGTCCTCGTCCGCGAAGGCACCATCATCGCCAAGGGCATGAATGCCACCAACGTCACCCGCAATGGCACTCGCCACGCCGAGCTCATGGCCATCTCCGCGCTGCTCTCGGTCGCGGCCAAGAGCGGCCCCAAGACGACCTGCCTCAGGGCCAAGCAGCTGGCTAAGCCCGCTGACGGCTCCTCGTCCGGCTCGTCGATGGAGTCGCGGCGCCCCGATGAGGGCAACGAGGATGGCAGCAAGGGCCACCTGTTCCCCTACGGGCAAAAGTACATGGCCGACGAGCGCGTGGACCCCGACGTGCTCAAGGACAGCGTGCTCTACGTGACGGTCGAGCCTTGCGTCATGTGCGCGTCGCTGCTGCGCCAGTTCGGCATCCGCAAGGTGTACTTTGGCGCCGTCAACGACAAGTTCGGCGGTACGGGCGGCGTCTTCAGCGTGCACGCCAACTCGCTGCCCGTCACGGCCAACGGGCAGACGGCGTCGGCGCACCCTATACCGCGGCAGCAGTCCCGGCTCCCCGATAGCAGCGGCACGCTGGGCACGTCGTACCCGCCCGGCGGCGGCGACGGCGGCAACGTCGAGCACGGGTACGAGATCGAGGGCGGCTGGGGGCGCGACGAGGCGGTGGCCCTGCTGCGCCGCTTCTACGTCCAGGAGAACGGACGAGGTATGTCTGACGAGTGCCCCATGAAGCTCGGGGGCGCGTGCTAAACTGTCTTCCTCCAGCACCCGTGCCGCGCAAGAAGGAGGGCCGGGCTGCGCGCCTCGCCGCCATGATGGAAAAGGACGGCAACGCATCTGCCACGTCGCTCGTCGATGGCGAGCAGGCGGGGGCTGCCGGCGGCTTGTCCAACGGGTCGACAGACAACCTCAAGGAGAACGTGCTCCCCGACGGCGATGCCAACGACGAGGCCAAGTCGGACTACGACGATGACGGGGACTACCTGGGCGTGATGGAGGGCGAGATGCGCAAGGGGGGCTTTGCGGCTGCGAACCTGGGGCTTTAGACGTGTCGCTGAGGTTGGCGGGCGCAAGCGGTTGACGCAGAGTAGTGCTGGTTTCTGGCTGGAGAGATACCTTGTGATGTAGAATAGAGTGTCACGACGTGAGATGCGTAGAACAATGCTTTCAGGGGGGTTGCTTCGGTTGCTTCTGACTATTGTCTTTGTTTTTATTGTCTCAGAGTAGGGTGAATGTGTAATGAGTAGATGCTTGGTTGTTTGCGTGTCCGTGTCAAATGGCCTTGACACAGCCGGTTGCTGCATGCTGTGAGCTCGCGGCGGTTTGCAGGCTCTGCCTTGGCATCAACATCCCCTTCTTCCTCTTCCCCCCCCTTCCTTCCTCTCCCTTCCCCCCCCTTCCTTTCTTTTCGCTCCTTTCTCTTCCTTTCTCTTCACTCCTTTCTCTTCACTCTGTACTGCTACCAAACACTTCTTCCTACCCTACAGCCACCACATCACATCCATCCCACTTGGCTCCTGACCAGCTTCACTACCTCGCGATACCTTCTTTCGCTTCCCTTGAGCACTACTTCGTGTCTTGTTTCGATGGTGCAACCGCTAGGTGAATTTGCTACCACCACGACCATCGCGCTACCTCGCTCTTGAAGAGCAACCGCGCCTGTTATGCTACCTCTACATCCCTCCATTTATCTTACGAGAATTGTCGCACATTCCATCCCTCCAAGCTAGCGCTAGCATGGCCTATACCTGCCAACCTAGCGCCCCAAGAGCGAAGAGACGCGTAGGAAGAGGTACCACCTGACTGTACCGCCACTGCTCAAGCAAACGTGGGAGCGGTCTGGCCTTCGAGCCGCGAGATGCCCGACGCGCCGCCGCCACCGAGGCGACAGAGACGGCTGGGGATGACGCTCCCGTTTTGGCTGAGACGGATGAAGCCGCCGACGCGGCCTTGAAGGATTTGCCCATGCCCACCAACTCCTCCGACTTCGCCACTGCACCGCGTGCAATCCGCCTCGTTCTTTCGATCGGCGTTCGAGGTCGTCTCGTTGCGTGAGCGCTGGCTTTAGCCAGCAGTTTTGATGTCACTGAGACCATGTTCTGCTGCAGCTGAGGCATTGCTAAGGAGCGCAACGACAGCGACTCCTTTGGTGCGCTTCGAGAGTTCGAGACTGAGCGGCTCTAGCTGCGCACAAACGTCTTCTAGTTCCTGGGCTACACCACGGTATGTAAGGCTACACCACGGTATGTAACCCCCGTTTCGTCGAGTAGGATTCACTAATTTTGTACAGGCCGACGCCGATGCGCGTGCTGAGTGGGAGAAGCACTTGTGATTGCGTTTGCTTGCTGTCGACGCTGGCGCAGCGAGCTGGACGGCCGCCAAGTCGGCTTTCGTGTGACGGATGTGGAGGAAATCCTGGTGGAGGAGGGCGCCCTAGCGGAGGAGGATCTTGCCGCTTTTATGGCGGGCTTTCCCGGCATGGCGCGGGCCCTAGGCACGGTGATGGCGACAGGAGCTTGACGCCTGGTGGCTCTGCGCGCAGATACTTGTCCAAGGTGACCGTCCACTGCTGAACGCAGAGGTGGACGCAAACCAGACCGACACTCATGGTGCGAACCGGCATGAACGCGGCGCCAGTTGGGGCTGCAGATGATGTTTAGGCTAAAGTCTGTGGAAAGCGTCAAGAAGCCCAAGTGGACGTGGCAAGCCTAGCCCATGCTTCACGCATGGCCTCCGGGGCTCTCTGCGAGCTATGGTAGAGTGTTAGACGGCGTATTAGTTACAGTGACTCCCGACGCGTCTTGATGGGACTCAGGATGAGCATTGGATGAGTTTGTTTGTGGGTGAGACGCATCAAAGGGCCTACAGGGGAACCTTTGCCCGAGCAGGCTTGGTGCGAACACGAAAGGATGACACAGCTGTAGGATCCTGTCCTTGAAATCTCCTCAGTAGCTGAATTATTTTCGCCTGGGCTTTCTGAAGCCCTCTCTGTCTATCAACGAACGGTGATGGGGGTTCGGGCCCCAACGCGTCTGTTTGACGCGCCAAGCAAGTACTATGTTCGCAAAGTCGGTCTTCTTTACTTCATATTCCTCCAAGCCATGCTTTCCACTTCCACCGTCTCCCCCGATTCCTTTCCTAATTAGGCTTTGCCCACCTTAGCGCTGCCTCAGCGGCGTGTTCCGTCGGTACTGCCAGCATCCTTTGCTGGTGTGGATGAGCTGGTAACCCAACACGCCCTCCACGAGGCAGAAGATCACGGGCAGAGATCGCCGAATGTTTTGGCCAAGATCTGAGGGACCGAACTGGATCGCAATGCTGCTGTAGCTGGGCAGGCGGGAGTTGCCATTGGAGAACACAGCCTCGTGGCTGGTGATTCTGAATTCGTCTGGATCAATCTCGAATTCCTCGTCAAAATCACGCAGGCCATTCAAGTCGAGACTGCACCACTCGGTCAAGTAGTCGCGAATGAAAACTAGGCTTGGGGTGTGGCTACAATCGATTTCGATGAACCGTCTGTTGCTGCACCAAATCGTGAGATGGTACGGCGGACGAAGCATCAGCTCGTCAACTGTAGAGACATCGTCCACCAGAGGCATGTAATCGCCTGCCTGCTCTGGCTCCGACTCAACGGCAGATGCTGACTGTGCGGCTGGCGTGATGGAAGCGGCTGTACCGGGGTCGGAAGCGCTGTCAACGCTGGCCGCTGGCTCCGACTTAATGGCGGTAGCTGAGTGAAGGACTGCCATGGAGGGAGCCTCTGTACTTGTAGTACCATCGAGAGCGTCAGTGTCGGCGTCGAAAGTGTCGTCACCGTCGTCCACTGGCATGGGCGACGAGCTGTCCACGAAGATAGCGAGGGCTTGCGCGGTGAAGATTGGGATGAGACGCGACGGCTGATCGATGGGCCGGGTTTTTGGCAGCGTAATACCGAAGAAATGGCCGGTCCATGATACCGACGGCGAGTCGCAGTCTTCAGCCTGTGGTGATGGTCAATGTAAAGTCAGCACTAACCAGCGACAAATGAAACGCGTCTCATTCGTACTCACTTTGACATCTAGAAACAGAAGATAGTTTATCGCAACTCCAGTCAACATGTCCATCCAATGCTGATCCTGCTCCACGAGGGTAGCCAGCGCCTTCATTGCGGCCTCGACAGAGGCGGCCACCGCAACCACCACGGCTGCAGCGTTGGCGTAGGCTGGAGAGAGATCATGGACAAGAAGTGGCCATTGGGGCTTGAAGGGGACCGAGAAACCCGAAACGTCTTTGAAGCGTGCGATTGCCTTCGCTGCGAGCGAGGATGCAAAGGTCCAGTGGCGGCGAATAGCCACGATGGCGTCCCTAGGCCTGAAGTGACAAGTTAGACTTGGCTTGACTTTAAACCCATTTGGGTCAAATTGGAGTGAAGGAAATCATCGGGACGACAGGTAACTGGCGGACACATAGGGAGACTCACAGGGACGTCTTGGGCGTTGTTGGCATGGCAAGTCGCACGTCTCGTGAAGACGGTCGCCCGTTTCGTGAGGTTGAAGGATCTAAGGTGTGTTCCAAGATGTGTGCGCGGAGAGAAAGTGGAAATGGATGTGAGTTGAAGGAGAAAAAGTATGAAAAGAGGGGAAAAGGGAAGAGAGAGAAGCCGTGAGGGTTGTAGGCTAAATAGTGTGCCTGGCCAGCGAGAATGAACAGAGTGAATCAACCCCCAGGTAGCCGCAAGCTCGGGCGTTTGCACAGCTTCCTTAAGACACAAGTCCACAACCTCCTTGCTGCAAACCCTTCTCTCCCCCAGATTTGCTACCATGGCGCTGCGACATCCCGTGTCTCCTCCCGTGGTGATCTGGCCTTGGTCCTGTCTAGGAGGCAAATATGGGGCATTAAGCGGAGAGAGACATAATTCGCCGCCTCTTTTCCAGAGTCTTTACGGGAGTAGGAACCACAACCCCAGAGTAATCCACGTAGTTCTAGAAGGCAATGTAGTTCCAATACCAGGCAGTTTCGTGAGCACATGCAGGGCGTGACCGAGTCGGCGTCCTGCGATTCCCGGTACTGGGAGAAGTGGCGTCGAAATTGATTCCGGTCCCGCGGTTGCTGGAGGACTCTAGACGAATTGAGTGCCGGGCCTTGAGAAGCATCCGCTAGAATCCATTCCATCAGGGGAAGCACAAGTTCTCCCGCTTCAACAAGTTGCGCCAAGATCCTTTGCCATCTGGCTAGCGGGCTTTTCGTATATTCTTGTAGCCTGCGGAACTTGGTACGGCTCAAACGGCTCGACCTGGAACCCTGGTGTCTGCTCCAGGCGGGATCGTACCCACTCCACAGCTCTGGAAATAGGAGGCTGGGGCATTTGGCACCGTCGTCCATCACGAATCGAAACTTTGGGGGATGCGAGGTTTGTCGCCACCGCCAGACCCGTCCAGGGAATCGGAATAGCGCGACTATCCTCCAAGTACGGCTTTGCAGATGACATGAAGAGGTCCACGCCGCGCAGTGACGTGCACATGGGGCCCGTGGAGCACCAGATGTTCAGCTCCGTAGCGAATCCGCCAAGGAGGAAGTCCTTCATAAGAAGCACGTAACTCGTCGGCTTGAAATTATCTTGTGCTTGCCCGATTTTTCGTCCGAGCTATCATCATGTTAGCCGTGTTATACCTTCATGGCACCAATGCGTACATTTCATCGACACGCTTGTCCAGCATCGATCGGCTCGCCTTTAGGGAACAATAAGATTGATAAGAATGAACCGGCAGATGTGCGAGGTATAAGGCCAACCCGAAAAAAACACTATAGCCAAGAATGCATTTTAAAGGAACAGGCTCTGCAGGACTAGCTCCCTTGATGCTGTTTGAAGTGTACCTTGGTCCAATCCAAATCCCACCCGTATTGCCGAGCCCACCACTGTGCTGTTTGACCATCGCAATCCCGAGCGTGAATATCCACATGTTTGCATTGCAAAAGGTAGTCTACGACCGTCCTCTTACCAAACATGGTGGCGGCAATCAGCGGAGTTCGCTTGTCGTAATCACACAGGTTGATGTTGACGTCGTCATGTGCAAGCAGGGCGCATACAATGCTCATGAGTCCCGCCTGGGCAGCCGAGACAAGGGCCGTCTGGCCATCTTCGTCCCGGGCGTTTATATTGACGTTGCTCTTTGCCAGGAGGAGCCGCACAATCTCGACGTGCCCTTGCTCCGTAGCGATCAACAACGGAGTCTGCCCCATTTCGTCGCGGGGGTTGACATCAATGTCTTCGCGTTCTAGCAGGAGGCGCACCACCGCCTCGTTGCCTCTCGCCGAGGCGAGGGACAGTGGTGTCCGATGCCATTCATCCGTCGCGTCAATACTAGCACCCTGGTTCAATGACTTTTGTGCGGTGATCTCACTTCCATGTTCAGAAGCCCATAATAAGGCTGAAAACCTGGACGTTGTCGCATTTTGACGATAGAGGTGTTTGTCAAGGAGAGTATGTAACCGCCGATTGACGAGGACAAGAGATCCGATGTCTGCCTCCGATACAAGCTTTTCCGCTACGGACACGAGAAGTTCGTTTGGTAAGTCAAGAAGTGACATTCTAGCTGATAAAAATATAGCTTCTTTAGATTTAGTTGTCTCGTCTAGGTATGACTCCCGTGACAATCTTTGTTCGCTGTGCCTGGAAACAGCCCCTGGTCGCAATATCGTTGTATCGAAGCCGATCAACTACAGGGGCTTGATTCGCTTGGTAATTCCTCGGAAATAGTTTGCGGGCTAGCCCAAATTTGCCACGGCCCAGCACGCGCACCACGTCAACGCGTCAGACAAAACATAAAMACACACACACGCGAATCACAGATGCCATTTAGCATTAGCTCTCCCTCACACATCACTTCTTCCATGACTCTTTCTTCATCTGCTCCATCACCGACACCACCAATCTTTTGCTGAGCGACTACCATCAACAGAACGACTGCACGCGTTGCTTCGCCGCCGATGTCCATGAGAGCTTGGCCAAGATGGAGCCGGATTTGACAGACTCACTGGCCTCCGACGGCATTGATGACCAGAGTTCTGATGATTTCTCCCTAGAGGTACGTGTCTTCCAAGCCAGGCACATCTGTGGGATTCCCCACCCGGCGTCATCTCACACAGCTCCCATCGGAGCCTGAGGTGCTAGGGCGTCTCGTCCCGACTACCCATGCTAACCTACTAGCTACAGATACCCTCCCGGACGAAGAAGGCCAAGAAAGCAACCGCCAAGAAGAAACCGTTACCGAGCAGTTCTGTTGCAAAACGCCCAAATAAGGAGCGAGATGAGGACGACAAGGGCGACAGCATTCTGCCCAAGGCTAAGAAGCGCAAGGGCGTGTTGTCTACGGTGAAGACCAACGATAAAGCGATGGGAGAAGAGTACGAGAAGCCAGGCACAAATGCGGCGGCTTCGTCCGACCCCGAGGCCAAGCCTAGGCCCAAGAAGACGGCCGACGAGATGTATCAGAAGCTCACTCTTCTCGAACATATTATCAAGCGACCCGACACGTACATTGGGTCGGTTGTCCCGACTGAGCAGGAGATGTGGGTTCTGGACAAAACCACGAAAGAGATGGAACGCCGCAAGATCACATACGTCCCTGGCCTGTACAAGATTTTCGACGAAATCTTGGTCAACGCAGCCGACAACAAGCAGGCGGACGACGGGCAGCACACTATGACATACATGAAGGTCTCGATTGATCGGTCGACGGGTGAAATAAGCGTCGAGAACAACGGCAAAGGGATTCCCGTCCTGATGCACGGGGTCAGTTGCTTCCCTTTCCATTCCTTTTCCCTTTCGCCTCTTGTCCCCATTTGCTAGAATCAACACCACTAACTCTTGCACAGAAAGAGGGCATGTACATTCCTCAAATGATCTTTGGCCACCTGCTCACCGGATCCAACTATGACGATGACGAAAAGAAGACGGTGGGTGGCCGCAATGGCTACGGTGCCAAGCTCTGCAACGTCTTCAGCACCCAGTTCAGCGTCGAGATCCAGGACGCCGAGAATGGCAAGCGGTACAAACAGACCTGGACCGACAATATGGTCAAGGCGGGCAAGCCAAAGATCACCAGCAGCAAAACCAGCAATTTCGTCCGCATTACCTTTCGGCCGGATTTCGACAAGTTCAACATGCCCGACGGGATTGACGATGATCTCGAATGCCTCCTCTCCCGCAGAGTGTACGACCTTGCTGGTACTGTCCACGGCGTCAAAGTGTTTCTCAACAATGCCCACATCAAGCTTGCCTTCAAGGGCTATTGCGAGATGTATGCCAAGGCAATTGGTCGGGATCGGAGTGCCGAAGAAGGCTCGCCGGCGTCTTGCACCGTCTTCCTGGAGGATAACAAGACCCACCCCGGCTGGGAGATTGCGTTTGCCGTCTCTGATGGCACGTTCCAGCAGGTGTCGTTTGTAAATTCGATTGCGACTACTTCTGGAGGCACCCACATCAACTACATCACGGATCAGATCACGGAGAGCTTGCTCAGCGCTCTGACCAAGAAGAAGAAGGGACACGCGCTGAAGCAAAACCATGTCCGCAACCACATCTTCATCTTCATCAATTGCCTAATCAACAATCCGGCCTTTACCTCCCAGACCAAGGAGCAGATGACGACCAAAGTTGGCCAGTTTGGAAGCAGATGCAGCTTAACGGATGGGTTTCTCAAGAAGGTGGCTGCGTCTGATGCCCTCAAGAATATCATCGACTTTGCCGAGCGCAAAGCAGATAAGATGATGGCCAAGAGCGATGGAAACAAGCGATCCCGGATCAGTAATGCCAAGCTTGTCGACGCGAATCTTGCAGGGACAAAACGAGGCTACGAGTGTACTCTCATTCTTACCGAAGGTGACTCTGCAAAAGGGTTAGCAGTCTCTGGGCGTGCTATTCTAGATCCTGACCGCATTGGCGTTTTCCCTCTTCGAGGTAAAATGTTGAATGTTCGAGATGCCTCCATCGACCAGATCACCAAGAACCAAGAGATTCAGAACATCAAGCAATTCCTCGGCCTCAAGCACAAGCAAGTCTATACTGATACCAAGGGCTTGCGGTATGGTCATTTGATGATCATGGCAGATCAAGACCATGACGGGAGTCACATCAAGGGCTTGCTCATCAATTTCCTCCAAGTTCAATATCCATCGCTCCTCCGAATCCCCGACTTTTTCCGCGAATTCATCACACCCGTTGTCAAGGTTTGGCAGGGTTCAAATCCCAAGAAACCGAAGAGGCTCCAATCATTCTTCAGTCTCCCGCAGTATGACGAGTGGAAGGAAGCACACTCAACCGAGACATCGCAATGGCACTCGAAATATTTCAAGGGACTGGGAACAAGCTCGAATGAGGATGCTCAAGTCTATTTCACGAATCTTGACGAGCACCTGAAGGAATTCGATGTGATGCAGCCCGAGGAAGCCGAATTGTTTGAGCTGGCTTTCTCTAAAAAGAAGGCTGATGCACGGAAAGAGTGGCTTGGCGCCTTTGTTCCAGGCACCTATCTGGACCACACTACCAAGTCAATCACCTACACTGACTTTCTCAATAAAGAACTCATTCTTTTCAGTATGGCAGACAACACCCGATCCGTCCCATCCATGATAGATGGGCTCAAGCCTGGCCAACGCAAGGTTCTACATGGCTGCTTCAGACGAAATCTCACAAAGGACCAAAAGGTCATCGAGCTAGCTGGTTATATCTCGGAGCACACGGCATACCACCATGGCGAGGTTTCTTTGCAACAAACCATCATCGGTCTGGCCCAAGACTTTGTAGGCTCCAACAACGTCAACTGCCTAGAACCAAGCGGCAATTTCGGTTCTCGACTCGCTGGCGGCTCCGACGCTGCCAGTCCTCGTTACATCCACACCAGGCTGTCCCCCTTTGCTCGAAAAGTCTTTTCTATACTTGATGAGCCAAATTTGGAACATCAGTATGAGGACGGGTCGAAGATTGAACCCAAGACGTTTGCCCCTGTCATCCCGATGATATTGGTAAATGGTGCTGACGGTATCGGAACTGGTTGGAGCACATCTATTCCCAACTACAACCCGGTCGACATTGTTCGTAACCTCAAGAGGAGGATGGGCCGCCTGGAGAACTGTGACCCAGAGGATACAGCGTTTTTGCCAATGCAGCCTTGGTATCGCGGCTGGAGAGGTGTTGTCGAGGCTGCTGGACCTGACCGATTCAAGTTAAATGGCTTCATCGAGTGGGATGATAAAGTTCCCAATGAGGTTGTGGTGACGGAGCTGCCAATTCGTACCTGGACAGACGACTTCAAGGCAAAACTCGAAGACATCATCAGCGGCACAAAGGGCCCCAGCTTCGTGAAAGACTACAAAGAATTCAATGACCATAGAACAGTTCACTTCATCATCCAGCTAGACGACAAGCATGCCAAGCAGCAACTTGATATGGAGAGTCTGCAGGAAAGGTTCAAACTGAACAAGCAGATCGCAACCTCGAACCTTGTTGCGTTCGATACTCGCGGTCAAATACGCAAGTATGGGTCAGTGCAAGACATCCTAGAAGAATTCTACAACTTCCGTCTAGAAATGTACACGAAACGCAAGGTATTACCGATACATTCTATCCCTCCCCCATTTGCCTAATTCGATTCTATCGGCTAATCGTTGATAGGCACACTGGCTTGGCGTGTACCATGCCGATTACCGGAAGTTCCGGAACCAGGCACGATTCATCCAGGAGATCATAGACGGCAAGCTCATAGTGGCTAGGAAGAGGAAGCAGGTCCTCGTCGAAGAGCTTCGAGAGAAGGACTACGAGCCATTCCCGCGGGGAACCAAGGGGGGGAAGTCTGACCGTACTGGCGAGGATGGATCTGACGAGGAAGATGACAGCCAGGGCGCTCGTGATTATGACTATCTTCTCTCGGTTTGTGCATCATCTGGGAGCCGTGATTTCAGTGTTGTCGAGCTAACCGAATACAGATGCCTATCTGGTCCCTCACACAAGAGCGCCTCGACCGGCTGAACGAGCAAATCAGGAAGAAGAAGGAGGAGCATGATGCTCTAGACGTCCTCAGCGAGAAGGATCTGTGGTGCGAAGACTTGGACCAATTCACCGCCGAGTGGGATGCCCAGTCAAAGCTGGACGCAGAAATCCAAACGAACATCCGCAGAATGGGACGCCGGGTATCCAAGAAGATTGGGGCCGGGAAAGCTCGCAAGGCCCGAGACGACGACGATTACGCGCCATCGAAGAAGGGAAAGCCGACGAAAGCAAATGTTGGTGAGTCGCGCAAGGAAAAGACGGCTCTGAGATTTGCGGAAGCATTCACGGCCGAAGCAAAGCCGCCGCCGCCGATCAAGAACGAAGACAACACTGCCTTTGACAACTTCACCGACGACGACTTTGCTGCTCTCGGAAGGAAGAAGAAGCCTGCTCAAGGGGGGGGCGGCTCTGTCGAGGCGACAGCTACGAGCGATGGCGGGAAGAGGAAGCGAGCCGCCGCATCCCGGGCCAAGACGTGGACGCTCTCAGACGACGAGGGGTCGGGGAGCGATGCCGACGCCATACTAGATGATGTCGACCAACTTGTCAAAGGCATCGGCAGCGAAAAGTACGGTGGCACTCCGGCCGGATTTAGCCGTCGGCTCACCCTCATCAACTCACGACCCGCATCTAGTGGCATCACCAGGAGCGGAGAAGACGTTGTTGTAGCCACGATACCCGAGCCCAAGGCTAAATCAGCAACGGACTTTGTTTTTGACAGTGACGACGACACCAACCACGAGCTGCTTGCCAGGTCATCCCCGAACAAGGCCACGGCAACATCGAAGCCTCTCGGAAGGATTGTTGGCACAGCCCCGAAGGGCGCATTCACATCACAGGCGTCTTTGGCATCATCAGCAGCGGCTCCCCTGAAGGGCGTTGGAGCGAAGAGCTATGCGCGACCTGTTGGTTCCAAGGCCAAGGCCAAGGCCACGGCTGCAAATGCAGCCTCATCGTCAACCACGGCACTCTCGCCAGCAGCCAAGGCATACGGAGCCAAAAAGAACGCCCACAGGTCTGCGAAGAACGACGACGAGGAAATGGACACGGACTTTGAAGATTCTGATCCACCTCCATCTCGCCCCCGTGCGCGCAATCGCCCGGGGCGCGCTGCCGCGAGCAAAGCACGACCCATCGTCCTCGACGAAGACGATTCGGACGAGCAACCAGACAGCGATCCGTTTGAGATGGAGGAAAGTGATTGATGAGAGACATGATGACTGACCCGGAAATAATCTACACAAGAGAATGGTGCATATCACAGAAACAACTGCACTCGACCATGCTGGCCCTTGTTTTCTTCATTCTTTTCCCTTCTTTTCCTTTCCTTTGTAGATTGCTCCCAGCGGTTGGTTGGACGGACTCCTCTACCCCTCTCTGGTGCCTGTTCGATAGTTCTCACCATATGCAACCATATGAACACGAGCTAACAGCTTCGCCTAATGGAGCCCCGTCCGTCACAAGCAACCTGCCTTGCCTGGCAGGCGTGAGGGCGGATCCTATGGATATGGGCTTAAAGTGATTGGTTATTGGCGGCCCAGTTCGAAACAGTGTGGTCATATGCTGATTCCCACTGTTGCCTGGTTGGTCAGCCTGTGTCGAAAGAGCAGGGGGCCAACGCAACTAATGCATGTTGGTTGACTCAATCACACCACGCGGGCGCTTGCAGGCAATTTTTATCGTCCCGAATTGAAGTCGAGAATGCATATAAGACCCCTCTGATTCCGTGAGAGCAGACCTTGGTCCAGTAACAAGAAAGCTCCCACTCAAGATTCATCTCAAACCACCTCGAACACAACTCAAACACAACCGACGATATCCTCATTCAACCCTCACCATGGCTGAATGTACCTGCGGCGCCTGCAACTGTGTTGCCGGTCACTATGATTGCGGCTGCGGAGGATGCACCGTATGTTCTCCCCTCCAGTCTCCCTTGTGTCAACCACGAGCGTAAACTCACCTCTTCCAGACCAACCAGGCCAGCTGAGATGCGACCGCTTGATAATAGATGGGTTTCGCGAAGGAGATGACCAGCGTCGTACTGCCATGTGAACCACAGCTGTGTGTGGTCTGAACGAACCATTGTGTTGGGACTGCTTGACATTGGTACCATGCCTGTGAAATCACCATGGCTCTTTTAGCACATTCTTTAGACATAAAACAACACGCTCGTTAAAAAGTTCCCTAAATCCAATTTCTTGTACCATGGATTTGCGCATCTAATGTGGACAGCGTCGTGTGGTTTCCTGGTTGGTTGGCTGACGGCCCAATGCAAGTCGAAAAAATTGGTCTGTATTTTCCGGACTGAGGCAACGGCTTCTCTCGTATATGATCATTCAGGATACAAGTGTTAATAAAATCTTGATCAAGTATTAAAAGGGTCCCTTCTCTCGCAACCGACTGTTGGTCTTGTCATGCAATCCCATTGCTCTACAAGCTCTCTCGCCACTGATAGCACTTCCACCTGAGCCCCATCGGGCGTGCGCTGTACAGAAGGACACTGCAGCCTCCTTATGCCAGTGCCACCCCCCCAACCAGGGCTCACCACTCTGTCACGTTCCTCTAGTTCATCATTGAAATAACGCACACTTCGCCGACTCAAACTGCGCAGTGTGATTGTTGGTTTGCCACTCGTCTGTGCGCTGCTGGGTCTCGTGTTCGAGCGAGTTGGCTGCCAACAGATGGCCAGGCCTACGGGATGACCCGGCTGCTATTTGGGCCTCTGATGTGCGCGTTTTGTGGACCAATGGCGCCTCGACCAACGTCATGAGTGCCGCACGATTCATGGTAGCCAAGAGCCCGCAGTTGAGCTGCCCAAACTCCATGCCCGCCGCGATCAGCCCATCGAGGAAGTCGTCCCGCCCCGTGCCCAGCTCCATGCGCTGCCTCGTCCTGCTCTCGCTCAGCTCGACATGCATCCGCAACGCCTTGTAGCCGATGCCCAGCCTCCGCAATAACTCCATGCTCCGGGCCTCGGCAACGCGACGGGGAAGGGCATACTCCCTGGGCGTGTAAGCTATGTTATTCCTTGATTGCAGAGAGGATTCTCGCTCAGCCATGTTCCATCTCTCTCTTAGCCGATTGTTCAAAACCCATCACCCACCGAGTGCCAAAGCTGATTACTCCGTCTAGCAGACACAGAGAAAGTCGGCATCGAGACAGCATCGAAACGTGCCGCTACACTAGCCTTCGACTAGGAGGCTTAGAGCTTCACTCCCAACCTGTCACGGCACCAACCTGGCTTCGGTCACGTGCCTCTCTGTGCTTAGTCTGGACCCTGTTCCACCTCCATAAGTTTGCCCTCCTCACAGCACAACGTAGATCTTCCCCGGCATCCTAGGTCTGCCCCGTGATACTACCGTCTCAATTAGATATATCTCAGTGTATTACTTGAAGCATGTTGGAGAAATAGAATGCAGTTAGCAAGCTTCGCTATGGCACCCGAGTGCGTACGAAGGTGGCTGCGTGGTGTGGACGGGTCATATACGTAGTCGACTTTTAGGATGCGCTTCTAAGCGCACTTGTTCTGTATAGAACCCTTATTTCCTTTAGCGCCTGTTAGAAAGGCGGCCGGTTGCCTCGTCTAGCTTACACCAATCATCTCTTCCACAATTTTGACACCTTACTCAGTAACGGTCAGCCACACCACACATCATGTTGGTCCAAGCAATCGCTGAGTCTTGTCAGGTCATTGGTTCTGGGGGGCCTGGCGTTCTGCGCTCGTCGGCCATGTAAAAGCTCGGGGCAACGTGAGCGGGAGTGCCTATGGGGGAAGAGGTCGTGCTTGGGTTGTCTACAGGGGAGGCAACCCATCGGGAGTTGCGCAAAGAGCCTTGAGGAACGAAAGTTTGAGGTTGGAGGTGGCATGTTGGTTGGGTCGAAGGGTTTGGAGGATCGAGGGTGTGATTTATGCAATTTGAAGGGTCCATACTGGTTGCAGAACTGACCGACACTTCGAGAGGAGAGTGGCTTGCATTGTGCGGTGTGTATTGGCGACAGTGTCCAGGGTATCCTGGCAAAATACCATCGCCCTATGTAGCGCAACGTGTCGAGACAAAGCAATGAGTAATGGGTTTGGATAGGAGGAAGAAGAGATGAAAGTTGGCGCACGGAATCTGGAGTTGACGCATAGTGTCCTGTCTTTTTCATCGCATGAGTCGTTACTTCTACAGCACCCAGAAAAACTATGGCAACCTCCATGGTTCGAGTCGAGTTCATATGCCAATTCCGCGCCATGCAATTGACACACAACCACAGCATCGCCCGGAGCCTTGTCACGGAGGCAAACCGTGCCGGGCGAGATGCCGAATATGACGAACGATTCGTGCAGGCTATGATGCCTCTTATGAAGGAGCATGAATCAGCATGTCGCAGAGCGTCGGGGGCTTTCTGTGAATGCTGCGGGCGGTTTGCGACGGACCTCCTGCAAAGCCCAATATCTGTGTTGCATGGAGCGCCACCGCACATTATCGTGTGGGTTACATCTTATGTGGAAGAGGGCAGTGCGAGATCAAGATGAGGCGGGAAATGCAACTGAGGATGGAGGAAATGCGGCAGGAGAACGAGATGCGCGACGAATTTTTGGGACGTAATAGCTGCTGCGCGGAGGTCAAATTGTGCAAAACATGTGGCACGACTGTGGGAGTGAAGCGCTGCGGACGGTGTCATGCGGTGGCATACTCTGGCAAAGAACACCAGAAGGCGGACTGGAAGGCGCACAAGTGGGTGTGCGTTCCCAGAGAAGATGAGCAGGCACGGAAAGTCTAGAAGCAAACGATGACGAAGCTGACACAGAGAATGATTGAGTGGCAGAGCTTCCAGTGTCGGCTGATGAGGAAGGGTTCGCGGCCGGCTGCAGCACGCGGGGCTTCTTCGTCGGCGTGTCGACAGGTTCAGGATAGGGGCGCTTCTGCGGCGGTGTAACCGGGTCGGCTGAAGCCGAAGTTGAAGCTGGGGGCGGAGGAGTTGGCGGGAGGATGCCAGGTGTAGCGACAGAGTAAGCGCGCATATTCTGGAAAGTCGCTGAAGCCGAGGATTTTGGCCGCTTTGGTGGCGTCGTGAGAGGCAAGGCCGACGTGGCTGCGGTGGTGGTGGCTTTGTCGAGAAAAGTCCAAGAATCTGGGACGACGATGAAGACGTAGTCTCGGTCGGAGCCAGGCGGGTGGGCCATAACGCGGTGGTTGAGCAAACCAGCGACTTTGCCTGTGTAGGTGAAGTGGATGCTACCCTGAAAGTGAGAATCCCGCCTCTTGACCATCTTCTTGCATAGGATGGCCCAGGGGTTAGCGTGAATGGGGAAGATGGCGAAGACCTGGAACGGGTGGAAGCCTTTGAATGGGGTCTTGTCGGGGTTCCCGGGAGCGACGTAGGTGGAAAGTTGGACGAAGCCGCAGTATTTTAGCTGGGCGGCATCCAGACCTGGCAGAAGGTCTTGTCGCAGCAAGGAGTGACCGGGGCCAACGATGGGGCCGGTGGAGGAAACGACAGGCGGGATACAGGGAAAACTGTCCATGGAGGCAAAGAGCCTGGGAAGAATGCTTTGGGCACTTATTAGCCGAGTTGTTTGGGGTAACTGCGCGCGAGGATAATCTTGTGCCTTACGGCTGGTAGCCTTGGTCGCGGACGACGAGGGCGGGCATGGTGTAGAGAAGAGTGCTGCGCGTGTCAGACTCTAGACCGTCGTGCTGCTCAACCTCCCAGGCAAGGGCGTAGGGATGGACGCGGCCATTCATGAAGAACCACTCTTCGGTCCATTCGGAAGAGACAATAGGTTGACCGTAGATCAAGAGATTGAGACTGAAGAAGATTGACGTCGGCAAGTGGCCAGTATCCGATCGGAGGGGCGCACATTCGGCGGTCAGCAACCATGAGGGCGGAGGCAGAAGGACGCGGGCGATGGTCTCGATGAGCGAACCTGGAAGGGCAGTCCGGCTGGACGAAGAACATCATTGACATGTCGCCGCCGGCGCCTCTTGGGCTTCGAGTAGCGTAAAGCATGAGCGATAGATAAAGAGGCGGACATGCTATATTCGTATAGCTAGGCAACTTCTATATTTATAGGAACGCGATTCCATCTTTTAAAGGCAAGCGTAGATAAAGGATAAGGTATTTATTCTCTCTACAGGTTATAATTCTCGTAAAGCATCGGTAGCTCTAGCATAGGGTTACACGAAGAGGTTAATAGAGTCGAATGGTTATTAGGACGAAGAGTAAGTTATACGCGGAGGCGGTCTAGGGAAGAGTATTATAAGAACGGGGGAGAAAGGTATAAAAGATAGCGGTTAAAGGGTTGCAGAGTATCGGTTAGGGTATTGCTATAAGTAGTTAGCAGGGTTATCCCTACCTCTACTCTAGCTCTGCGATASAGAAAAATACAGGGCTGCTACCGTCTTCCGATTCCTGCCTAAAGTACGGCGGTTACAATAGTTAAACTAGAGGACGCGGAGACGAGTAGAGTATTAGAGGGTTGCTTTAGATAGAGTAGCGGTAACGATTTCTATGCATAGACTCGTCGAGGCCGCGACGACGGAGGCACCGGCAGGGTCATAGATAGGGAGTCAAGGGGGCTATTGCCGGGTCGGTTAGATATAGTAGGAACCTATATCGAGTTAAGGAGCATGATCGCTAACTAGAAGCGAAGTAGTATCGCCGAAGAGAGTACGGGGTAGAAACTTCTTAATCTACCTTTAGCCTAGAGCCGTCGATATCTAGCAGGCCACTGCATAATAGATAGGCCTATAGTAAAGTCAACTAAGGCGGTCGCTTACGTAGGAGCATGTTCTTTGTCCGTTAGGAATAGGCAAGCGGGGGGTATTATAAACGAGGGGGAGAGGGGTTATAGAGATAGCACGACAAGAGCCAGTATAGATATAGTAGCAGCTACGGAAAAGGAGCATAACGCACTTAACAATAGGTCGGAACCTTTGCCAAGATACGGGCTACTAGGGAATACAGCATTAACGTTCCGTCCTATTTAGCCGAAGCAGTCTGCTATCAGAGAGGCCGCATAGAGATAGCATGCGGAAGCAATTATAAAGTCGTTGCCTAAAAGACTATTACGAGGTAGTCGGCGGCTAAGCAAATTACAAAGTGCCTATAGTCTGGCGAATAGTAGTAGTTCTGCGCAACCTTAGCTACCGAACCTGCTTGAGAATAGAGAGCTTCGAGGGGCGGGAGAAGTTACTAGACCAGGGACGTCGAATCCCATGCCCTTTCATCGATTCTTTTTGCCTCAGGAGGGGGGTCCTTAAGATAATAAGAAGGGCGATATGGCGGCGGCAGGCGATATCCCGGGTTTTCGTACGAAAATAATACCGACGCCCCGTTATATCTAGCCTAAGGAACCGATATTCGAAGACCTAAGACAAAGCAAGGAATTAATAGCAGCGATTACACGGGGGTTGCCCAAGCGATAGCAGGGAGGGGGTCGGCGGCCAAAGGGAGGAGTACTAGACCGAAAGGGTATCTCTAACGTAGCAAGTTCGGGCAGTATCCAGGGCCGCCTTTAGAGGGAGATAGTAGCGCAGAGGTAGATGTAGATAATACCGGTAGAGCTAGCGGATGCTTCGCTAAACGGATAGAGTCTGCAACCAAGGGTAGTAGGTAGCCTATCACGGGTGGCGGTTAGGAAACCCGTGCTATTTCATCGGCATCGTTTGCCCTAGTTTGGCGGGGAAGACAGGAAGGCCCCGTCAATGATAGGGGAGATGAGCTCAGGGGCTCAGGGGCTGGACCGGCTGTGTACATAAATGACTAGAGA
>LFRF01000005.1:929649-942173 GCA_001189435.1 Tolypocladium ophioglossoides CBS 100239
CAGGGTCGAAGAGAGTACCGGAAGCGGCAAGGACTAACGGGGTCAAGACTTCGCATGGAAAATATCCGCTAGCATAGTACGCGGCCTATCTATCGCAAAGAGCCGGGGGGCTCGTCAGGGGATGCGCACGTAGTCGGATAGTTATCGCCAGAGCTACCACATCCGACGACTTGCAAAGAAGCGAGTTAGCTATCGAGAGAAGAAATAACGGATGCAAGGCACCCTCGGCGGCGGGAGAAGAGAGACCGCCTTCCTAGCCGGGACGAGCGCCCGAGAAAATAGGTTCGAAGTAGAATCGGAAGGCCGAGGAGACGGGAGCTATAGGCCGAAGACCTAGCGAGTATACTACGCTTTTTAGAGGAAGACTCTGCCATAAGGGAGAGATTATCTAACGATCGGGCGTAGTATATGCCAATACCGCATAAGAGGAAGGTATCGACGGTGCGAGGTTTTTATCAGGCCTTCTACGATACGGGTACGTTGCCGATACGGACGTGCATGCTATACTGCCGCAAGCATACGAGAAAAGAGTTAAGGGGATCAGTGGCCGTCGAGCTACGTCCCAAAGGGCGGCCGCATAGGGCCTAATATCGCCGCCGAAATCCTCGATATAATTGAATCGTTTCAGATCTAAGACAAGATTGGCTATTTCATACTTAATAACGCGAAGAATAACGATACCGCCTTAGAGATTATCGGTAGAGAGCTCGGCTTCGTAGGGGCTCGTAGGCGAGGGCGCTGTTTTAGGCATACCTTGAACCTCTCTGCCAAAGCCATTCTATTTAGCCACGATGCTAATGCTTTTGAGCGGCGGTTATCAGGGGCAGGGACTCTTACTGAAGCAGAACACTTGATTTAGCGCAAAAAGGGCCCAGCAGGCAAATTACACAATCTTATAGTAGCTATCTACAGATCTGACTTATTAACAAACATACTTCGTAGTATTTAATAAGAAGCCTTCGCTAAGTCGTCTGACTCTAAACTCAACGCCAGAAAGCCGTAAGATGTTATTTTAGATAACGATACTAGATAGCTATTACAGTTATATATGATACGACGAGCCCTACAGCTTCGCGACTATATCGAGCGACTTGTTGCCTACTATCGAATCGAATTCGAATAACAAAACAAGACTAAAAGGGGCGGCCTTACGAAGCCACGCACATTGCCCTTTATTTACTAGCCAGAGAACCAGCTATCCGACAAGGACTAGGAAGTGGTCGAAATATTTACGCAAATCCTTACTTACTACAAAGCCACTATCAAAATACTCAAAGGCAACGGCCAGATCCGTAAGCCACCGAAGCCGGAACTATTATCGTTGCGTTCGTCAAAGAGAACAACAACTTCCCGGTTATCGTGAGCCGCCGGGCGCCAGGGGGCTACGTGGGAGGCGCTAATAACTATGGTTCTGGGCGACTCTTGCATTGGAGGCGGCTTCCTAGATCCTCAAAGGTACCAAATTCTACTGTAGCTTTGTATTGCGTTCAGGCTCTATCGTAAAGCCATCGGTGAAGCATTCAAGAGCGATGAGGCTGGATCTGGCTCTGAGGCAAGGCGTTGGGAACGCCCCAAGAGTAAAATATGATAGAGTTAAATCGAGAGGCGGACCGAAGTAGGCTAGATTGGAAAAAGGAGACTCACACCAGCACCTGCAGACGCCTTTCTTTCCAGAAAAGGGGGACGCTAAAAGTCTAAGCCTAAGGCGTAGTGCTTGCCTAAGGAAAGGAGTCATCTTGGCTTAATCCTATCGTTGGTGAGTTTTCGCGCGTTAATCGATGATAGCAAACTTGCCCGGGTAACAACCGGATTATAGCATCACCTGGCGGGGAAGCGGTGAATCCGCGATATCGAAGGGTGGAGTCAAATGTATTTAGGGTCAGGTTTCCGCGATAATCTTTAGGCGAGACGAGTTCTTCCGGAACGCATCACCCTCACCGCCATTATTCACACCAAATATTTCTTCCACGGAAGGCTGTACTGAGCCCAGGCCTGGTCGCAACAAGAGACGCAACCGCCCAAAGCGAGTCAGACCATCACGGAATGTCACACTAAGTCCCACTGCGCTGATTGCCGACGGTGTGTACTCAAACAAATAATCCACAGGGTCCGACAGATGTGTCGGCCCTTTATACCCTGCATGGTCAAATCCTCCAATTCAAAATTCTGTGAGCCTTGTACACATCCATTGATGAACCATCCCAACAAAGGCAAGCAGCTCCATAGCACTCCCGGACAGGGCTTCGACTTTGCCATAGGCGGTCTCGAGCCGTGTTCATGCGAGCATTCTTGCCTTAGCGCATAATTCTTCGGTCGTAACGGGACGATTGAACCGGCGACTTCCAGCGCACCTTGCGGCATATTGAAGTGTAGTCCAAATCGTCGATGATCCCTCCTGGCAAAGCTGCCCTCAGAGCCTATGCAGATGGAGGCAGATCAGTGAGTATCTATGCCGCACAGAACATTGCGAGTGTACTGTACAAGCAGCGCGCGCACGTCGAGCAAAAGTACAGAGTATGGGACGCAATTTTTAAAAGCTACGAATGGCTAGATGAGGCTCTGCGCGCTGGAGATATGCCTGTTCTCATCGGGTACGATTTACACAAACTTTCAGAACATAATACAAGAATCGCAGAGCCCACGTACCTGGCACTCATCACCTCGTCTTTCAGCCGCTGGGCTTTGTTACAGAATTGCCTACGAGACTACGGAAGAGCTGGACGACGAACTCGACGACTCGGGCGAGTTTGAGGGGACGGACACACTCCTGGCACAACCTGTCTCAGGCAGTGAATTGAACGGATTAAAGAGAGTCCTTCCGGACCGTCTCGCCGAGCTCACCTCATACCAAAGGTATCCATTACCAGATTCATGCTAGACATCAGGCTGAAACCTGGTCCAAAATCTTGAGTTTTCGCATCACCATGTTCCTTGAGGTCTCAGTAACTTGCATGCGCATTTAAAGCATCCGATATTAATGTATTGTGTTATAATTGCAATTCTAAATTCTCAATCCCGCTGTCGACTTCGTGACGTACTTACGTGACATATACATTGTAGTGGTGGCTGCTACCGCTGCGGATTAAATTATAGCGGTGAGTTATCGGCTTTAGTGGTTGGCTTCAGTAGTGGCCGCCTGCGCTTACATAAATGGCACGGGTACCCGTGCGCCTATTAGGCGCCGGGGGCAGAATGAAAGAATAGTGTAGGGGTAGGCAGCTACGGCATCTATCGCTATGAGCGWGGCCCGAATCCCGTTAAATGCGTGATCAATTGATATGACTATATGACTCTTCTAGCTCCCCAGGGAGCCTGGAAAAGGGATTCCTTTTATCCTTGTAGCTTATAGCTTAGCTAGGCTGTTTCCGGGCCTGCCTGATCTGGGTCTTCCGGATCCGGGTCTATAAGGTCTCCCTAGCCTGCCGGATCCGGGCCTGCCGGATCCGGGTCTGCTGAGTCTCCCTGGTCTTAGTCGTCAACCGGTCTATCCGACAGCATCTTTACACGGAAGTGCAAAATGGCTCCTTCTATAATTCTATTTCGCTTAGCAAAATATAGAGAGCTAGTTCTGGCTCCTCGGGTGCGCCTCGATAGTAAATCTATATTATTATTCCAAATTTTTAACGTCCGAAAGGCGCTTCGGCATCCTGCGCATACTCTATATACTATACGGCACGACTCCTACCCTACAGCTTCAATAGAACAAATAGCTCTTTAATGCAACCTCGGAGCATTCGTGGGAATCCCTTCCGTGGATAGCCTCTCGTTGTCTGCCGCTGCGACTGGAGTGAACTGGCAGGCACCTAATCAACCTCCTATCTAGAGGAGCAGTGGCCAGCATTCAAGAATCGCCTGAGCGACCGAGCTACGAGAGGAAGTAGAGAGGACGGGTAGTCATAAGGTCGAGCGTGCAAAGAGTACGCCCATGCAGAAACATGCCTTCAAGTCCGACGGCATCATTCTCTAGGCCGCTTCCCTCGAGGCCCCTGCTCGGGTTCCCCGCTGGCGCCCTGTTTGGTGCCCCGTTTGGCATCAACCTACTCGGCCGTAGGTGTGGAAACACCGACACGGCTAGATCTGCCGTTCAGGAAGTGTCTGATGATACGGCCGCAGTCATCCTGTTCCTAAAGTAGAAACCAGCCAGAGGCAGCCCCTACTGAGGAATAGGTTCGTCGCCGATACGGAGATATAGATGCAAGAACGCTTGATGCGCAAGGGTTTCCATGCTGCAGCGGATGCCCACCTAGTAGGTTCCGCAGTAGGGGGCCACGATGTCTATAGTAAAAGCGTATGAATTGATACATATCGAGCACTCGTTTGGCGTGCGAGAGCACCCTCTTACCCTCTCACACTCTCCTCTCACCCTCTCATGGCTACTGCTCGTAGGGCTTTAGTGCAAGGGAGCAGTCACTCTTCCAGCCATAAACCCCAGATGCGCAGCCCGATAGCGGTAACTCAGATTAATTCACGGAGTGGAGATTGTCAAGACGCTGAATCGCGCGGCCTATTATCCTTTCGTTGCGTTTATCATTCTTCCGTTGATGACGATTCTGCATGAAAAAGATCTAGAGTATACCTCTTTCTATGCTGCAAATAGTTAGGGAGGCTTGTAATAAAAGGACTAGCATCCTTACCGTTCACGGTCAGCGGGGTATCGAAGTCCATTATGCAAGTCGTCAACTGGCCAGAACACGGAGCCATAAGATCCGAGGAAGGCATGTGTCATTTCGGCAAGATAAGCACTCCCAACTCTCTCTGGAAGGGGAGGCAAGGGAGGTCCTAGAGCTGAGACACCACGCCTGTTGATGGCTTCCTTAAGAAGCTTGATATTAGTGTCACTAACCGGACTCCTGTCGTTGACAACCCAATCGAGGACCTCGTAATGACCGTGTTCGTCGTGCGCACCAAGATCGGCACCATTATGTAAGAGAAGCTCAACCATATCGCAATAGCCGTACCCGAGTGCTAAGACAAGGGCAGAGTCGCCGAAGTAATCCCCCGCGTTAATATTGGTGCCACTTCCTAACAGGACTTCAACTGTACTTTCATGGTCATATTCCATAGCCTCGAGAAGCGGCGTCCGATGGCTGCTATCTTTGGCCTCGATATTGGCGCCGCTGGCTAACAGTAGCTCGACAACAGTATCATGGCCCTTCCCGGCAGCGATGATGAGCGGCGTCTGATGCCCCATATCCTTGGCCTCGGTGTTGGCGCCGCTGGCTAACAGTAGCTCTATAACGGCACTCTGGCCCATCTTGGCAGCCCAAGAGAGAGCCGTTCGGCCGTGATTGTCCTCAGTCCCAATGTCAACGCCACTCTCTAGTATCAACTGGAGAGCACCTTCGTCACCTTCTTTGGCGGCCTGGCAGAGCGGTGTTTTGGCATCTGCATAGAGTAAGTCTATATTACTGAACTAGGCTCGGTGCGATTGATCCCTTCCCACTCACGAAGCTACCGTTTCCAACCATTGGGGTCGTCGCGGTTGCTGATACATCTCATCCTCCTCACTGTATGCGGCAATTGAAGATGAATCAGAGGTAAGGGCTAGACGTATATCAGTAGTTTTTATTTTAACAGCGCAAGAGAACGTACCTTGAATAAATGACTCATATTTTGAACTTGTGACAAACCCTCTAAATGGGAGCAGCACGGCTTTCACCTCTTTCGGCAACGCTTGTTCGGGCATTGTACGCACTTTACTCAACAGAAAATCAAACGTCGATTCTGACATGCTCCGGGGGGACCAATGTGTTGACGAAAAGGTTTTTAAAAATAGGAAAAGACGGTTGGGACTTAAGGAGCGAAGCCTGTCGCATCTGTTCATCATCTTTAACAGTGTGTCTGGAGAAAACATTAGAGCTTTGGACGAACAAAGACAACGGTGAAATTCTTCTGGAGATTCATCGGCCGGAAAGAACCTAGATTGCCAGCACTGCAATCCAATTCAGCAGCCATCTCTTCGGGAGTCTTTCTCCGCCTGGCCTGTGATGCCGAGTTTGCCGATCCGCCTTTTAGGGTGGAATTGAAGTCGTTCCTGGGCTGTGGGCCGCCATGAGAACCTTCGCGCTGGGGCATCACGTACAACCAGCCATCCTGGTGTGCACGATTGTGCTATCCCAATGAGCATCCCATCTTAACCACTATCTCCCTCTGATAATGCACTGTTCAGTAGGACTGTGAAAGCATCGCGCCGCGGCCTGAGGTAGTACGCGCCGGTTCCCGTCTATGTGAGAGACAATATGCGAAATTTAGATATATGTTGAAGGGAATGAAAGAAATAGGTACAGGATGTTACTCAGCAACTGTTGGTTGTTAATAGGCTTTGCCCTGGGGCGAGTCCACCGCAACCTGGCTTCAGCAGAAGCCTCGGCAACACGAACCTGTCCCCAATCGCCATGACGCGTCGAGGGGACGCGATTCGCCTATCGTGATGCAGGCGACAGGTCTAGGGGGTCCAGAATGCCCCATGAGGCAGCTTCGATGAGCCAATATGATCGGGCCGTCTCTCGGGAATCATACATGCAAGATGATGCGTCGGTGAGCCTTGTCCACCATCCCAGTCGATGAGCCGCGTACGGCTGACCTAGAGCATCCCAGTCGAGACCGGGCCGTTGTGGACGCTCCCGCAACCTCTGGGACAGCCTCGCCTTGCTCGACCCCCTGCGTCCGTGCCACCCAACAGATGTGGCATCTCAACGCCCCGACCAACATCCGTTCCCATCTAATGGGGGTTGCGTGTGCCGCGCCGGGTTGGTCTCGTGGCTGCAGCCAGCGTCTGTTGGCAGCCGGATTGCATAATAACCGACTTCTATCGAGCACTTGCCGTGCTGCCCCGAGCGTCCCCTCGCAGCGTCAAAGTGCCTAATAGCATATATAATAATACGACGTATATCTACGTCACCACAGGGGTCACGAACCTATTCCGCTTGGTATGGCGACGCCGTGTCCTGGTCACCCGTCTCTTGGCTGTAGCCATGTCTTGCCGAGACAACGAGGAGCCTGAGCTGATAGAAGCCAGTTAAAGCAAGGACGAGAGTGCGCCTCATCCTCGATGCCGTCTCTAGCTGGGGTGCCTTTGCGATGCGGGAAGCGGCTGGTGGAAGTGGCCTGGGCCGGTAAGCATGTTCTCGTACGGAGCTCAGTCCCTGCCGGTAGTAACCTGATTTTCAAGTCCTAGACCGCAGCCAATCCGGTCTTGCAGACCCCAAACACCTCCAGCTGGCATCGAAATTTCTTCATATTGCCGGCAGGTATAAGTGCAGATGACCAGGCGACCAAGCCGTCGACCGTCCTGAACGACCTCTCCCTCCCTTTCAATATCCGTTGTTCGCGGAGCCATTATCCCAGGAGACACCGGTACCCTCTTCCCACCTCAAGCCAACCGGTACGGCTCTCTCAGAGTACCCTTTGCACCTCAAGCCAACAGACGGCTCTTTCAAAACCCCTTTGCAGCCCTTAGAGGCCGCCCAGTCAAGTCTTCCTTCGGACGGAACAACGCTCATCACCATGTCAAAGCCGGAGGCATCGACCACAGAGCCCGAGTAGATTTGCCGCGGCTGGGGTTTTGATGACGAGCAGTGGGAACGCATTCAATGCTCGGCGCTCGCCGACACTAGCAGCCTAGAATTTGACGACATGACGCGCCCCTTTGGCGAGCTCGAGAACCGGATGGTCGTGGCAATTCATTCTGCCCTCCGCCCGCTTCCCTCACGGGCCGGCATGGATCCTTCTCCGGCGGATGACCTAAAAGATTTCTACATCGCCTGGTCGAACAAGGGGGATCACAGCTTGGGCTGTTTGATTGCTGCGTATCGCCGCGAGCTTACTGGCCCGGTCGAGGGCGTGTTCGTCCGCATGGAGGTTTCTCTGCTGCGGAGTGCCGAGGAAGGGAACGTTTGCGATTGCTGCCAACGACTGGGCTTCAACTGCCTGGGAGTGATAAGCGTGTCGGAAACGCAGGCTCAAGGCGTTTTCTGTGCCTACACGTATGTCACAGCCTTGTTGATGGCCGCTGCGTTGGATGATGGGGATTTTTTGGGGCAAATCTCGAGTCGCTTTGGGCGTTTGTGGGAGCGGGTGCGCCGTCTTCTGTTGACCGATGTGGACGAGCCCAGCAGGGCTGCCTAATTAGTTATCTTGGCCGCAGTAGTTTCTTATTATTGGAGTTTACCATGGCTTCACTCTCACCCACGCTTGTAGCTTGAGAATCACAGTCCGATGATGTGATATGTCCTTTTACATGAGCTCAGCTCCACGGTAGCAGATGACATGTCTCGGCCTCGAGCCCGAACTCCGACTTGAGACTTATAATACTGCCCGTCACGACCATTAACATGCACCTCCTCACGTTTGGAACATCTGGCTCCCCTAACGTAGCATACCGTTCGGACAACGCGTCCCGAAGCTTATGAGGACCAACGAATTGCGCAAATCAAAACCGGGCAGAAGTCATAAAGTTACAGAACAGGGACTAACAGACAATGTAAGAGGCTCAGCAGATCGTAACAATAAGGCTACTCTACGGCAGGCGGAATACAGAACCAACGTACACCAAATACAGCCTGTTCTACACCCGTGACCCCTCATATCAACTATCAATCCAATTTAGCTGACTCCTCGTCTCTGTAAAACGGTAGATACATTAGTTTCGGCGGGTAGAGCGAGCGGGATCGTCTTCCGCAGTCCCCCCACCTAGTGTAGGCCTCCGAGCTACGGCGGCCGGATCGGTCACCACGAAGGCAGCGTCCCCTGTCAGTTAATCACCAGCTTCATTCTCGTACGTCTCTCCCGCATTAGCCGTGCAGGGTATATACCTTGCCAACCCCTTGGGTAGCGCTGAGAAGAGAGATGAGTCAATATGCTAGAATCCAGCCTTACCGCCCACCCCTTCCACGCCCCCTCCATTGCCAGCTTTCTCCTCCGTCTTCCCGCGCCGCAATCTGGGGTTACGAGCACAAATTGTTTGGTTATGGTAGGGGGTGAGCAGCTGATTGGTTCCCCCCATCAAGGTTCCGTCCAGCCCCCCTTATTGTGCTCCCCAAGCAGAGGTAAGGACCCCAACAACATGCATGTCAAGGCAACGCTCGTCCATGTCCACGTCACAGGCCCTGCTAGTGAGATGTATCACTTGTCATTCCGGCGGCGTAATGTAACTTGGCATCGGGGGTGGCTATCGCACTAGGCCGAGGTAAAGACTGGCAATTTTCGAGTCGGTTGGGTGTTGGGCAAGGGAATTTGGGCGCTGGTGGTATGCTCCGTGGGTGGGTTGCCTGTKCATATCAGTCGATTCGAGAGACGCCACCTAATCGTCTCAGGTACCTAAGTTAGAGCTGAGGCTCAAAATACGAGGCAACCCGCGGACTATTTGCGAACCACTCCTCCTTGCGCCGACAAACTCGCAACCGGCAACGAACTGACAGGGGCCGCCTTATGTTGAGGAATGTAGCGCAGTGCGTTGCCTTGGCAGGCTGGTTGCCCAACAGTGCGCTAGGTTGCCTTCGCGTACCGGCTCGGGGTAAATAGACCATCCAGTCCTTCTGAATAAGAGATATTGGCTACGAGCCCCTCTTCCGTATTGCTCGTCCTCCCCTCAGTGACACCACAATTCTCAGACCATGGATTACTAGAAGAAACAAGCCGTTGCGTCCCTCCTGAACCTCCTTAAGAAATGGAAACGACCCTTAAACAACCTACATTCGCTCGACGATAAATACCAATCGAATATAAGCGCCCTGGAAGATGAAGTTAAAACACTTTCTGAACACCTCGGCTCTGGCGAGAATTCTGAGGATGTCTTTGAGAAGATCAAGAGGTGTTGCAGCAAGCGCGATTGGTTAAAAGAAGAGCAACAGAAACAGTATCGAAAAATCGTGGCCGAAAATTTAACCATAGTAGACGAGGTGGACGAGAAGATGACGGCATTTCGCGATATATTATCCGCACATACCACCCAGCAGGTATCTTTATCGCCAGATGCCACTCCTGACTTGGCCATTAAAGAGTCATGTATTACTGCGACCATACCTCTAGTAAGCTCCTAGTGATTTGCATTCTTATCGTTCTATGGCTAATAACAAAGCAGAAGCGAACTGCAGCCGGGACCAAGGACCAACGGTCGAAAAGACGACTCGGGTGCCCTAAGCCGCAGCCGTCCCCGCTTAGGACAAAGTGGTCAGTCAGGCTACGGGCATCCTCACGGCTACGTACATTTGAAGTCAAACCTGGGGGCGGTGATGTATCGAGTCTGGAGGGTAAAGAGCACCAAACTCAACAACGACATTTTTCCACGCAACTCAATCCCGCTTCCCCCCCTCCTAGACAAGAGCAGCTATGCGATCATAGTATCCTGGGGAAAGAACTAGAGGGCCCTATTCAAGAAAAGCACCACATGCAACAGCCCCCTTCTACGGCTCAACCCAATTCCCCCTTGGCACCTTCCAATGACTTTGAGAGCATTGCATCGGAGAGCCAGCGGGGCAATGATAGTTTACTCGAGGGAGAACCAGCAAACGTGGTTATGATGACCAGGGACCAAAGCCAACAACACTCTTTAACAAATCTACCGGATGATCAGTTGCACTATGAGCCAGTGCCTGCCGTGCNGCAGCAGTTTTGTGCCGAGGCTTCGGCTTTAACTTTCCACTTCAGAAATACCCGCTCCATGTCATTCTCTCTGGTCTTGTGGAAGAAGTCAACCGGTTCCCGCATTTCTTAAGACATCCACGTCTTCCTGCGTTTCGGCCAACACACATGAGGCACCCCTTGGCGGCACCGCCTTCCTCACCACCGTCACCGAGACCATCCTCGCCGTCGTCTACATCTGGAGCTTCATCACCCTCTGTTTCAAGGTCGCCGTCGCCCGGCGATGAGGAATGGACGATGGTTTAATAGTCCTCTTTATAGAATAATAGGTGTGATAGTACTATGATACTATATCAATACACGCTCATTTTACCCTCTCCCAGTCTAGGAGCAGCCGGTGCAAGATAGCCAATGACTCGGCTAAGAGAGCCTCTACTACCAGCGATGCCTACTTATGTCTCCCGCCGCTTTTTTCCAATCTACACGAGCTATGGGCTCCCTCATCGTACAGAATCTGGCGCTTCGACTACCTCATTATCTCCCACTTTGATCGTCAATGTGAATTCGATCGTGCTTGTTATTGGATTGCTACCAATACTATTGCAAGCGACCTAAATAGAGTTAGTATCTATATGGGCGTAGTAGTAGACTCAACGGATATCTTGCTAGCGCTACTAGTCGTACAAGGGTCAAGATTCAGGAAGGGCCGCACAGTCATACAGTATGGTGACCAAGCGTTGTTCACTCCAGTGGGCGAGCGTGGTTGAGCCGGATTGTCTAGCGAACCACCGAGACCCCTTGTTAGCCGATTGTCAGCGATGGGCTGGAAATCCCCAGAATAGTACTATATCCACCCCTTCCCACACCAACATCGCATTGTCTCCGGATGCACAAACCACTGATATGACCACGTTCTAGGATGGCTGAATCATTGGCTTAATTTGCGGCCGTAGCGGAGATGATTCGTCGTTTTGGGACGGCTAGCAGGTCTCGGCAGAGGCAACTTCCATAGCTTGCGTACTCGCAAACCTCCGGTCTCCCAGACTCTGCCTGCCGCCTCCCAGTCTCTGCCCACCCGACAGACTCTCCCCTATCTCCCATTCTCTGTCCATCCGACAGACTCTCCACCCGACAGACTCTCCCCCGCCTCCCAGACTCTATCCATCCGACACTCTCTACCGCCTCCCTACTCATCCTATTCTACACGGCCCAATGCCAAACCAACCCACGATCACAATCACGGTCGCCGTCAATGGTCAAGAACTCGATTTGGATATAGCAACGCAGCGACCCCCTAGTCCAGCCCGCGATACGACAAGCCCTTTCACCTGGTCCACGGGAAGGAGAACAAAGCTGTGCAAGGGGTCTCTGCGGATTTCATTGTTAGGTGGTCCGATGGTGAAAAAGCCTGGTCTATCGTATATGTATTTGCCATCGGAGCCCGTATACGCACCACCGAAGACCCGACGATACATACCGCGGAACGCAGCAGAGCCGCGGATGCTGCCACTAATTTCCGTGCTAACGCCGAGAATACAGCCCCGAAGGGCGACGAGGGCTGCTTGGCCTCCCGTCGAGCCGCCTGCCAAGAGGTTGTCGTGCTCTCGAGATGCATAACGGTTCCCATTGTCAGGGCCGGGGGATTTGTTGCCGCCGGTGGTGTCGGGGCGGCGTGCCAACTGTTAGAAAGTGGCCACGCAATTGGTACTAACCATGAACTTCAGTGTGTTTCTTGGTGGTGACTTGATTGTTCCTTTGGTCTCGGGAGTGCATGCACCCCTTGATAGCCACGGTCACGTGTGGTTGCGTTGGCCCCTAATTTCGTGGCCAATCTGACAACAACAAACATCGATTCTTCAAACTTAGAAGCCCCACGCTAGACTTCTGCTTAAGTTCTACACTATACGAAGGCAGAGCCCAAAGAAAGTGCACCTCTGGATGTA
>LFRF01000005.1:948352-1005468 GCA_001189435.1 Tolypocladium ophioglossoides CBS 100239
GGTGCTGGTGCTGCCGACGCGCCTGCACTGCCCTGGCGCAGGATTCGGCCGCGCCGCCGCTGCTGCAACGAGCCGCCGGCGCATCGTCGGAGCTGAGAACCGTCCCATCTGTATCCCGGCTGGCGGGTGAGGCGAGCGCTGCAGCATGGGCGAACACCCGTGAGATGAACGGGACAGAGGGATGAGGATGGAGTTGCTTGCTGCCTGCCGTTGTTGCGACAACCCCCACTGCAGAGCGCTGGACTAGGGATGAGCGACGTGTGGCGCATCGGGGCAGTGCGGCTTGGCATTCATCGTGCAGCAAACAATACGGAGTGCGAGCGACTGTAAACTTGACGGCAGTGAATTGCTGACGATCGCTTGTGAATCCGAGGTGGCGCGGCGGCCATTGACAACGGCGTTGAATGCGCTTCCGCTGATTCACCACCTGCTCGGAAACGTTTTCAACTCCTCTTCGTCAACATCACCACCTCGAGCTTTCCCACAATTTACTGCCCATGCCGGCGGGATACTCCTGCGTCTCATATCGCAGAGACCTACCTGCCTGGCTCTACGGATACGGCACTGCCACGCCCACCAACCTGCTGGGGAAGCAGAGCATTCCAGAGCCCGTCACATGGCATGGTGCAGCGCCTCTCCGTTGAGCATACAGCCTGCATGCGGCTGCCTGCTCGGCTTGTCATGTACGGTTGTGACCTCAACTCGACTTGACTGGACGGCTGCCGATTGAGTCGCAGGTCGTTGCAGGTGGCCCTCCTGACTCCTAGCAATATATGCCGATATGCTAGCGGCTGGATGCCTTGAGGAACAGCCTCCACATGAGGCTGGGCTGTTGTCCGGTCCGCGCCGGCGACTGCGGGGAACTAGCCGGCAGGGACCCACGATTCAGAGGAGTCGACCCTTTCCAGCCACTGCCTCACGGGGCGTGCCCCAGCGGAGGGAGGCAAGTACCATATGTATCCATCTGCTTGCTGGCCCATGGCTGACTCTTCGGTGGTAGATTGCTATCTGTGGTATGCATCTGACACTGAGGTGTCGCTACGTCCGCAGCTTGGGGCGTTGTTCGATGGGAACCAGGCCTTTGGAAGGGCAGTCACTGCACTGGAGGGGCGGCGGGTTCTCGTCGCCTTCCGCTCGCTGAAACAGGTTCTGTTGACATGTTTGACATGGCGATGTAATATACATGGTCCTGGTATTCGCCCGTGGTACCGGACCGGTACTTATTGTTTTATTCAACCCGCAGCTGCTACGTCGATTCGCCATAGACACCAAAGCTAGGACCGGAATACTCCCAGCACGCCATCCGGCCACACGTCCAGCAGATACTCCTGGTCTCGGGTATCGTGGGAGCAGATGGGGTCCACCGCGGTCTTCGAGGAGGGCTCTTTCACGACGCCCCCGGGGGCCAACCGGGTCGACCTAGAGAATGACCTCGAGTATATCTCCGACGACGGGCAGGACTACTGGGAGGACGGAGAAGTCACGCCCCGGCCCCACGCTCCCCAGCTCCACCGGCCGCTCCGACCAGTGCCGTAGGAGGGGGAAGAAGAGGGCGGGCCCTACTGTCGCGAGTACGTAGGGTAGAGGCGTGGAGGTAACCAGTCCCGCGCCTCCCCGTCCACCGGACGAGGACGGGGCCCGGCCGGAGACGCCGGTACCGGCGCGTTCTAGACGGGGGCGGTGGCTTACACATGGTCATGGGAGAGAAAGACGACAACGGAGACAAAGCGAGCCCCCAACAAGACCGAAACGCCGATGGTTGGAGTCGAACTCGTCGAGCAGCTATACATCACTCCGTGGATGGGAATCGGTGCCTCGAACAATTGGCACAAGCAGCGCATGTTTCGCGACGGCAGGTCTCGTCAATACGACACGACACGGGGAAGCGATTGGACAGGCCCTTTGTTCAATCATGGCAATACACGGGCTACTCGGCGTACGACCTGAGGCCTGTCCCTATTAACAACCCAGCCGCAATGCCAACCGAAAGCCCACCTGCGAAGCAACGACCCCAACGGTCTACATATACAGCCGAATACAAATCAGAATTGAATCGGCAAAGCAATCACCTAACCTTTCGCCGCCTCTACCAGAACCTCACCGCATCCGGGCAGATATCCTCGCCGCCGCTGGAGGTCCAAATGGCCTGCTCCCTGACGGGGGTTCCCGTGTGAGCGGCATTGACCATGTGTCCGGGTCGCATGAAGATGCCAATATGGACGACCTTGTTGGCGCAGTCGCCGTTGGTGGCCCAAAAGAGCATGTCGCCAGCCTGGGCGTCCTTTCGTGGGATATGCTTGCCCATCTTGGAATGGTACTGGAGTTGCGCGGTGCGGGCTAGCCCATAGTCAGCAGATATACCACATCCAGTTCCGTCAATGGGGCTGCCTTACGAATGGTCTTCTTCTCAGCCTGGCACACGGCGTATTGCGTGAGGCCTGGCATGTTTCGTTAGTGTTGGCGTGGTTTGCGTGGAGCATTCCAGCCGTACCTGAGCAATCGAAGCCGCCCTTGGAGGGACCGGAGCAGCCGCCGCCGCCCCAGACGTACGGCAGACCTTCCTCCTTCACGGCGGCGGCAACGATGCCGGATCCCGTGCGCTTGTCCAGGGACGTTGGGCCGTCGGGAGAGGTAGGCACGGCGTGGGCGCCGGCAGCAAGGAGCAGGCCGAAGACGAGGAACTTCATGTTTGCGGTTGAGCTTGGATGTCGAGAGGGAGGACGCTGTGATGGATTGGGAGCATGATCTTCCTGGAGAGAGGACGAGGACAGCACGTTCCTTTATACTTTGCCTTGCAAGCATTCATATAATGGTGTCGGCAATAAGCGATTCTGGTCCAGACCTTCACAGGACGATCAGCTGAATGCCTCGTCGGCGATCCCATGTGTCACCCGCTATATTGCAACCTCGCTGTATCCCTCCCCGGCCCAGAGACAGCTGAAAACACAAAGGCCCTAATTCGACAGCCTCCGGCTCTTGCATTACTCTAAGCAGAGGGCTGGGTGCTGAACAGCAAGCTCCCATTCCGACGTTGCATTTAATATTATACGGCTAGGCTGCGAACTGCAACGCTGCTGTCGATCGGGCGAGTGAAGCCACCGAGCTTTTCGACTCCCGCGCGCCACTTCCGCGCTGGGCACCGGATTAGGAATGAAGGCTGACACCCTGCCGTGCTGAGCAATAAGACGGCGGAACCCGGCGCCGTCTTATTATAATCCGGACAAACCTGTTTCGCTTTTTTTAATTCATCGTCATAGATCTCCCGGCGGTGGTCAGGTCTTGAGGGACATCACATGTCTTTCGCAGTGGTAGCTCCTGTAGGTACGCACACTGTCGGCATGTAAGCTTGGTAAGAAGCTTGACTAGCGATGATCAACGAGCGGGTACCTTCGTATCCCATCTGGTGCGAAGGCTCTAGCCTTGTTTCCCCCCATATTTCCCTTATTACTTGTCGTGACTCGTCGCTCCTCAGCTTCGCGCACTAGAAGACATTTATCTCGGTAGCGCAATGAAAGAGAGGAAGAGCATGGGGATGCAGGTTCTCCCGATGTCAGAACTGCGCGTGCAAACAGCGGTCTTGCCGCCCACCGTTCCGGTCCACGGTGTCGGAGACTTGATCTGGACCTGGCTGGACAGTTACTATTGGCTATGCACTGGGGGAAACGGCACAAGTATCAGTGAGGACAATATCTGCTTAGCTCCTTCCGTCTGCTGCGGTTTTTTGGTGTTTTTCTCTGGCTCCGCCGCACACATGTCGAGTCCCCAGAGGAATAGCTAGTCCGATTCCTCGACTCCGTGTCCTTCGGGTTCCTCGTCCTGTCGATAGGGACGCTGGGCTTCGACCAGGACACGCAATCTAGCCCAGTCTTGGAAGAACTCTTCAGGGACTCCGACGGGGCGGCCGGTTTCCGCTCCGACAATCTTTTCCAGTCCGGCAACCAAACAGTGAATATCAGCGAGGCCGCATGCCGAGACACCGTACTGTATCTTCAGGTAGTCCGACACGATCGGCCGCAGAGCCCGCTGGGTGATGGGGTCCCGCTCTGCCCAGCGATGCTGGAATGCAGAGAGCAGGTCGTCGTTGGCCGTGTTGGGGTGGACTTCGTGGCCGTACATGCTAATCAAAATGTACAAAAGACACGCAACGTGTTGTTGTTTGGGGATGCATTTTTTGGTGAGGACGCGACGAGCGAATCTCTTGATTGTGTCGGTGTCCTCTTCCAGCTCACGCTTGGCTGCATCGTAGACTTGGAACACCTCGTCGACTGGCCATGAGGTGCGATGACTCGCTTCCAAGAGTTTGTCGTAAAGGGCATCTCTGAGTCGGTGAACACCTGGATGGCAGCGTTTGGTGACGTGGTACAAGCCGATGATGAGATTATTTATCGAAACTTCGGTCAACGCCACCGAGCCAAAAGATTCAATCACCTCGAGTCGCTTCATGTCGGAAGACACTTCTAGAGCTTGAAATCCCTCACGAGCCGGCTTTTCCAGGAGTCGCTTGGAAAGAGCCTCGCGTTCGTCCGCTTCCATTCCATGGATCTCGTCGTCAGAAGGCATGCCCTCGACATACGGGAGAGAGTCAATCCCGATACGAGCCTGCACGTGGTACGGCAGCTCAAGCAAGTTTAGAATCCGGAACGACTCCATTCGCGCAGCCATTGCCTGAAGGAAAACTGCAGTGACAACACGAGGTGCCTCTTGGTCGACGCTTGGAACGGGAGGTGCATCAGGCTCGAGCCGAGTGCTGATGCTACCGATGTCTGCAGGCTCTGGGGCCCTCCCTGCGGGCTGGCTTGCAGCAGAGCCGGTTCTGGTAGTGAAAGACATCACGGCTTCATAATTCGTCAGATGTCGTTGAACAAGCAGAGGCGGCGTGACGTCAGGACTCCTTACCTGTGAATAGCCGTGGCGTCCGACGAGACGCGAGGGTCAATGCCAGCAATGACCGAGAAAGATAGTGTCCGCAGTCTTTGCTTTAGGAACGTCGTGGTGCAAGGTGGGAAACAAAAGCAATGGATGAGCGATGGATCCTGCAACGCCGCCTGCAATGACAACACGCAGACAACACTTTGCTTCCAGCCAAAGAGGAGAATAAAGAACTAATTCCGGGTGACAGAAACCTCCGGAGCGAGTTTGTGTGCCACGCAGCAAGTTTTGTTGCTGTGTGTGCCAGTGCGTGTGGGTGGATGGGTGAATTGGGTACACGACGAAGACAAAAGGGGCAGAGTCAACTCTACAAAATCAGGGCCATATCACGTGCGGGAAGTATGGACTGCCACCTTCATTGACCTATCCCACGTGCTTGTGAATTAAGGGCTCGATGTTCCGGCTGGGTCGAGGCAGACTTTGAGGTAGCTTGGTCTGCAAGTCCCTGAAGCACTGGGCTTTTGAGCTCCCAGCAACCGTCTACTCCCCAAACCCCATCTTGTTCAGTCCACCATTGTTTTCTCTATAATTTACGCAACAACTTGGTGTTTGTCATGTCTTTTCAGCTGCCACATCGTCGCCACCGGCTCCTGCGATCTTTCCCTCAACAGAGGGGCCGTGCCCGACCATCCTCTCAGCCAGTGCAAGATCTCTGCGACGTCAACCTCCGTGGGCGATCTTTCGCAAAAAAAAATTTGCGCACAGACGCAAGGTAATCCAGCAAGTTCAGTGCCATCTCTGTCTTTCCGTCTTCTTGGTATGCCTGGGCTAACGCGTGCTGCGCCTCAGGTCGTGCGGCGCGTATGCGAGGGTGTGCTCTCGCACCCTAGCAACGTTCTAAGGTATTTAGATGGCTTTATTAGCCCGGCCGCCAGCATTTTGGGTCCATCCGAACGTGTTCTGTGACGCCAGTTGGTTTGGGTGACCGCCAGTGTTCTTGCATATCGCTACAACATGCTTGAGCAGAGCAGTTGGTGTCTTCGCCTGGCCGTTTGCTCGGTATGCTGCTGAAAGCGTATGTTGAGTAACCAAAAGGCCGGGATGACCGCCTGTTTTCGTATAAGTACCACATGCTCCTGCAGCGCAATCCCCTTCTTAAACTGCCCATCCCTTTGACATACTCTCCCCAGTACGTGCTCCGATGCTAATCTGTCTGGGAGATCACACGCCAGTATCCCCATTCGACCTAGAGCACGTTCTGTGTATAACAGGCCGAGTGGTTGCTTTTGAGTACCCCTCTCGCACTGCGACCGGTGCTCCAGCCGCTCGACTGCCCCCCCGTGTCTGTTGCTTTACCAAGCTTCAGGGCAGCTAATATTCTCAAAGGTAAATTCCTACATCATACCAGAAGATGCGATGGCCGTTCTTCTTGTCTCTGGCAGCCCAAAACGAGACAAGCCACGCTTCCTGCTCCTCGCGAACGTGGGGCGAGAAATCCACAATCTGGTGTGATTTTTCCAATGCATCTCGCCTCTCTAGAGGGTCTGTGATCTCGAAGCTCGCGACCAAGTGGGCTAGGTCCGCAAATGGATGCGGCCGCCCCGTGAGTCGGATCACCATATCGATTTCCTTGAGGATGACGTTGGACATGGAGAGAGCCTTGTCATCTTGGCTGCCATAGGCGTAACGCAGGCGATGCGTAACAAGCAGCCCCGTCAAGCGAAGAACTTTGGCCTGTGAAAGAATCCGGATCACCTCAGTCGGTGTAAAGTGGTCGGCGAGGTAGTCGGCTGACACGGTCGGCTGCCATTGTTCAAGGGTTTGTTCGATTCTGGCTCGAGTTTCTTGGATATTTCTGTCCAGCAGTACTTCGCCGCGCCTGCGGTGTGAGAGACAAATTCTTTGAGACAGCTCACAGATGTCGTAGAATTGGGTCAACAGGGGTGCAGAAACCCCAATGAAGCGGTCGATGAGTCGGTCGAGGTCACCCTGTCGGATCCTGATGGTTGGCACTCTGCAGCGAACCAGACACTCCTCCGTCTCAGTACTGAGTAGGCAGATGAGAAAGGCGACGCCGTCAGAGCCGAGCCTTTCCATCAAGGCGTAGCCATCGTCATACAGCAACTTGACGAAGCCGAGAATGTATCTGCAAAGTGACGAGGTATCGCCGGAATGGTGTAGCGCAAAGGTCACCATGGCCACACCCAGGATCAAGATGGTGGTCAAATCGTCGTCGTGGTGGACTTTGGAAAGGCGCAGTGAAGAAATCGCGGCGGCAGCTCTCTTAAACCCGATTTGCTGCCTATCGGCCAGTTGCTGTAGGTTCCGGTTTCCGACGAGAAGAGACGCACAAGCAATGAAGGCGTCCTTGAGAAGAGGCATTCCGGTAATCAGGTGATCCGCAAATGCTTGCAGGTGCCGGTCGCGGAAGCTGGGGCCAATCAGATACTTGTCGACTTCGATTTGCTTATGAAGCATGACATCGAGGAAGTGCATTTCAAGGAGGCTCAGTTCTGGGAACAAGGCAAGTCCTGGCTGGAGCTTGAGCTCATTCCGGCGGCTTGGTCTAGTGGCGAGTTGACTGACGGGAGGGGGTGTAACGCGACTAGATGGTGATGCAACAACAAGAGGCCCATCGGAGGAAGCGGAAGCTGTTTTTCGCAACGACAGGCGGTTTCCCGCTGCCAGCCTGGGCTTCCTGCCTGCTTTCCCCAAAGGGCGGTTGGTCTGACACTCAGCCTTCACGCGAAAACATCTCTCGCACACATCTTTGCCCTCGCCGGGCCAGCGGCASTTTTCTTTGACAGCATGGCAGCGATCGCACGGTCTCCTTCTTTGAGCGCGGGTAGAAGGGCAGAGTGAGGCTGTCGAAGACGCCGGCGACGCCTTCAGCATGGCGGATGGGTGAGCTGGTCGATGATGCCCATGTGACGAGTCATGGTGGTAGGCGGCTGCAGCCGTTCTTTTATACTCCGAACGCTTGCCGGGTGAGCGGGGTACTCCGTATGTCCGTATGCTTTCGGTCCGGAGTCCCCACCCTTATCTGCTAGCCTACGCCACTGCAATGAGATGGCCAAAGAGATCGATCGTAGGTGCAGTGGCCAAGAACTATTGGCGGGAGCTATGGGTGGTGAAAAAGGTGGTGCTTAGAGGAGAGTGGCAAGTTACTTCACTTGCCAAGTACAGAAATCATGAAAGGATCATATTTTGTAGACTTCAGTACAGGATATCTCGCTCCCTGATGGCCAGTCCTTGTGACAGCACATGTCGTGAGTGCGAGAACGTTGCTTCAGACCTCGCGATGCGTTGGCTGCTGGCGCGCCATTGCCAAGTACGACTTTGCGGAGGCGATTCTGGCCTTCTTGCCCCATATCAGCAACGGCACAGGTATGAGCAGAATCACAAAGCAAAGTACGGCAACTATGACGTGCAGGTTCAGGAGCCCCATCGACTCGATCCACGGCGTGAGCGCGAAGAGGACGACGACTGAAAGGGCATTGCGCGTGAAAATAACACCAACCAATGAGTTGCCGACGATCTGTCATTTGACTGTCAGCCAAGTACCACAGGGAAGATTTGGCAGAGGTTGAGCAAGAGCTTGGAGCGCTTTGATGGCAGTCAACATATGACGGGCTACTCACATCATGATAACAGTCCATGGCATACGATAGTGCTACATCGCCGGCGAGAATGAGGCCAAAGCCGAAAATTCCGAAGCCGGTAGCGAGCAGCGGCCAAGGAGCCTCCTAGAGATACAGGTCATTAGCGCTCGACAAGTTCGAAGCCGTGGGAACGAGGAGAAGAGGAAGCAAGCAGTTGTCACGTACATAGTACAACCCCAGACCGAACATGAGAATGCTGGCCGGCGTTATGATTGCCGCGGGTAGAGCGAGCCAGAGGCGCATCTCGGGCTCGTAAACGCCACCATTGCGCCTCGAGAGCCACACAATTGACTTGTCGTTCAGGTATCCGCCCACGAAGATGGCTGGAATTGTGCCGATAAACGGGGCAATATTCATCAGGCCAACGCCGGCAGCAGTGAAGTTGTATGGCGGGCTGAAGAGGTATGTTGCTTGGACCGAAGTCAGAATGGCAAACCAGGCCAGGAGACTGCCGTAGGTAATGGCTGTGTAGGCCACAGCCGGGAAGGTGAACAAGACCATGGCAGGTTGGTAAAAGTTGTGCAGTATCGAGCCATCTGATCTAGTGATGAGTGCAAGGCGCTCCCGGTATGACTTCATGCTGATGGTGTGGTCGATCTGGAAATTGCTATGAGTCCTCGCAAGCGGGTCGCCAGATTCCGCTTGCTTGACATCGTTGGCGAGCTGCTGCAGGGTCTTCCCGTCCGTTGCATTGCCTCCTCGCACTTCTCCCGCCTGCCCCGGGTCGTCGGACTGGGTCTCGTTCCGGCCTTGGATGACGGGGACGTACTTGGACTCCTCGAAGAAGAAGATGACGAGGACCAGGTTGACCGAGAACAGGATGACGCACCACCACCATATCCACCTCCATCCCTGGCTGTTGACGATGTACCCCGCGGCCACGGGTCCGAGATAGGCGCCGCCGAAGCTAGCGAGCAGATACCAGCCGTTCATGGCGGCATGGTGGTGCACGAAGAAAAGGTCGGCAATGGTGATCTGCACGATTGTCTCGCTGATGGCGCCTCCGAGGCCGGACACCAAGTTGCTGCCGATGAGGTCGACGGGGGTTTTCGTCACTGCGAACCAGACACAGGACCCGAGCTGGAGCGCGGTGCTAAACAGGTAGAGCGGGCGACGGCCGAACTTGTGCACGAGGGGGATGAAGAAGATGCAGCCGATGGCCAGGCCGCCGTAGCTGGCGGCCACGGAGGCGTTGAGCAGGTTGATGCCGAAGCCCAGCTCCGTCTGGTACGCTTCCCAGGCGGTGAAGCCAATGTCCAGCTGGACAAACGTCAAGAGGACGTAGCAGGAGACCAGCCCGAAATTGAGCGTCTTGCGCCACGTGGTCCAGTTCAGGGGATCATTTGGATCCGAGGTGGGGACCGGGTGCAGGATCACCTGGTCGCTGGACAGATGCACTTTGCAATCGTCCCCAAGTCAGCCCAGTCCGAATGATGGTGTGACGAGGGAGCAGTGCTGCCGTTTCTTACAGTCTTCAAGGGCCAGGGTCCCTGGAGCCCAGAAGGACGAGCCTCGATCACGGTCATGAGTGGAGTCGGTGGACTGGTCCATGACGAGGCGGGTTCGGTCGTCAGGGCACGTTGGAGAAGAAAGTCCGGGGCAGTCGGAGGAGAGAATGCACGACAAAGAGGATGAGGGACGATGAGATGGGTTGCGGCCGTTGGACACCCGCTCTTCTATACCCCGCCGAGGTGTCGGGCGACGGCCGTGACAAACGTATACTTACTTGTATGTTGGTGATAAGCCACGCGCCCTGGACCGCTCCACGTCCCCCGCAAAACGCTAGGTGAGCTGGAGATACGGGCAACTATTCCTCGTTAGCCTTCCGCTGGTCCGCCGACGGCCGTTTGGTCATGTCTCTGCTTGTGTTCAGGCTGGCTTGGACCCACCATCCAATATCACGTATCCGTGGCGCTGGGCGACCAATGGCGCGCGCGCAAATGTGCCGGCTTGGCGCGGCGGGTCGGCCGGTGAGGGTCGAGCTGCGGCTGCGGAGGCGAGCCAGCTTGATCCCTGACTCGGCACTCCAAGACACGCGCTCCAAGACACGCGCTCCAAGACACGCGCTGCCACGTCTCGTCCGGCCACGGGACGGTGGCTGGTCTCGGGAAGTGCCCATGGTACCGCAGGCCGTTTCGCCCCATGCCTTTCAGCCCGTCAATCCCCGGCCTGTTCACTATTGCCCTGTCCGGGGCTAATATCGGTGTGTGTTAGTATCCACCAGCATGATACGCCTGCAGATACGGAGTAGCGCCTGTGATATCGGGTTCCGAGGCCACCGACCCGTCCGCCCGGGTTGCATCGAGAGGGGCCAGGGGCAGAGGTAATATACCAAGCGTTATCGAGCCCCAGCGTTCCAGGACGTGATAGAACTCTTTGCCTTGCAGTTCAGACACATCGAACCCGCCCAGCCGGTTTACTCCAAATTCCGAGGTCCAACCGAGCCTAGGCCACTTACCCCAAGGATCACTCCCCTGGCACTCAGCATGGCAGGGCAGATACCCGCGAGCCTCATGGCAGAGCTCCATGCACAGGCGTTGGATGACCCCCAGCTCCCCCGACCTCACCCCACGACATCTTTCTGGCAATTGCCGCCACATCCCACTCTGTCTGACGTCCAGTCCGCAACGCTGCCCGACACCACGGATTATGCCATTATTGGCTCAGGCGTCACGGGATGCAGCATCGCCAAGACGCTTCTCGATCATCCGTCTCCATCGCCCTCGGCCGCGTCTTCGGTGGCCGTGTTCGAGGCCCGGACCCTCACCAGCGGCGCTACCGGCCGCAATGGAGGACTGCTGACCACCTTTGTGCCTGGCGATTACAAGCTGCTGAGCGACCGTTTCGGCCACGAGCAAGCCGTCAAGATTGCAAGATTCGCCAACAGGACACTCGAGAAGATGCACGAACTCGGCAACTCTTCGGCGGAGCTGAAGGAAGCCAGCGAGGTGCGGAGACTCCTCAACGTCATCAGCTACAGGGACGAGCGGGCCTTCAGCAAGGCGCAGGAGTCCTGGCGGCTTTATCTGGAGCATGTGCCCGAGGACCGAGGGAAAGCCAAGATATTGTGCGCTGAAGAGGCCGAGTTGGTACGTTTTGCATGCTTCCGCCGAGGCCGGTGCTTTTGAGCCCCACTGACAAAGGGTTACAGAAGTACAATGTGAGAGCAAAGGCGGGCACAATCGTGTTCAAAAACGGTGCATTCTGGCCATATAGGTTGATTACCAGAGTCTGGGCCCAGCTTTACGCCAAGTACAGGTCACGCCTCTCGATAGAGACCAACACCCCCGTAACAAGCATCACGCACGACCCACGCACCAACTCAACGCATCCTTACATCCTTCACACGCCACGGGGCATCGTCCGCGCGTCCCGAATCATCCACGCCACCAACGGATATACCGGACACCTGTTGCCAGAGCTACGCGGCAAGATATACCCCCTTCGCGGCACCGTGTCAACGCAGAAAGCGCCGCCGGAATTCGGACGCCATGGCCACGAGGTCTCTTGGAGTTTCGTTAGCAGTGGCGGCTTTGACAGCGCGACCAACACGCTGGAGCTGGGACTGTACTACTCAAACCAGAATCCCAAAACCGGGGACATCTTCGTGGGCGGGGAAAAGGCAGCGCTCAGTGAAATCCTTGTCAGCGACGACTCGCAAATTGGGAAGCCGTGCGTGGAAAACATATCCACGGTGCTTCCGAGACACTTTACACGAGGCTGGGAGGAAGGCGAAAGCCCCGAGGTGAGGAAGGTGTGGTCTGGCATCATGGGGTTTACTGCGGATCGTCTTCCCTTGGTAGGACGCTTGCCGCAGAGTGTTTCGCGTCGTGGTGAAGAGGGTGGCGAGTGGATCGCGGCCGGATTCAATGGCTATGGCATGCCGCTCTGCTGGTCGAGCGGCGAAGCAGTTGCCAAGATGCTGCTGGGGGTGGACGTCAGCGACTTTTTGCCCGACGTGTTCCTCGCTACCAAGGAGCGTCTGGAAGATTCCCAACGCATGGCGACTGTCCCGGCCCTGGAGCTTTTGCTTAGTAGACATGATACCGGGGAAGACAACACCCGACAGAGCAGGCTGCGTGACAGCCGCCTATAAAAAGGGCCACACCTCCTGCCTAGTTAGTGAGAATGGCACGCTTCTTCTTCCTCTTCTCTCTCTCTTGCTTGCCTGCCTAGCCGCCTCCCTGCGAGCCATGCCCTGCCCGACTAGCCCCTCTGCTTGCAGCTGTGGGCAGGGTACATTCGGTGCGTGCGTTTGCTGTCGTCAAAATAAGCAGGCACGGGGGCAGACAACGTGTGTTTGGGGTGGAAGTAAGTCTACACGGGACTTTGGGGAAAGAAGAAATAGGGAGCAATTTATTTGCGTATTGAAACACTACGAATCTGAATCCGGCTTCTGCGGCCTTTGGCTGGTGTCCACTGGCAGACCCGCAACCCAGACCTTGAATATCAGAGAGTTGGGTCCCTGCATGGAGACGCCGGGTTCTTGCGGCTGAGCTTGGACTTTAATTGGCGAATTCTGGCTCCCAATGGATACATCAGCACGATCAAATCAGATTTCCCTCCAATGGCTGACCGTGACCATTAACCTACCCCTCAATACGGACGAGCCGTTTCGGGTGATCCACCTGTCCAAGGTCGACGCGTACTCTTATTACGGATACTTACTACAGCCTTACCAATACATGACCTTATGCATGGCATGACGCTCAACGTGCTATTCAAGAGCATTACAAAACGTTCCAGATTGATGCCGGCAGCATGTTTGCGGGACCCAATTTCCACAGGAGGATGCGCTTTACTAACTACTCACCTCCCGCTGTATCATCGAGCGTTCAGCAAGCTTTATGCAGGTGTATCATAGCTTTGTAAATTTTCCATGACGGGAAAACTCCGATTACAAGCTGTCTGTCAGCAATTGCCAATGCGGCTTGCTGCAGATGACCGGTCTTTTCTCGCCATTTTCGGCCCCATGGTATTCCAGGATGGTCTGGGGGCAATAATGCCTGCCTTTCCGGTTGGATGACCTGGGGACGGCGGACACGATTACTGGTGCCCACTAACGTAACACGGCAGCTCCGTTTAAATTGATATGCAGTCTATCAGTTCTATCTCGACGGAAAATTACAACAAACCCGCGCGAAGCTCACTCTAGTCGATGATTCCATAGCCAAGGCGGGGCTGTGATCTTAATGAGTATATAAAGTGGTGTGATGCCCGTTCGCCAACTTGTTTAAGAGCAACTCGTTCAAGCCTTTGAGACGATTCATATCTCGCCACATCAATCGTAACGGGAAAAAAACTACCCCGGCATCGTGTCTATAAGCTCAACCTTTGTCAGGATGAAATTCTCCTCAGTTCTTGCGGCGGGAGTCTTCTCCACGGTCGTCGCGACAACCGAAGACAGTACGCTCCATCACCCATGCTGCTGACGAACATGGAGCTTGGGGTACACACTAACACACCCTCTAATAGAATTCAAGTTCGAACGATTAGACAAGAAGAATGCCGTATGCCAGCATCCTCAAATGAGCCTCTGATGACTGACAATCCTTAGCTTCTCCTCGTGGTCGACCTCCAAGTCGGCCTCTTCCAGCTAGCCCGAGACCTTGACCCGACCCTCTATCGGGACCAGATGATTGCGCATGCGGCGCTTGCGAAGGTGTTTGACCTGCCAGTTGTTATGACGACGTCTGCCGAAACAGGTATTTGCCAGCTGCTAGCCCTCCGGAAGTCAACAAGGAAGCATCAAGCGGTATGAACTGACTTTTGAAGGACCAAACGGCCCGCTCCCGAAGGAAATTCTGGAAATGTACCCTCACTCGCCCCTTGTCATGCGCCAAGGCGAGGTCGACGCCTGGGACAACAAGGAGTTCCGCGACGCCGTCAAAGCAGCCAACAAGACCCAGATCATCTTGGCCGGCGTCACCACCGATGTTTGCACTACCTTTCTGGCGCTGTCTCTGCGCGAAGCAGGCTATTCTGTCTGGGCCAACGTTGAGGCTTCCGGCACCACCTCCGCACTGGTTCGCGATGTTTCCAATGACCGGATGGCCAAGGCCGGCGTACACACTGTCAGCATGTTTTCTATCGCGTGTGATCTTATGAGGGACTGGAGGAACACTCCCGGCGCTAAGGAGATGATCCCATGGTTTGACAAGTACTTCCCTGTCTGGGGATACTTGGCACGGGCCCACCACGCTGCCGCATCGAACGGAACTATTTTACCCGGTGAAGCTGGCCTTATTTAAGGGGTACTGCCGGGGTTACTGAGGGGGTTACTGAGGGGTTTGTCCAATCTAGGGGACAAGGATGGCTTCGATGGTCAAGTAACCTTAGGGTTGGTCGGTGGGCCAGCCATGCATCTAGAGTTGGTGGTGGTGGKGATCTCGGTGCCTTAACAAAGGTAACCGGAAGTACGCTTGGCCCTACGCCCACTACTGCCTGCAAGATGCCTGCAGGCATGGAGTGGGCAGACTTTACAGAGTTTAACAGGACAGGGGTTGAAATAGCTTCTCTTCTCTAGCGGCTATCATCCGCATTATTTATTTGAGCACCTAAATCGCTTACGGGACTGATCGGCATTCCCCATTGATACCAGCGTCCGGTCGACTCCTCGATGGACGGCACAAATGCAAGATGAGAGCCAAAATAGCCAATACCTCCGCAAGGCTGGTTTCGGGTAGAGGGTTGCATTCTTGAGCATTCTCGGATCCTGTCTCTACTCTGCGTTGGACCGTTGGATGACGGGCCAGGTTGGGGTCACCGGCATTTGGGCATCCTCCGTCGGGTAACAGCTCCGCTAGAGAAAAACTTCACGTGGCTGGGTCAACGGACCTGGCCAACATGAGCGCTGGCCAGTACTTCGTGCAAAACCGTCGCAATTGGTTGTACCCCGCCCGGAGCCGGCAACTGCGTCGAACGCCACGAAGATTCTTGGCTTGTGAATAATGTGCGGCCACGAATCCATGCCGACAAAAGTGCGGGCCTGTTCACGTCGAGTACTAGGGTCTGTTTGTTGGCCGGTCGAGCATGGGCCTGTTGGGCGGACTGTGGGCGGAGTTGTTGGCTCTATGCCCGGCAGGCAGCCGTTAATCCTGCACCGTTACGGAGTACACCCGTCGCAAATTCGAAATCGGAAACCTTGTAATAAAGCACGCCCTCCATTTGGTGAAACGCAGCCCGACCCGAGAAATCTCCTCGGTAACGTCCTTGAATGGTATTATTAAAATAAATAACTCTTAGTGCAACACCCCGCGGAACAGACTGGGTGGGAAGGACCAGACCCTAGGATAGGGAAGAAGGACCAGACCCTAGGATAGGGAAGAAATAGAAAAATTATAAAAAAAAAGGAGGAAGATAAGGGGTCTCACCACCTACAATCGTACAAGAGACATCTGGATCCGTTAGATTAGATGTCCTCTTTGTAACACCCGCCGGCGTGACAGGCAGAACGGGCGCGGCGGCCGGTCGGCGGATGTTTACCCTCAGCTTGCCAACTTGCAAGCGCGATAAGAATAGCTACAGCCTGCATGCTGTGTGCGACTGCAATTAGGCTTACTCATAGACCGTCGAACGGCATGCGGGGGGCGGCATGGCGTAGAAGGCTGAAATCTAAATGCTTCTTTTTTTAGGCTCTATGGTGCTTCCCGTATGAAGGATGGATGTGATGGAGTGGGGGCGGCCGGCGTGGCTGTGTCAATACAGAGTACATGTCCGAACGCCCCGTCTATGGGCTCGAGCTGCATTTGCTTCTCCACTACCCTCGGTGCCAACCACCAGCGACTTCGGTGAGATTCACCCAAATACGACCTGGCTAGCAACTATAAAAGATAAAATGATCGTCGGCGGGATCAACAGAGAGATATGACATGGCTTGGACCTCATGGCTGTGCTCCCGCAGGATGAGAGAAAGCGTACGAAGTAGGGTGTTCTGTACCGCACAGCCTTGCCGTGTGTTGGCCCCCTTCTTGGACCAACGTGCATATGCACCTTAGCCAGACGCAGCCTTGTCTCACAGCGGCACCCTAAGCCCTGGGACAGATAGCTACCGCGAAAAGTGAGGAGTCGGACGTGTCTGTCTGTTCCATTATTTATCTGCTCAGTTCCCTCCAAGTCGGTCCAGTGTGATCGCCGTCCATACTCATGTTACTCCGCTGTCCACCATATGCAACATGTTGTGGCATTCAACCGTCTCTTTGCTCTGGCTCCTTAGCCTCTTTGCTACTGCGACTTCTGCAGAACTTGTTGTGAGAAACCTTCCCGGGAGGTCCTCCTCGGACACTGTGCTGGAGATTCGTCGACGCCTTGACAGAGCAAAGCGTTCTGATACAAACGTCGTGTTCAATAACTCTACGTCTTTGAACCATGGCTTTGACGGCCAAAAGCTATTCCAGTAGTAAGTCTTGCTGTCGCGGCGCCGCCGACATCTTGCTAATGTGAGTAATATCAGCCGAAACGACCACATAGTCCAGAATGCAACAGGCAAGACTGTAGTCTCTGCTAGCATCGACATCACATGCACCAAATGCTACATAAAAGGGCGCGCCAGCGCAAAGCTCACTGCCAATAGCTCCTTCAATACCAGCCAATTAGTCCATCAAGCCGTGGACGGCATCGGAGACACCTGGGACAACATGACGACTTATGCCAAAAATATCACTAAGCTCATCTCCAAAAACATCACTCACCTCGATAATTTGGAAATTCCGCCTCCGAATATTGACTTCAACGTGAAGCTAGACTTCCCGGACTACGAGCTAATGGTTGAGTTTGAGAATACCGAGCTTTATGTGGAGCTCGCCACAGTTCTCTCATCGGGCTTGACTTACACGCTCACCTTGTACAAGTCCCATGACCTGGGGCTCGATATTGACGACTCGCTTTTCTTCGGTGTCGTGTTCTCAATTGATCTAATCCTCAGCGTGGACTCTGAGATTGAGATTTCAAACGGGTTCCACGTCAAACTTGACGACAAGGTGATTATGAATATTGCCCTCTTCGCCAAGGAGGCTTCTGGCCTGACCTTGTGAGTACCACACACCTCATCCGCAACGGGACGGGACCTTCTGACCGCGAAATTTCCAGTAATGGCGGGAAATTCGAGTTTCTACCGGTGACGGTGCAAACTGCCCACAGTGTGCTGAAGGCGGTGTTGAGAATGCAGCTCCGTACTGGCTTCTCCTTCAAGACGTTCGCCACGGGCCTGCACATGACAATTGGAGACCTTGATCTCGACAACCTCAGTGCATCGGCAGGTATTGAAGCGCGGGTATATGCCAACGTTGCCGAGTTCACCACCAATATCACTGCCAGTAACAATGACGGGCAAAAGAGGGACGGCTGCAATGTACACGTGGCCCAGGGCTACCGACTCGCCATCGGTGCTGCCGCCGGTGCTTCAGTCGGCCTCCTTGGCCATACATGGGGACCCACGCCTTCAACGGAGATTCCCATCTACTACACAAGCCTTTCACGTGCGTGTGCCACCAGTGGAAAAGTGGCGACGACAAGCGCGGCGTCCATCGCTGCGCGAGCCCCTGCTGCGGGCAACCAAGTCCGGACGACGACGACCAAGGTCACATACACTGCCGTTGGCTGCGCCTCTTCTGGCCTGATCAATTGTCCCGCTTCTCTACAGACTGTGACAAAGACCGTGGCCACAAGAACACTGACCACAACCGTTCCCTCCGGCTCTGCCGTCGTTTGGTCCACAAGTAGTGCATCCGTATTTAGCACCGTTGGCTTCAAGAAGGACGCCATATCGATGACGGCCTCATCGGGCAAGCCAAGCTCGTATGTTCCACCTCCACCATCTTCATCGAACGATTCCGGGCCTGGAGCATCCGCGACAGCTGGGGTGTTGGACGGCGAGACAGGAGGTGTGAGCAACAAGGTCATCATTGGCGTCAGCGTAGGCGTTGGCGTGCCGGTTTTACTCGCCCTCATCGGAGGATGTCTGTAAGTTCTATTCCCACCCATCACTTGCAGTGCCATTGTTTCCTATTATTTCCCATAGTTGCCTATCATTGCACTGTGCATATCGCTTCCCATTATCCTGGCCTTGGTCTAACGAGTCGTCCATAGTCTCTGCCTCCGACGAAGGCAGACTGTGTCACCGGCTGTGTCGTACACTTCCACATTCGAGACGAAAGCCTATCAGCCAGTGTCAACTGTCGAAAGATATAACTCTTGAGAGTTGCATTTATCAGTCCGGACGTGCCGTACCGGGTGGCATCCACGTCGGTGCTATCGAGTCTGACGCTTGTGGTCGTGGTACTGTATGCACTTACTCCAGCCAAGCCAAGAGACATATCGGCCGCCCCGATTTCTTATATTTCTTCCGTTGCATTTGGGCATTGTGTACTCACTATAGAGTGGATTGAAGCATTTTACGTGAAGAACAGTGGGCTGGTAGTTGCGTGGCACCGAGCAAAGGGCTTTGCAACACAACAAGACATTTTGGCAGGAATTACGTTATAATTAGGCACATTTGAAGCTGAACCATCTGCACTACTCCACCCCACGGGCTTTCATAAAGTCCACCAGATCAAAGAAACTCTTCTTGTAGTTCCTCTGTTGAGTCGTACGGTTGACCGTTTGTATTCCAAAATGCGCATCGTAAGAAGAGAATTCCCAGTTGTCATTGCCGCTCCAGGCAAATGCTGCAATTACTTCAACTCCATCCTCCCAGATGGCTTTGAGAACCTCAGACATGTAGCTGAGATAGTACTGGCTGCGGGGCGTATCAAAGAGTTGATCCGAGAGCGCCATCTCCGCCTCGCTAAAGACCGGGAAGCCGAACTCCGTGATAGCTACAGGCACCCTCCAGGTGTTGTAGAGATAGTTGAGGTAGCTCCTGAGGTATGTTGGGGTTATATAGACGTAGCTGAAGGATTTATAGCCGATGTCCCAGCCGTACACATTTACCATGGTCTGGTTAACGCAGTATGGCCGGTATGTAGATGTTGAGTTCCTAGCACAGTCTAAAATGCTTTCTTGGACACCTGGAACCGGCGGACAGACGACCGTCGCCGTGTATGGGTCAATTCCGAGGAAGTCGCCTGTGTGGCCGATGTACGCCAGATCCTCTTTGCTCAGGGGAACAAAGTCCGGGAAGGTCTGCTTGAAAGAATCAGGGTAGTCCTTGCCGAGAAATATGGGGTCGCAGAACGGCCCAAGCTGGAGGGAGTTGAAGTGATTTGCCGCGTATACATCCGCCTCGCTGTTCGGGTCTCGGGGGACTCCAAAGTTGTCGTTGAACTTCATCGAGATCTTCCCAGTTCCTTTGAGCTCCTCTTTGTAAAAGTGAAACACCCTGGCATGTGACTTAATAACATGGTCAATTGATTTGGCATTGGTGGAGTATAGCAGCGGCTCGTTGAAGGTGAACCAGATGGGAACGCGGTCGGCGTAGTGTGTCATGACGATCTTGGCGTAGTTGACAAACGCATCGGGGAAGGTCTCGTTCTGGTAGGCTCCGTTCACATAACCAATCTCAGGCCTGTCGGCCGCTTTGGTGAGGTTGCTACCGTAGAACTGCAGCGGAGTGTCGAAATGCAGCAGTGTCGCCACCGGGACCATCCCCTTCTCGAGGATAAAGTTGATCATGTCGTTGTAGTGATCAATGCCCTGCTGGTTGACCGGTGTTCCGGGCAGCGCAAATGGAAGGATTCTCGTCCAGGCGATGCTGAAGGAAAAGTACTTTACACCCATGGCGGCAACCCGCTCAATGTCTTGCTTGTAGTAATAGTAAAACTCATTCGTGACATAAGCCTTGGGTCGGTCGTCTTGGACAAGAATGTCCATGAGGGAGGGCGATTTTCCTTCTTCGGCTGTAGCGCCTTCGACTTGGGAGGCGGAGCTGGCGACTCCAAACTCGAAATCCTCGGGGAAGTTGTAGCAGTCTGTCGGGCCAAAATAGTCTCTTGGAGGCAGGACGAGCTCGGTGCTGGGGATGGGAGTCGGAGACACAGTCGTGCTGTAGAGCGCCTTCTCGGTGAAGTTCGGCGGGTTGGCATGTTCCCACAGCGCGGTCCAGGCGGCACTGCCGAAAGGGTTGTCCGTATCGGTTGCCTTTGCCGTGGCATTCGGGTCCCATTTGCTCCAGGTGGTGTAAGACAATGACGATGGAAGCAACGTGATCAAAGCTTCAGAGGGAGCAGCATACGTCGTCGTGGCGGTCGGAGCCGGCACCGACGTAGCATATCTCACAGTGTCCGTGAGGGTGAAACTGAACGGGGTGAAGGAGTATTTGGGCTCCCTGGTCTTGGTGCCGCGGCATTGCGGACGAGTTGTCGGGCCCTCGGCAGCGAGGAAGACTTGCTGGGCGGCAACCAGTGATGCCAGAAGGAGTTGGCCGAAACCATAGAGTCGAGCCATGGTGAAGTAGGGGTAAACTGACGCTTTACTATCCAGCTTCAAGTGTCAAAGTCGAGGCGACATCTCGTCGTTATATAGTCGGGGCAACAGCTCAAGCCCATACCGCCCTGGTAGCGTATTGGCGACAACAACCGTCGCTCTCGTTGTCATTCGTCTATTCAACCGTCGGACCGATTCAAGTCATGTAATTTCGTCTCAACAGTCGAGAAAAGTGCGGGGACGAGGGATAAAGTCATGAATTGACGTGGCCCTGCCCCAGACATTCTCCAGTGGGATGACGAACAGCAGAGAAATGCGGGGGCTAAGGATAAAGTCGTGGATTTTCTTGGTCCTGCCCCAGACCTTCTCCAGTGGGATGACGGACGGCAGGGAATGCGGGGATTAGGGATAAAGTCATGGATTTTCTTGGCCCTGTCGCACATTCTCCAGTACTCGTAAGGTGACGGACGGCAGGGAAACCCTGGGGACGCCACCTCATGCGAGGTCGGCAACGAGGGCCGGCAACGAGATACCCCGGATGACGTCTGCGGGACAATTGCCGTGCCGCCGTTGACGATGGAGAGACTGAGACGGGGAAATGGGCCGGAGAAATAGGTACGGTGAGCAATAGCGTCGGGGAAAGTTGAGGTCCAAGTTTGGGGATCGTGGAGGTTTGCATGGGGTATTATCCACTTTGTGCCAGCAGCGGTCTGCTCAAGCTGGGGATCCTGCGCTGCCGATCCGAATGTTCGGACAAAGGTGGAGCTTCATGCTCCGACATCTATGTCCCGGCAACCAAGACAGCACATGAAGGAGCTGGCATGATATTTGCAAGTTCAAAGAGAGTTTACGGTTATCGGTCTTCAATTGAAGTCATTACGAAGGCGCTCCACTGCAGACGAATGCATCAACATTAGGCTCTTAAGCAAGCAGAATATAGCCCTCGAAGCATCCTGACGATCAACTCATTTGTGAGTAACTCGTTTGTGAGTCAACAGGCACCAAGACCAGCCACAACGAGTTGGGAGCCAAGACCAATGTCGCATCCTGGCGAACCCGCAGGGCCGCAATGTGCACCTCCAGAGCCTTGAGCTGTCCATCTGCATCGTCTCTCTTGGCTCCTCGTGCGAGCCCGAGCAAGGTGTTATCCGGAATGCTCATGAACTTGGCCAGCCCACCGGTGTCCACCAACTGGGCCTGAAGCCCTCGCGCGTGTAACCACTTCTTATTCGCCACCATCGCATAAGCCGTTGCACGCTCAAACGGCGTCTGCGGCTTCTTCGCGATTGCGCCAACCGCGGATCCAGGAAGCTGCAGCGCCGCGCCGGCGGCACCCAGGCCGGTAGCCACGGGGATGGAAATGAGGCCGCCAATGACGCCAAACGCCGCGCCGACGATGTTGCCGCGCTTGGCATTGTCGGCGATGTCCTTGCCGACGTGCTTGGCGTGCGAGACGACGCCCTTGCCGAAGCTCTTGGGGCCTTCGCCCAGTTGCTTGGCTATGTCGCCCGCGTGGCTCACCGCGCGGTCCGACACCTTGGCCGTGAGGAACCCCGACATGGCTTCGAGGAATGAGCGCCAGGTCCCCTCTGTGACGCCGTGGCTCAGCAGGACAGGCGGATACGCAGAGATAAAGGCTGATGCAGGGTCGGGCACGACCTGGGGGATGGCGATGGGGCGCTGGTTCTCAGCGGCGGCGGCCGAGCTGGAGCTTGCTGGCGCCTCGTACGGCGGAAGCTCGTCGTTTGACGGGAAGTTGAAGGGATCCGACACCGTGGGGACCAGTCCCGTCGTCGGGGCAGACTCCTCATAAGCGGGCGCCGGATCCGTGGGAGGATTGGAAGCCGATGCGGACCCATGCGGGCCCCCTCCGGAGGCGGCCTCTGCCGCCTTGCCGGCGAGGATGCCGGAGTCTTGCGGTTCGGTTTTGCGGTCGCCCATGGCTGTACTGAGGTCTCAGTGATTCCCGTAAATCGCGCACGTAAGACGAAAGGGCCGTGATCAGCTGGGTTTTTGTGACGTTGAGAAGAGCGCCGTAAGACGGCTTCTTGGCGCGTCATTGATGTTGACAGTCGGGCAAACCCCGGCCGATCGGTCAGCTTGGTGCCGCGCTTTCGCAGACGGCGGTCTCGTTCGTGAATAAGATTCACATTCCGCCTTTTAAATCCATATAATTGTTTGGGACGCCTGTTTTGCGGGTTTCAACTGGCACCGCTCTCTTGTTTTCTGTGACTGGCGTTGCAGTTGAGCTGCATTGGTTAAGTGTATGGAGTGTATGGGTGTGGCTGAGTTGATCACACTGATCGAATACTGCCGTGAATGAGATACTAGGCCAAACCGATAGATCACTTCGACATACCCACTGATAAGCTGAGAATTTCTGCAAGTCTGTGCACCGGCGCTGTGCTGCACTGCTGCCACGCAAGTAAGATAAAGGAGGCATGGGCTCCCGGGTAGGGAGTGAATGCATGACCAAAACGGTCCGCCAAGGTTCACCTCCCAACCAAGCTCCCCCGCATCCGTTCACCGCGTTTTAATTATACAAGAAGACATTTGAGCAAGATTATTTGACTAAATACATTCTTCGCCGATAGTGCAATGATGCGTTCTGAGCTAACCTGCATGGCTCACTGGGCCGGCCGCTCCCCGCCAAGGCCCTCTATAGTCATCCAGGTTGGTTTCTACATGAAGTTGTATCCAGTAGATCCGTTTGATGCTCATGGGTTTGACAGACTTCCCAACACTCTTGCATCAGTGCGGCGGCACGCATTACACACCCCAACATACCCCAACATACCCCAACACACCCCAACACACCGTACTGGACGTGGTCACGGCGTTAGGCTTGTATGCAGCCATGCCTGAGCCGAGATGTGTTAGTTGCTGGACGCCTCAGGCCTCTCCAGGATAAAGTAGCCATTGGACCAGACCCCGTGACGAGACCCCGCGTCGAGCCCCCTCCTTCGCTCCCGTTGTGCTCTTGCTCTTCTGTACCGCAGAGTCGAACAGCTTCCAGGTCTGTAGATACCGTTGTCAATACTTGAGTCTCTCGTTTATTTTATTTTTAATTCTCCGTAATCTCTTTCTTACGACTGGAATGGGAGAGAGTAGAGAGGAAGGCAATACGCCAGGTGCAAAGTTCTTCGGCAAAGACAATCCCTTCGAGCTTCAGATACTTCAGAACAAGTCCTTGTCTGCCAGCACTGCCCAGTTAGGCCAGGCTGCCCAGTATCTCGAAGTCATCTTTGGGAACAAACATGCATGGTGTGGCGGCTGGGCGCTTAAGTTGCGGGGATCCAAGCGAAACACGGAAGATTTGGACATCATCGTCCAAGCCCCTTCGACTGCAGATATTTGGGACACGCTTGTCCCTTATAACAGGTGAATGCATTCTAGTTTCCATCCATGAGAAGTTGGGCTCATTCCTAGTGTCTAGGGTTACACTATTCTACCATCGACATGTCTTTGAAGAAGGAGGCAGCCACTTCAAGATTTTCGTGAACGCGGACGATGGTCAACTCGTCTGCGTCGACGTTCTGGTGGCCGGTATGTTTGAGGAAACTACGAACACATGGCTTGTAGAAACTCATTGCAACTAGGTGGACTTACCACGCCTAAGCTTGACGCTGAGGGCGTTGTTGACGAGATCGAGCCTGTGATCCCAATTGCCGGAACAGGCGTGAAGCGTGTTGTGTCCCTGCGCTGGCAGGTCCGCCAGAAGCTCGCTGCGGGAGCAACACGGCGTAAATTGTCGGACTATGCAGACCTGCAGTGGCTATGCGATCAATACGCCAACGAAATCAAGGTTTGGATTAAGGAAGAAGACGAGGCACAGCGCAGGAAGTTCTACGAGTGGGTGCTCGATAACGAGTTGGATGATGGACTCATTGAAGCAACGAAAGAGTCCATGGGCCTCTACATAGGAACTTATATTCCTCGGAAGGCTCAATATGGAATGCCCAATCTCGATTTGGAACGGGCTCTTCATTTTGCCCTACAACTGTTAACCTCGGCCACGAAGAATCCGCCGTCCTCAGCATGCTCCCGTCTTCTTCTATACTGAACATTACCCAGCACTTCAATTAGTATCTGTTACGTCGAAGCCGTCCTCCTGAGTCCTTAGTTCTAAGTAACTAGAACAGATTTACGATACATCTGACAACACTGTCCATGGATCCGGCGAGCCGTGAACACGATACTGGGTGATGAACGCCTCTGGCGGCCGTGACCAATCTAGTCTGCTTGCCTTGGTGCGCACTTGCGACTGCCAAATGAGTCGCTTGCTCTTCGGGCGAGTGGGCCAAAAGTCGATCGGCCGAGGCTTGCCCTCCTTCTCGACGTTCCACTCTTTCGTCCGGCGCTTCATGGCCCACGCCCAGTCGACGTCATTCGTGCCCTCCAGATTCAGGTTTTTCTCCCCCCAGTCCTCAGATATGTTGGTCCCATCGATGAGATCGCATAGTTCCAGCTCGTTGCGCCTGTTGAGGCAGCTCTGGGCAAACACTTGGAGGCTGGGGTAAGGAAGCCCTTGCAAACTTCGCACAATATTGACGGGCCGACAGTCAAGATGCACGTCACTAGCAGGCACGATGACGAATGTATGCCAAAGACCCCGCGTCTGGAATCGATTATAAGTGTGTGTCATGGACTGCACCTGGGCGTGGGAGATGGAATCAACGAGAACATAAACATCCGAGTGCGGAGGCGACTGGAGGACTCGGATGGCTTTGGGGACGAGGTCGGTAGGCACGCAGATTTCCCAGTCCTGTGAAACTACTAGTTAGTCTGGTCTGTCTCTCAAACAGGTGCCGTCGAGGGAGTAGGAGGTGGGGACGCACATCTCTCATCCGTGATGCGCCGTAAAACTTGAGGGCAGAAACTCCGACGCAGCAACATGTGATGTCGTTTGCCTCGAGTATTTGCGTGACACGGAGCGTGTTCCCAACGCCGTGGCCGACATCAATCGTCTTTTCGGCAGCGAGGCTCAAAGCTGCCTCGTCGACGTTATAAGCGCGCTCGTCACGCATGGGATTGCTGAGGGTAGTGGCCATTTCTAGATTCGGACCTGGCCTGAGTTCGTCCTTTGACAGGTAGCTAGTTAAGCGTTCAAGTCCAAGCAAGGGAAGAAAAGAGGATGCTGCGGTTTAAGGCAGTCGGCAGCGTCGAACGAGATGCGGATGGAGGAGGAAATAAAGTGGCTCTCCTGTCAGCCATAAATAGTGGGACTACTGACTAAGGTGTGGGGTAGCACAGCCACGTGCGGTCGATGTGTGGGGGAGGAGTTCGTTTTCGACGCGTTTCTCAACGACGCTCTCCTGACAGACGGATGCAGGGCTGAGAACGGGAGCTGGTCTGCAAGCGTGCTTTGATTGATGGCACTCATGTCCACCATCGGCCGAACGAGCGTCGACTTGCTTATAGGGTATGAGCCGGTCGAGACTACGAGTATAGAACTGGTGGGATGATTTACTGCGGGTATAACGGGAGGGCCTCCTGATGAGCACGGTCTAGGGATGCTTTGTTTTGGTTCAAAGGGCCCCTTGTCGATACTTGGCCCCGCCTGATAATTTGGCCTCCAACCAAGTACGGAGTACTTCGTACGTATTTGCTTGTTTATTTGATCACTCGGTAATCGCGAAAAGGCGATGGAGAAAATAAACAAGGATGCTGTTTGCGCGTGACATGGAGTTGCGTGGACGTCACTGCAAGAAGGAGGTACCCATGACGTTGAGCCACGGCCTGGGCCTGCTGAAGTCGCGTGCCAGGCCCAACGCGTCTTGCCCCTATTGATTATCACAGGGACGCCGCAGCTCAACTCGACTTGCACTCTGCATCTTCTCCCAACAGCTTGCGCCGCACATGCCTCCCAAAGCCGCGACCAAGAAGCGTCCTCTGGATGCGGCCGACGCCAATTCCGGCGCCAATTCCAACGCCGGAGCATCTGCTGCCAAAAAACCCAGAGCTGCCGCTAAACCTGCCACCAAACCCGCCGCCAAACCTCCCGCCAAACCCGCCGCCAAACCTCCCGCTAAACCTGCCGCCAAAACCGCCGCAAAGCCCACCACGGCCAAGCCCAAGGCGATGGCGGCCAAAGCGACTGCGTCCAAGGCCAAAGATGCCCCCGTCCCGGTCCCTTCCATCCGCCGCATCCCACGAGGCCCGAATGGCGACGTGTTCATGCCCCAAGTCATGCCTAGGGAATGCGTCAGTGTTATCGAAAATATTCCCATGCCCGGATGGTGGGTGTCTGGCATTGACGCAACCCCTGGGCGAGAGATGACCCTTGGCTGCCGACGCTGGTGGCATGAGCATGGCGAGTGGCTCGATGCCAACAAGAAGGCCTTGAAGCTCAAGGCCGCGGACTGGAAGAGGCGAGAGGAGGCCATGTCCAAGCCTGACGAGCTCGAGGAGGACTGGGGAAACCACGACTGGGACTTTGTCTGCACTCAGGAGCCCGGCAACGACGACGACGACGACGAAGAGGACGAGTTCGAGGAAGACGAAGACGAAGACTGCAAGGACAATTCGGGCGACGAAGCCGGCGATGACGCTCCCAAGAAGACCAACGGTGGCGCTGTGGGAAAGCTCGCCTCGCTCCATCCCAACCATACCTGGGTCTACTCCAACCTAGGCCGTGACCGAGGACTTTGGTGGATTCTCGAGGCCCTCAAACGTGACCCGGACGAGTTTGGCTGCCTGGGGCGGCATCGAGGTGTTTGAGAACATAGTGAGTGTTTTCTCTCGCCTCCGAGGCGAAATGGCGAGGCGCTAACCGTGCGGCAGTTCATTTGGTTCGCCTCAGTCGTCAAAAAGGCCAGCACGAAATGGCGCGACATCTGGTGCGAGGTCGAAGGTCTCGCCATGTTTCTCCGCAGCGGCTTGGCGGACTTCACCAGTGAGCTCGCCCATGTGTACCATTGGCGACGAGTATGAGCAGCTGCTTACGTATCAGCAGTGACTGATGATCCAGAGAAAGGCGCCAACGTGGTCGAGTTGATTGGTCTCATGACTCTGACGGCTCTGCGCATCATCAAGGAGAAGGGAGGCTTTGTCCCAGGGGGCGAGGTTCCCAACTTTGGCCTCATCCTCTCAATCGTGATCAAGCGCGGTTGGGAGCTTGGCGCCGTTTACTGTGACGAGAGTAGCCACACATCCTGGGTCTATCCCGTCCTCGAGATGGCCAAGGAGGCTGGGATCCAGGTGGCTGGCGACCCAGGGTATGAACGGACGCTCAAGGAGATTGAGGACGATGGGGACGACATGACGCCGGAAGAGACTGAGAAGTGGGAGAAGACTCTCACAGTTCAAGTAAGTTTATATGCTGCGTCTTTTTGGAACCATCTAACGGCGTACTAACTTGTTCAGCTCGGAGCGTACAAGTCAGAGTACGCGCCGTCGCGAGGCTATGGTGGCAATGGTGGCAGTGTTGGAGGCAGCAACTTCGACATCACGATGATGTCTGCGGCTGAGAGGAAGAAGTACAGGTTGGGGTCGGGCTTGATGTGAGACGACCTTTGCCAGGAGTCTCGTTTCCTTTGTCATACTCGTTGGGATGCTGCTGCATGTAGGCTGGGGTCATGCGCGCGCACAACAAAAGCACCATATTGAACCAGGCCGTGATGCTTTGATGAGCTGGTTTCTCAATTTAATGGCAAAATGGTGGAGGGAATGAAGGGAACCCGTGTGTACGATGCGCTATTTGACGGAGAACCTTGTAATGCGATCTCGGGTTTGGTGTGCAATGGAAAGGACTCTAGTGTGCGAATTGCTTTTTGCCTCACGTGTAGTGTCTGACCATTGCAAACATTCGTCTACGGTTATATCCACAGGTGAGAACAGCAATTCGCACTTGGTCACTAGGGAGTGCCAGCGCTTGTAAGGTGAGGCTGTGCGTACGGGAATGCGCTTCGCCAGTCAGAAACAGCAACCCAGACGCCATCGCCGTACAAGCTTGTCAATCACCCATCGACATCATGTCGGTGATTGATAAGCTTCGCTGCTCAGTCATGAAGAAGTTTGCCCCGAGGTCGACCAAACTCAGCTCGCCGCAGTCAATCAGCGCAGAACATTACCAACATCACAACGATGCGAACAATGCGAAAGCGGGAGAGACGTGTTATATAATATAGTAAGAGTGAAGGAAGATACATCTAATCGAGATCATTAGGATCGCAAGAACCTCAATCATGACGACGTCTCAGTGGTCTTCATCATCGGCGGCAGCCCGCGAATGGGCCGTGCGGTGGCGAAGTTCCTCCGCTCGACTCAAAGCGCCAAAATCTGTGATACATTTAACCACATGACTACATGAACTTTACGACCGTCTTCTTGATTGGATCACCTTTCGCCAGGGTTTGCTAACGCAGCGGTCTCAGCAATCCTCGAGACCAGCTCCTTGCCCCCGATCCCACCCTTCATGCTTGTCAACCGCACCGTGTATATACACCGCTCGCTGATGCTCCTCCAGCCCGGCCATTTCGTGGACCAGACAAGTCTATGCTTTCGGCTTCGCAGCCTGGCTTACCGCGTACTTGTCCATAATGTCAATCGACATGTTGCTCCCACCGCAGACAACAAGAACCACGACGCTGTCCTTGCTAAACCCAGGCACAAGCTCCGCCAGCCGTCCGTTGTAGCACAGCGCAGGACAGACAGCGCAGGCCAACTCCACGAGAAAGCGCTCCTCGTCGGCGAACCGTCGACACGCAGATATGGCCTCTGAATCGGACAGCACGACGGTCGAGACGGTGTCTCGCAGGGCGTACTCGAGAGCCTTCTCGCACACGGTTCTGGCGCCGAGGCTCGTCGCGAGGCTCGTGATGGCGGGTAGTGTTACCAGCTCTTTCTTGGCGACGGCTTGGGACAGGGAATCGGCGCCGAGGGTCTCGACAGCGATGACCCGCGTGTGCCGCATGTGCAGCTCGTCCAGGCCCTGCATGACGCCGCTGAAGAGCCCGCCKCCGCCGACGCTGCAGACGATGGCATCGACTTCGCCGCTGCCGCTGGGGCGTGATTTAAACGAGACGGGATAGTGCCTAGCCGTGCCGCCAAGCTGCCGCGCAATCTCGCGACTTATGCCCGCGTTGCCGTCCCAGATCTCGGGCGCATCAAACGGCGGGACGTAGACGGCGGCTTCGCCCTTTGCGCGCGCATGCTCTATGAGCGTCCTCGTTAGGTAGTCGTCCGCCTCCTGCCACGACGCCCCCCGCTGGATCACGTCCGTCGCGCCCGCCTGCCGCAGCTTGGCGATGATGAACGCGGTCGTCGACAGCGGCACCACGACGGTGGCCTGGCAGCCCAGCGTGACGGCCGCATGGACACATGCGAGGCCCGCGTTGCCGGCGGACGAGCTGTAGAAGTGCGCCTCTGCGCGCGTCCCGCAGGTGCCGTTTGTGTCGTCGCGCAGGGCCCGCAGCTTGGCGGCCATGAAGTTGCCGATGCCGCGGGACTTGAAGGATCCCGAGGGCTGCAGGTTTTCCAGCTTAAGGAAGACATTGCTTCCGGGCGCTGTGTCAGCTGATTGGCCTGGTCTTGGAGTCGCAGTGCGGAAGGGGTGAGCTCACCAGCCGGCTGCGTCTGAGAGGGCGGCAGATTTTACGAGAGGGGTTTTGATCCACGGGACCTTGGCGTCGCCCATGGTTTCGTGAGGGCGGCTGGCGGTGAGCTGGATGAACCGCGGGGATTGGAGTTGAGTTCTGTCCGTCCTCCGCCCTGGGGAGCTTCACTGCGACGATGGTGCTTGTACCGAGTATGGCTCTTGAAGGTTGGATATCGGACAATCGAGCGAGAAGAACAGGGGTGCGGCTGTGAGTCTGTCCCATCTGCCTTTTGTTTGGCAGTTTGCACGCTTCACGATCCACAGCGGTCTCATAATTCACCGTCGCCACAACACTGTTACAGTCGAAAAGCATGGTCCACAGGCATCAAACACCCAAGCTTTCATTAACAGAATACCCTCTATCTGACGCTTCTACTATGCTGGCAAATGGCAGTGCTACAACGCCGCCATCTCGTCTAAACGCCCTCAGCTGTCCAGGCCAGGGCAGCTCTCGGACGTCACGCTGACAATGTGCTTGAACGGCGACGGATCCGTCCAGATGAGGTCGAAGTGGTCGGAGGGGTACGGGCTTACGTCCTTGGTTCCCAGCGCCGTGGCGAGGTCCTGGAGCGCCTTGTGCTCCCAGCTAGAGAGTGTCAGCGACTCGGTAGGTATGCATTTGATCGCCGCGGGGGTCCTACCAGATGAGGATGTTGCCGCTGCCGCTGTAGCTCTTGACCACGTTCTGGACGCAGTCGCTGTCGTCTCGGCCGCACGACGTGTCGACCGGAATGCCGAGGTCGCCGGCCAGCGGCGCCACGGTGTCGTACGGGCGCTGACGTGAGCCATCTGTACGGTGACAGTGAGCACTATTGATCACAGGGGCTGCGAAACGAGGGACGCGGCTTTCTTACCCTTCTTGGGCGTCTGGGCCATGATGTGGCCAATGTTGTACTGCGAGGCCGCGCCAAAGACGGTTCGCAGGCACTGCGCGCGCTGCAGACCCTGGGCGCTCAGGCCTTGGTCGTTTTCGTCGCTGGGCTTCTCGCCGTGGCGGATGAAGTAGACGGTGGGCTTGGCCGTGGGCTTGGCGGCGGCCAGCGCGGCGCCGGCGAGGAGGAGGAGAGCGGCAGGCTTCATTGTGAGGGCGATGTCGATGCTGATGGAGGCGTCTGTTCTGCGAGGAATGTCTCGGGCTGCTGTCTGCTCTTATACTGCTCTGTCGTGCTCGGCGCGAGACTAGGCGTATGCGATGTTCGGTATCCAAATAGTGTTTGCGCAGAAGGGTCTCGCGAGCAACGTCCTAGAACGGCAACGGTGGTGTTCTGGCGCGGGAGGATTGTCGCCAATATGGTCGCTTGAGCGTATACACGTGCGTGCGTCAGAGAGCTTCATTGCGCCGCTTCCCATGGGCGGCTTGAGCCTTTATGTCTTGCATCGCCGCCCGCAGAGATCGACCACGGCTAGATCTCATTGGCGACCGACCGACTCCGGGCCCGGCCGCTGCGCCGCTCGTGCATACTCGTACGAGGACTCCGACGGGAGGTCGCGTGTCCTGACCTGACTCGTGAGATTTGGCGGCACAGCACCTGCCTCTCTCGGCCTTCGCCGATGAGCAGGGCTGTAATTCGTACGAAGCACTCCGAAGAAGGATTGCAAGCGCGCGGCCGAAGCATCCAGTGTCGGGTTGGTGCGTTCCTGTATGCCAAGGACGGGCCGGGTCGTCGTGGGGCTGAGCCGCGACGCCTCGCTCTAGCGCGGTATTAAGGAGCAGACTCGGGTTGCCGCATTCCCGTGACAGACGCAGGCACGGATTCCTTTGCATGGAATATTACTCGTACGAGTATGGTCGAGGAGCGGTCCGCGGCTGATGGAATGGGAGAAGCCGCGGCGCGCGTCGCGACCTCCGTCGCAGCCCCTGTTCAGTGGCCTGTCTGTTGCAAGCGAGAGCCAGGCACGCCATTTCCGCGGCCGAGAATAGAAGCGACTTATTTAGCTGGCGTCGACGGACGTGCCGAGCACGCTTGAAGCGCAGAGGAAACCCGCAAAGCATCCACGAGAATCGCTGAAGAGGCCAACACGGAAGTCCATGTGCTGAAGTCGGTGCCGAATACTTCGCTTTTCATGCCGCAGCAAGAGAAATATCGCCAAGGGAACAGCCAGCGCAGGTCACAAAGCCCGGTAGCAACGCCATCCCAGCCAACGCCATCCTGGCATGTTCCCCAGGCCAGACGGCCATCAGATGCAGACCCCAAGCTTGAGCTTGGATTGGCATGATACTGTGCAGAAGATTCAGATTGCCGAGCAGTCCCGACAAATGCCGAGCAGTCCCGACAAAGTACTCGTATGTCTGGTAAACGCGTCGGACCGATCAACTGCAGGCCAGTGTTCGAGGCTCGCCAACCCTGTAGAGACCAGTTAACCATTTTGCCACGCGTCGACCAACAATGTAACACGGTGACGCTGCGCTCCTCGACTCTGATTACGTACCCCACGGGGGCATTGCAGCAACCCACCCCAGCTTTTGGCCCCGATTCTGATCTGGCGTCCCCGCATCCTGCGTGCATTGCATGCATGAATGGCATTGACTACAGTCGGCCCTTTGATCACAGTCACGAGCCAAGTTCCATGCGGCCTTCTGGACGTCGAGTCGGACGGCTAGAAATATATCTTGGTTTTATTGTGCCGGCGTCGACCCACCATCGCCATGATTAAGCCGGGAGCTCGCATCAAACATTTGACGGATTCGGGGGTTGACCTGATGGGATGCTCGAAGTTGGTGCTCGGCCCTACGTACAAAAGAGGCCTTCTGCCGTTGCGAGCGATCGACCTTCAGCAGGCGATCTGTCTCCCGTTTGAACCTGTCTGACGCGTCACAACCGGCCATCATGAAGTTTCCGCGCTCGCTCGCGCTGCTCCTGCAGCTGTGCTCTACCGCCCTGGCCGCAGACACAAGTGCCTGGAAGTCTCGCAGCATCTACTTTGCCCTGACGGACCGCATTGCGCGGAACGGCACCGACAGCGGCKGCGGCGCGTGCGGCGACCTGGGCAACTACTGCGGCGGGACGTTCCGGGGCCTGCAGTCGAAGCTGGACTACATCAAGGGCCTGGGCTTTGACGCCCTCTGGATAACGCCCGTTGTTGCAAGTGAGTCGCGGCACGGCCGGCGAGTCCGTCGTGGGAGAAGGCTTTGCTAACGGCCTGTGATAGACAAGGAGGGGGGGTATCACGGCTACTGGGCTCAGGACCTGTACTCGGTCAACCCCAAGTACGGCACCGCCGACGACCTCAAGAGCCTCGTCGACGCTGCCCACTCCAAGGTACGGCCACGGTGGTCTCCGACTCAACACCACAGCTAACTAAGCGCCTCCAGGGCATGTACGTCATGGCCGACGTCGTCGCCAACCACGTGGGCGCGGGCGCCATGGCCGACAACAAGCCCTCGCCGCTCAACCAGGCCGCCGCCTACCACGCCGCCTGCGACATCGACTACTCCAACCAGACCAGCATCGAGAACTGCCGCATCGCCGGGCTCCCCGACGTCGACACACAAGACCCGGCCATCCGCGCCGTGTACCAGGCCTGGGTCCGCTGGCTCGTCGGCGAGTACCGCTTCGACGGCGTGCGCATCGACACGGTCAAGCACGTCGACAAGGACTTCTGGCCGGGCTTCGTCGCCGCGGCGGGCGTCTACGCCATCGGCGAGGTCTTCGACGACAGGCCCGACTACATCGCCGGCTACGCGGGGCTCATGCCCGGGCTGCTCAACTACGCCGTGTACTACCCACTCAACGCCTTCTACCAGCAGCGCGGCTCGCCCCAGGCCCTCGTCGCCATGCACAGCACCATCGACGCCCACTTCCCGGACCCGGCCGCGCTGGGCACGTTCCTCGACAACCACGATAACCCGCGCTGGCTGAGCCAGAACAACGACACGGCGCTGCTCCGGAACGCGCTCACGTACGTGCTCCTCGCGCGCGGCATCCCGATCCTGTACTACGGCACCGAGCAGGGCTACGCGGGCGGCAACGACCCGGCGAACCGCGAGGACCTCTGGCGCAGCGGCTTCGGCACGCAGGGCGGCCTGTACCGGTTCATCGCGAGCGTCGCCGGCGCGAGGAGGCACGCCGGCGGGCTGCCCGGCAATGACCACGAGCACCTCCTCGTCGCGGACACGGCGTACGCATGGAGTCGCGCGGGCGGCGACATCATTGCGCTGACGAGCAACATCGGCAGCGGCAAGTCGCAGCAGTACTGCTTCAACACGCACAGAGCCAATGGGTCGTGGAGGAGCGCTGTCGGGGGCAACGCCACTTTTGCGTCCGACGCAAACGGTCAGTTGTGCGCGGATGTGTCCAATGGCGAGCCCGTTGTGCTGGTTTCTAGTTAGCCCGGGAGCGACCCAAAGTCAATGACGTTTGCGGTAGTATCATCTTCGTAGGATCCCAAAAAGCATAAAGCCCATGTCTTCCGTCCCCAAACACAGATCAAAGCACATCTTCTGGATTCCCTTGCATTGGAAATCGTGACATCAAGACGTGGTTCAGTGAGACACCGCTGAGCTTGACGCGCGCCAATCACTCAATAGCCTGCGAGCTTCATTTGGAAATGAAGTTCATTGCCCTGTTGCCAGTCCTTTGGACGGCCATCGCGGCTGCCCCTCTGTCTACTACAAATGCAAGACACCCCGATTCCTCATTCGATAGGTTTCTGCGTTCATCCACGAGCACATGTATCGCCTGGAATGACGTGGAATATGCCGCGAATCTAGCCGTATTTTGCTAACCTTAACCAGGCAATGCCTCATCACAGTCTTGAGGAGAAGCGGAGCTTTGTTGGCCACCGGCTTATCAGCGTCATCCATGTCAAAGGCACGTGCATAGCGGCCGGGTTGAAAGACGCCACTCATCACCTCGAAGAACTTGTGCGCGCAGGTCTTGTCGGCCGCAGGTGAAGGCATCAAGGTGCTTCACTCCGCCAGCTGTCAGAGGTTCCATCTCTCGGGTGGGTTTGTTGTCACGAGTATCATACGACACAACGCTTGAGCTTCGCCAATGGAATTCAATGGCTAGCACTGGGTCTATGAGTAATGTATGGGTTTAAGAGCTGACGGTCGGGAGGGGCTCAGTTCGGCGTTGGAAATGGCAGCGTGTTGATATTCGCGGGGTCAGCTGATAGTATAAATTAGTCACAGAGAACTCGTCAGACGTCTGAAATGATGGTAATGTTGGGTTCTGCGCTTCGCCTTGGTTCGAATGATGGACTCGGAGGGGGTAGCGGCCGTCTTGAATAGGCAATCTTAGCACCGATTCAGGGACAGGATCTTTAATTACGTTAAATATGCGCCGTATGCTTCCCTATAGATGGTTCAGGTCCCTGTTGAGCGCCCTGAACGCGTCGTGACGGTCGTGAGAGGGGACATCGTTCGAAATCGCAGCCGATAGATCATCCATATCTCGACGTCGACGTCGCTGCCATGTGAGCGTTTGGGTTCGATATCATGTGTCTTTGAAGTCAGACGTGTAAAAGGAAGCGATAAATCTTTTCGTGTGCGGCTGTGTTTGATGCTCGATACCTGGCCGGAGGGTGGCAGACGCGTTGCGAGATGCCCGCGAGGTGCTCATTTTCACGTTTGCCCCTGACGTTTGTTGCGTGAATGCACATCACATCCCGCTATGACGTGCCTCTCCAATGGAGCAAAAGGTGAAAGACACGAAACATCGAACCAGTACAATGTAGAGCAGTGACTTCACGGACAGAAGCCAGCGGAACGAAGGGGCAAACAACACACATGAAGAACAAACAGCAAGGCGACGAGCAAAATAGAAACAACGCAAACACTACGACGCGTATCCCCTCGCCAAACCGAATATTCCAAAAAGCCCAAAAAAGAAGCTCGCCACTTCCCAACCTCAGGACCCAAAGGTGCGTCACCCCCGAGAAGACTCTTAATCTTGTARTCATTCCACCCGCCTCGTGATGGTAACCCGACTCCGGCAATTAGAACTCCAGGACCGGGAANCGAACCCATGACCTTGTGGTTGCGGAGCGCCGGGAGGAGGGTTGCGGCAAGAAGCCAGCCAGCTGGGCCAAATCGGCCCTTGACCTCAGCTAGCTGGCTTGTTGGAAGCAGAGCACCTTACCGGGGGCTATAAGGCTCTGGATGGGGTGGTAGTGAATTGGGGCGTGTGGTGGGCTTTGGGGGTTGCTGTGCGTTGTTAGGGGGCTGGCAGGCCTAGGTGCAGATGTTTGCAGGTGTTCGGGTCACTGGCGGGTGAACAGCATGTGAACAGCCTGAGTGAGAAGTATTTACTTCTGAAAAGCATTCTGTAGGAACGAGCATTAGCTGAGCTGCTTTGGGAGTCTATCCTTACAGGTTGTACTCTACCTCAATTATGCAGCTTGACGCCGCCCGACTGCTAGAGTTGTTCTTGTCTTTGACAACAGGTCAATACTTTCCATCCTCGCCCTCGACAACCACCAACTCGAAGGTGCACAGGTCAAGGTTTTTTGCATAAACCCGTCGCGGTTGATGGCATCGAAGATCCAGGTCTGTCCTGGCTTCACAGATCCCGTCAGGATGTTCTCTCCCGCCGCTGTTACAATCTACGCGTATCCGGTCAGCTTCCGAGGCCATGCTTGCTTGAATAGGCAATGGTGACTTACCGATTGAACGGAGTTATCGACGTGGACATTCTTAATAACCATCCATCCCTGCGCGGTGGACGAGCCGCCAAGTTCCACGGGATACCGACGGTGTCGCCCGAGTCGACTAGGGGGAAGAAGCAGCGTTGCTGGTAGTTCGATCCCGACTTTGCAGAACTCGAAAGAGGGGGACTGACCGCCCCCCTCGAATAGCTTGTCGAGATTCAAGTCAATGTCAATGTCTGTGTCTGATTCCACCTCGTCAGCGATGCGACAGCGTGGGCATATTCTCTAGCTAGTCAATGAATAGACTGAGAAGACGCACTCTCAAAGGTCAGCCCCTTGAAGTGGTACTGCTGTTCATTCAACCTAATCCCGACAAAGGCCCACCGTGTCGACGTACGTCCTAGCCGGGATGTCACGAATGCTGGCGTGCCGGTGGTACCATATCCGCCATCGCGACGCGTCTTATTTCCGTTCGCAAAGTCGAGGGCGGCTTGGATGCGGCAGAGTCGTCGGCCACGCTCCGTAATCAGTCTTGACGTCGGGGATGAAGGGATCGATGTCGTGGTGTTTGATCTTCTCGTACATACCAGTACGCCGTGGGCTGGCGCGGTGTGATCCGTGGTTTCCGAGAGCTCCATGTTAGTTAAATCTCAAGCGCCATCACTTTTGCGATGGTTCAACTGGCCCATCGCCGCCGTTCCGGGACACGGCAGCGAAGCCGCAATGGCTAGGGAAATTCAGGGATGTCGGAGCGGTGATCAGGGGCTAGAGTCGCCAGATAGTGAGATATGAGGCTATGTCCTGCGTCGTTGCACCTGTTACAGTGCAGTATAGATGGCGACAACGCTCGTGACATTTTCGTCTCGCCTAACCGAGGCAACGAGGAAGCTTCACGAACAGCTTGCTGACGTCTATATCCAACTCCGTTAGCTCGAATTTCCCGAAATTGGTGCCCTTGGGCTCCCCGTCGTGGATGGGAAGCCGTCGTATGATTGCGACCCTGACGATATCCGCGTGTGCCACCGGCCTATATCAATTGAGATCATGATGCAGGAGCTCGAGGGGACGAATCCCGGCGCTAGGATCAAGCCTAGGACCACCTTCTCGACAGCCAGGAGCTTCGTAGATGCTCTGTTCTAGCTAGCCGAGAACGAATTCGACACATCCCCCGACATTGGACTCGACACTCCGGGGGGGGGGGGCGCGGGCCACCCTCTACGCAAGGCACCACTTCCGCCGTTTTGTCCTTAATACGTGGATCAACTCCGCCGCTGACAAGGGACCCTTTGTCCTGATGCATGGGGATATGCTCATGCTGATGAGTAACTTGCTCGTTGATGAGGAGCTCACCCTCATTGGCGTCCTAGACTGGGAATGGAGCTAGGTACATCGTTCCGACGCAGATGCTGGTCCCGCCCGTCTGGCTGACCGGCGGTGGCCCCGACTTCATGCTCATCGGCAAAAATTTATTCTACACCGAGGTCAACCGTCTTGTTGCCTCCATCAGAGACCGCGAGCGAGCTTTCCAGGTCCCGCCGCGACTCTCCCAAGAGTGGGCCAAGATGGAAAGGTGGTGCCATGCAATTAAGTCCAGAAAGCGCTGTTGTGGACGTGCCGCCGCTTTTGGTGGGCTCGACAGTGAAGGGCAGTTGGCGGCTCAGAGGTGCACAGTACCTCGCCGGGTCGCCAAGTGTGGCTGTCAGCCTGAGACGCAACCTCACAGCCCTCGGCACTCGGTCCGCCTTCCGTCTCGAAAATAGAATACAACGCAAAGCACGTTATGGCGAAGCTCCCAACGTCGACCAAGCTGCATGGCTGCCTAACCACCGAACACCTGACAAACAACCGAGACAGTCTCACTCTCCGCGTTGATTGCAGGCTTGGGTGATGTACTTAGACCCCGGCGCACGTAGCCCTGCCTGCAACTGTCGGTGCTTGTGCCGCTGTGCCGACGCCGCTACGTGCTGAAGACCCTCTACCGACATTCTTCGCGCTGATCGTACTATGCCTCCTCTAGCTCAGGCCTTGGAGTGCATGCAACCTTCTGCAGCCGCACGGTCGAGTGCGCAGACGTGAGTGAGCCCGGATCGCCACAAGTCAGGCGGCGCTTGAGCTGCCCGGTTTCCGCGTACGACTGCCGACGCAGGCGAACCAGGTGGTGCGGCGAAGGCCGCAAGTCTCGCCTTCGCAGCGCCTGACGAGCTGGGTTTCCATGACCTATTGGATTGCTCTCGCTACTAAGTTCAAGATATGCCCCTCCAACACATCAGACTGAAGGGCCCGGGTTGGGGCTCTATGCCGCTGATCCCGCTCCCTTGTCACTAGCTGAGGAGGTGGTACTTCCAGCTAAAGGACGCTACTGCACGTCAAAGAAGTGTTAGCTCTCTTCTCCCAAGGCAGACAACGCCTTGAAGCATATGCCCAATTGCAGACAAATGCTCAGGCTGAAGTTATTTAAACACTGGTATCCAATAGCATCCCCAAAGTGATGAGCTGAGGCCTTCATCCCAGGCGTGTTGGGGGCTTTGGCTTCGTGAGCGGGGTCAGGACTCAGGACATGGATGCTCCGCAGAGCCGCCTTTCGCCCAACGTACATAATAACGAACTGTCAGCTCATGCGTCTGCGTCTGCTGCTAATCTCCACACGACAATTCGATTCCTCAACCTGTCAACAGGGGCCAGCCGGTCAAGGTCAACCCCCCAAAAATGGCAACACAATTGTATGACGGCTTGTGCAGCAAGTTGTACAAGAAAATATACGAAAACTGGAGCGGACAGAAGAAGAGCGGCGCAGGTTTGTTCCTCGGGGAACGGCCAAACACGTCTTACAAGATGACGATTACAAGTACCTTAAACGCTTCTTTCACAGCTTAGCTACGCCTGGCCTGACAAGTCCTGAAATTTTTCGCATTACGGAGGCAAAATTTGTGGAGAGGGTAAAAAACAGGAAGCTTTTCGACTTTCTCGGCACGCTTGTCTTTGCATCTTGCAGCGTCCTTGCTGCCAGAACCTTTGCTGAGAAACTCATTGCTGTCGATGACTCCGTGTGGCAAGTACAAGTCACCCAAAAAAAGCCGATCGGCTCATTGCCTGCCGATCGAGCGCAGCTTGAAGAGTTGTTTGGTGGTAGTGTCGTTGAGGCAGACAAGTTCTTGACAAAACAGGGCTACTTCTGTGCGGTTGTGCTGCTCAACAAGGAAGAGGTCACGATTGAGGACTCAGATTACCGACTACCTTACCTCGAAGAGACACCAATTGGGGAGGGCGCATTTGGCAAGGTTTTCCGAGTTACCGTCGCCAGTGGCCACTTCCGCGACGACTCTGACCCAGCATTTCGGTACAACGTCAAGCCCAAGGAGCTGGCGCGCAAGGACTACGTCAAGGCCAACAAGTCCAACGCAAAAGAAGAATACGCCATCATGAAGCAGATCCTCAACTCGACCTCCCGGAAGTGCGAGAACATTGTCGAGAGCCTAGGCTGTCTCGAGATTAGCGATAGCTACAGCCTCTTCATGCCCCTGGCTGTCTGCGACCTCCGCGCGTACATGATGAACAACCACTACATCCCCCCTCAAACAAAAGAAGCCAGGGCCGACATCATTCTCTGTGCTGCAGGGCTAGCAAGCGGCCTGGATTTCCTCCACAATGATATCAAGAACACTGAGCATGACGATCTGGTGTGCTATCACATGGACCTGAACCCCAGCAACGTTCTCATTTTCCAGGAAATCACAAGCGGCGGTCGTATTCGCAGAGTCTGGAAGCTGAGCGACTTTGGCATGGCCCGTGTCAAGATCCGGCGTCATGGTCATGGCGTCATAAAAGAAACCGACTTCAACAGCCTTTTTGTACGTCAGAAGAGGGCCTAGGACCCGTCAGTTTCGGCAACCGTCAACCGCCGCGGTGAAGGCACGTACCTGCCACCCGAATCATTGTCTTCCAAGGCTAGCATGAGGATAAGCAGCGATGTGTAGGCCCTGGGGTGTATAATCAGCGTTGTGTTTGCATATCTCGAAGCCGGAGCTGAGGGTATAACCAGCTACCAGAATGCTCGTACGGCACACCGTCGCGCGGACGGTTACGACCGCTTCTTTCTCCGAAACACTAGGTTCACCCGAGCAGAGGTCCATCTACAAGTAAAGGCATGGCACAAAGAACTCAAAGCGAAAGTGGCCAAGCGGAACGCCACGGAGGGCAGCGCGGTGTCCAATATGCTCGAATATCTCGAGGATTCTGTTCTCAGAATTGATCAGGACAGCCGATGCAGCGCAAAGGGTGTCAAGCTAAAACTTGAGGAGACAATGAAGATGTATCGAGGCGCGGAGGATCCGCGAAGAGGCTCAATTCTGCAGGGAGTGTCGATATTGCCGAGGTTTGGCACATTCTATCTCAACCCGCCTACTAAATGTGTCACAGCTGACAATGAATAATTACTGGAGCAGGAAAGATTCCAACCCAAATGTCGATGAATGGTATCCCTCGTCATCCGAGGACTTCAAAGGCTGCGCAATATCGCCAGACGCGAATCTTCTGGCCTACTGGACCGACACCAAAATCGCGCTGTACACGTCGCAATGTCTTCTTAAAGCCAAAGAAGGACATACGGTAGGCTGGGGGGATTATTGGTCTCTCAATGAACGAGACTGCTTCTTGAAGACTATTTGTTTGACCAACAAGTATCTCATTGCCTCAACCACGGGTCGCAGTCGTGTAAGCAAAAGCCATCTCACCTGCTCGTCACCCAACGCTTCGGGTGCTAATCGCAGAGCTACAAAGCTGTACATTTTCAATCTCGAAGGCGGGTTGCCGGTCGATTATAACCTAAACAGCGTTCGCCGTCTTGTCCTAAGACTTCCCGCCATACACAAAACAGCCATCTCGCCGGATAGTAAGAATCTGGTGTTTGTGGCGAGGAATGGCACAAACGAGCGAGTACCAGGGATCTTGTTTTATAGTTCTATACCAGACCTTCTTCACTTTATTGACACGGCACCACGGTGAGTCCTAGCGTCGGGAGTTCTATCGCTAGACGACTATACGGAATCTTTGGACTTACATCGTTCCAGGCCAAGATCACCCAACGACGACAACACAGTCCGGGAGGAGAGCATACCTATCACGTCAGAGATGCACTGGCTGCAATCAACAAATATGGACTGGCCTGCGGAAGACGTCGTGCACTTATCCCTATCGAACGACAACGATGTCTATCTAGTCGTCAGACCCGAACTCACAGCCATGAGTGAAAAACACAAGATTCCAATCATTCATGTATCCCTCGACAACAACAACWCGACAATAGATACATTAAACATTGAGTCACGGGTACGTCTACTCATTCCCTTGAAATGCAAAACTATTGTCGTTGTACATTCTGACTCGTCAAAGGGCTTCGACGGCGGTGCTATGGCCGGTACGTCGCTGTGCGAGAATGAGCCGCGCATTGGCGGAGGCGGTTGTTGAGTTTGATTGCAACCTGGTCACTTTCCTCAGACGTAGCCAACAGGCCAGGATCGTAGCTCAATAGTGTTGTGAGTTCCTTGAGGACATCCATCGTAGATGCAAGCAGGCTAGTTGCCTTGACAAAACGGGTCTCAAGACTGATCATGGCGCTCAAATGGTCGTATCCAAGACGAAGAGGCTCGTCGATGTATGTCGCAAAAGTACTATTTGCCTGTCCCCTTGTTAATAAGTGCAACGTCGGCCCAATAGCCAGGAGCGTGAATGCTTACCATTGGAAGAAACTCGCCTTCATGTGTCGCCAAGTACTGTCGCCAAGAGGGGAGGTAGACCGAAAACAAGGCCTCATGCAACGACAGTGGTCCAGTGTTTGCTCCACCTTGGTGCCAGCTCAGAAGGCATTCCTCGACAAGTCTATGGCCTTTTGAGTCGGGCTTCGGGCTGAGGAGCAAGAATACGCTCTGGCGGGTTTCGGTGTTGAAGCGGTGAAATATCCCGCTCTGTCGAATAGCCCACTCTTCGTCACTCTCTTTAAACTCTGGATAACGGATGGTGTATGATACCTCTAGTAGTATGTTAGACCGGACATAAAAGCCCAAGTGGTCAGGCTCCATCTTACCAATCCACGAACCGGCCGTGTATAAGGGTAAATGGGATGCAGTAGGCTTCCTCCAGGTCGAGACTGCGAGTATAGAAACAGGAAGGCAGGTCCCAAAATGAATGGCTTAGGTCATGCGCATTGACAATAAGAGACATCATTGGCCGTGTGATTTGGAGCGGCCTCCATGAGTTGCGTTGGCATATTGAACTTGGCGTAGAGTTAGCACCCCTTTTGTTGCATATCAAGGTGTCCACACAGGCAGTCGTACATGAAGCGACAAGAGTAGTCATCATTCTCGTCATTCTCAACGTATGTTCTCAGACTCTCAAGGTTCGAGAATGATTGAGATCGTACCGCCGATTGATTCGACGCGTCGCCGGATACACGTATGATGTCGAGGAATCGAGCAGGCTCGAGCAATTCATCAACGAAGCACCGATCTCCTAACGTGGGATTCATCGCGATACAATGGGGGGAGAAAAAAAGGCAACGAATGTAAAAGATGCAACCACTGTGTACACAATTTCAAGCGCCTAATGCCATCAGAAAAGGTCGTTGTTAATGCTATATAATAGAGGCATAACATAACATCGGGCCAACCGCTCCGCATTCCGCCGCTGCCAGTCTGCCTTGTCAGCCACGAGTATGCCTTGCAGGCTGTAAGCGCCGACCCGACGGCACATGAGACACATGTTCAGCTCCAAGCTTATGCAAAGTCATATGTCCCTAGCCGAGCTGTGGAATGATTGTTAGTGGCTGGTGGTGAAAAGCACCAGGCGGGCATGGCCTCCTCACTCAATTTCTGCCTGCACAACACCGCCCATTTAGCAAGTAGCAACACCTGGCTCTGCCAGCCCAATCGGCACTTACTTGTTCCACAGCTCTTGGGTAGTGACGCACCACTGGTCGTCTCTCATCTGTCACCGGTCTCAGCGACCCACGCACTGGAAGAAAGGGAAGTGGAGTAGCACAGGCGCACCCTGATATTGAACTCCGTGAGGTCTGGGAAGAGGCGTTCAAGAAGCGCCTGAAGGCTTGTCTTCTTCAGGTATCGCCTGGAGACGTTTTGCGAAGCCTGTTGATCCATCTTGTTGAGTCGGCGTTGCCTGACAGTTGGCGGTGTCCAGTCGGTTTCTCGGAAAATGTCACAAGAAGGGCTGTGCATTCTCGCCCGAGGCGATGCTGTGTTTTGAGTCCCTCCCCAGTCCTACTCGTAGGCACACTGTAGGACATGCAGTCCTCCACGCCACAAACGAGGCAGCCCGGCCGCCTTCCACTCGGCGAGGATGACCGCCACACCCATCCCGGCTCCGGCGTGATTACTGGTCGGGGGTGCAGCTGAAGCTGAATGCATGTTTGACATGTGTGTCCCAACATGGAACCCTTTGCGATGATCGTAACATCACGCCAGCATCACTAAAGAAGTGACACTTTGAAAAGCACACAAACCCGCTTTCGCATATACGAGTACGAGGTAGAGAGCCCGCCTAGTTCAAACATAGGACAGCCGCACCGAGCTCAGTGCAGGGGACCGTTGTTGGCACACGTCACCATCACTGAGACATCCTAGGACCAGTCATTGCTGTGCGGTAGGACTGGGGGCGGCCCGGGCGGAGCAGCCCACTTGATGGCTGCGGCCGCGATGGGACGCCTCGCGGTTAGCCCAATGCCCTCGGAGAGGCAACATGACGAGTCACCAGCGAATAAAACTGCGAGCGGTTGCATGCGGCATTGAGGCTTCTCTTGACTCTACTGCTCCTAGCAAGAGCCTCCCCCTCCCTTTCCTGCCGCCTTCCTGCTCCCTAATGTCGGTGCAATTCGCCCGCGCAGCCCGCAGGCCTTTCAGCACGAGCACTGGGTCTCCCCTGACTACCTTAAGTCGCACATCCAATCCAACAGTTTGAAGGCAAAAAACGAGATCACAGTTGCCGTTCGGGTCTCACTATGGAAAACCCGTCGAGCCCATCGTGGATGCCAGACTGGATCGCGCGTGTGGTTCATCAGCAACCCGGTCCAGTCGAGGCGTCAATTCCTATTGACCAGCTGCATCCAGTTCCAGACTCTCCTGAGCCCCCTATTATCACCCCCACCACCTCGAGTCGAGATTTGAGTCAATCGGCAACACGACGACGAACCCATTGTCAAGCCACCTCCCAACCTATTAGTATCACGAACATGAACCAGTCGAACCGAAACTCAAACATGGATCAGTCCAGCCTCGATGACCCGAACAAAGACAACTCAAGCCTAGGTGGGCGTGGAGACAGCGAGAACCCGTGCATCGCAAACCAGAAGAATGTCACGAGGCGTGAAAAGAACTTCCTCGTTACACCGAGCCGGTCGAGACTTGTCCATCGAAAGCTGCGAGGCACACAATTGTTGGTATGTTCTATTGCAGCTCATAGGAACCGTTGCTCCCCGCCTCCACGGACATTGCACATATCCCCGGGAGAAATTGAGATGCTAACAAGAGGCAGATGCCTGCCGTTAATGCCACTCTCGGAATGGGTCTATATTGGCGCGGAGGCGAGGTTCTCGAACTGGGTGGACCCCTGTCCGTCCTACTATCTTTCTTGCTACCTGGCCTGCTTGCATGGGCCGTGATGCAATGCATCACAGAGATGCTGTGCATTTGGCCCATCCCAGGGGCGCTATCAGTCTACGTGAGCGAGTTTGTGGATGACGAATTGGGGATCGCGGTTGGAGTGGCGTACTGGTTCGTACGAATCTGCTGAAAGATATCAGCCCGCTTGATGCTAACGCAACACAGGTTTACATACTCAATCTCCTTTTCAGCTCTGATTGCGACTTCGGCTGCCGAGATCCACTTCTGGATAAACGGCAACAAAGCCTTCGACGGGGGAGTTGTCTACTTTCTCATTCCCCTCGTCCTAATCTATCTTAATAGCTTTAGAGTCGATGTAAGTGACTTGCCGACCGTGCCAAAAGCTCCTGCTCACCAAGTGTCAGATCTATGGCTGGTTTGAGGTGGTGAGCGGCAGTATCAAGATCCTTTGTCTCCTTGTTGTCGTATGCGCCATGGTTGCCATTAATGCTGGCGGTAAGCACACGACAACCAAGACATGGGGTATGGGAAATCCCAGTTCTCTAACTCGCTATCTGCAGCGGGCAACAGAACGGACGCTCCAGACGGCACTGAATGTATTCAAAACTGTACAGCCCCCCTAATCTGTGCTAGAGATTGACCATGGCATTTGCAGATTGGCTGAAGCCGACCGAATACGACACGTATTCGGCGACGGGGTGGTTCAACGGCTTGCTGTACGTCACTTCCCAACTGTCATCGAGCTGGCATTTCTTCTGACACAAAGCAGTATGTGCTTGTCGATTTCCACCTATGCGTACGTTGGAGTCGAAGTAGTTGCCGCATCCGCCTTTGAAGCGCGTTGGCCAAAGAAGAGCATGGACAACCCCGACACATCGCAGCAATCCGACCGAAGCTTGCTCATCGGCCAGACGGTCAAGTCCACTTCAGTCTATATACCGGTACTTGCCACCATCGCATATGTTCTAGCCGGAGTGTTGGCAAGCTTCAACATTCGCCAGGACGATTGCCGACTGCCCCGGCTTAGCTGGGTAAACAGCTCCGAGTGAGGTTCGAATGTCACGCTCTCTGCCGAGTTTCAAGGAAACACGACTTCTGTTTTTGTTGCAATTGCCATGGATTCAAAAATTCCGGCGTTAAAAGACATCTTCAACGTGTTTCATGTCTTTACGGCGTTGACGCGTGCAAGTACAAACCTCTATGTTGCATCACGAGCACTCTTTGGTCTTACAACCCGACTTGACGGCTCAAGTGGTCAGCCGCTGTACCTGCGCTTCCTGGCATGGTTTGGCAAAACGAACAGCAGCAAGGTACCGATGCGGGCAATGATAGTCTCAGCGATGGCGTTTTGCTGGGTTCCGTTTCTGCAGCTCAATGGGGTGTCTAGTAACATTTCTATGGCAAGTACCTTGTCTTGATACATGATTACCATCAATCTAACTCTAGTTGATCAAGTTTATCGAGATCCTGACGACAATGGGATCTGATGGAGTCATTCTCGTCTGGGCTTGTGAGTGTTGGGCATTTATTCGATATTACCACTGGTGAGTATTAGCAACTCCGAGCCGAGGGCCTGTCTAACAATTAAAACTCCAGCATACACAGACACCGTGCGTTCCTTGAACACCACAAAGTGTCTCAAGTGCGACGCTGGGATCAGGTTGACCACAACGACTATCCGTACCGGAGCCACCTGCAGCCAGTTCTCGCCTACTTAGCGCTGGCCGGATGTCTGTTCATCTTGGTCGTATCTAATAGTGCATTACTGTGGAATCGGTTTCACCCCACGCCGTTTCTATCGACCTTTCTGTTGGTAAGAACGAACCGAAGAGTTATCAAGATTTAGCTCTGTACACTGACTTGCGAGCATTCAGCAATTCGTATTCATAATTCTCTGGGCTGTACTGAAGGTAGTTCGCGAGGCAAAATGGTCCTTGGTTGATTTGGATGATGCGGACCGGGTAGTGAAGAAGATACGCAACTTGCACGACATCCGTTTAGGGGCTAGCTAGGCAATGTCTAGGTCGATGTAATCGTTTTGGACTAGGCGCAAAATCGACCATGGAATTTCTGTAAGAGGGAACTGCGAAACCCTACAAGCGTACTCTCCACTCTATCTTGGTTTGAGGGATCGAAGCCTCCGAGTCCGGCATGCTTTCAAAAGATGGATATTCCCCGCATCCTTCTGAGGCTGAAGACCGAATCCCATTGGGATATCGGCTTCCAATAAACCGCAAAGCTGTCTGCGCATAAGGAATTAGAGTGCATGAGAACGTACCAAGTGCAATTTGCTTAAACTTCTCGTATTCAGTCATGGCTACCCGGCCATTGGTGTTTCTCGTAGCCTGGAACACGCTGTTGTAGTCCGATCGGGTAAGGCGCCTTCAAGCGCATTGTTCAGTGCCATTGAGCACGGTGGACAAGCTGTAGATGACTTGGCGGGAACTCAGCGCAAAATTGAAGCAGCAGCGAAGGTGGTTCAGGATTTCGGAGTGGCAACCGAGTGTGGGCTAGGGAGAACTTTGATGACGAATTTGACGGCATCTTGGAGATTATGAGTCAATCACGGCAGAAGGCGTCAATTCATCACCATCCCGGCATTGGCCCAAGCTCCGACTGCGGCACAATCAATACCGAGCAATTTCATCTGCAACGAACGTGGATCTCATAGATCGCTCGCTTATTGATGGCAATATAAGGTTAAACTCAATGTATCCGACGGGTGCGGGCCGCCGGGCACATCTCCGGTTGTGACGGCCCGGGTTATACAAGACACTCGCCCTGCCCTACGAGACGCCGGGATTTTCTGTACTTTATGGTCGTAATTTAATCTTAGTTATTGGAGAAATTAATAACACAGAGAGCAAATTAAGGAGGAAAATATCCAAACTTAGAGGTGATGGAGATCCTTAGCTACTTCTCCAACATGGCTAGTCTTCATGAAACAGATGCTTCGTACGAAGTAGATACGGTAGCGAATCCCCGAAACCGAAGCGAAATTACCGCGCCCCCGCCCGACTTATTAATACTGGTGCCTTGGCTTCGTCGGGCTCCCCGCGTAAGCCCATCCTTCCATAAATCCTGCCACTACTGAATCTGAACATGCCCAACTTCCCAAATACAGCACGGAATAGAATCTAGATAAATCCATCTTGATGAGATTCAGTCAGATTCCGGTCAGACCACGGCCATGGGAACCACCCCGACGGCCGTCTCGCCGGCGCCTGACCTTATCGCGCTTGCCGATCGCTGTTGTGCGCCGCCACAAGAACAGGAGGGATGTTCGCGGCGACTCCGCTCTCGAGTCGCTTCCCTTCGAGATTCGAGACCAAATCATCTCATTACTCGATCTGCAGCAGCTCCGAAGTCTTGTACATGCCTGCCCCGTGTTTCACGCGCAGTATCGTCAGAAGCGCACGTCACTGCTTTGCAAGTGTTTAGAAACATCACTGAGCGGCGGCATTATCCACCCCAGGGCGGCCCCCGTCGTGGGAGACCCTCTCTGGGCATATTACTCTAGCGGCAGGGTCCGTTCATACGACGACTGGCGCGTCAATGTCTTGGGCCTGCTGCGGAGCAGAACATTCACTCGACTAGAGGCCATCGACACGGCCACATTCTTCTTCTATTTCGTCAGCCCTCTTATTTGTAGCTACGCTACTTATAAGCAGGAGGTTCAGTCTGCCGAGGTTGGGGCTCAGACCGAGCTAGAACATAGACGGCTCAATGACCATGTGAAGGATGCCCGGCCCGAGCTGGACGACTTTGAGGAAGACCTGCATTACTTCCTTAGTGGATGTCAAACCTGGCGCAGTTACTACGGGATGGGATTTTTGAAGAAGGCATTGCTACGGGAAGAGTCCCTACACCTGTCACCTACCCGCCGTTCAAGGAAGGCCGATATTCTAGTGTTCGACGCTGATTGAGCGATTGGAGGGCTCTGACAATTATTAAAATCTTGATTCCCCTACATCTCCATGACTTGTCTTGCTACACTTTGCTTCATTCTTTATGTGGATTGGGGCAATCAGATGACAAGATACACTCTCTTCGGTGGCAGCTCCCTGAACTACAGGCATCTGTATCACCCAGCGCAGCGCATTACGGCGCTGACAGCACAGGCCCGCACCGCACACTCCAGCAGGCATCACTTCGTACTGCGTGTCCAGGTAGCTACCAAGGATAGTTGTAAGTTCGCGGGCTGTGCATAGTGCTGTTGGTTCCTGCTGAATGTGCTATATCTAGATCTAATAGTCTTAAGCAATAATAGTACCGGTACAAAATCTTAATGTTTACAATCTCGTCAACGCTACCCATAACGCCTCCCTATGTGCAAACCTGAGCACTGCTATTCAATAAAATCGTCAAGTATACTTTTTCTTCTTTTCCACACAGCCTGCTCCCCGCTCTTTATCGGTCGACAGGGCGTACTGGACCTGTGCCTCTTCTGTTGGCTGGTCTCCCTTCACAACCGAAATCGCCAGCGTAACGCTCTCCTCAAGTGTCCCAGAGAGTCCGGCGCCTCTCAACAGTGGCAAAGTCTGCGGATCGACCCCTGATAGAATAGACACAAGGCCAAAGTCCTTGCCGACAGGCGTGGAGTAGAACCACATATTCAGCAAAAACACCAACGCCGTGATGATCGGCTGTATTGCGAGGACACAATACAGCCCCGCGGCCGGATTAAGGGCACTCCTCGTGGAGCGCACCGACTCTTTCATAGGTGGGTAAGCTATTTCCTCGCTTGTGATGGTGTTGGTTCCGATTTTCGGTAGGTTGAGCAACATGTAGGCGCCGCGCGACCAATACATGGCGACCACGGCCATGGTGTACGACGGCACCTTCCAGACCGAGTCTGCACGCTTGTCCGCGAAGGCGTTGAGCGAGTGTACCAGGACGGGAAGTGCGTCGACGGGGTAAGGGCTGAACTGGCCGGCCCAGCCCCGCGAGAATATGGCAGAGCCGAAATCGGTGTCGGCGTCGCTGGCGGGACAACTACCGGCCAGAAGGCGAATCGATCCCTCGTCACGCGCCACGAGCCGTGACACTTGGCACGGCGAGTGGTGAACATCAAGGTGGACTTGCGAAAGGAAAGGACCTCGGAGACTTGGGGGGGCTGCCAGTAGCCAGTCCAGGAGGTCTGCGAAGGCGAATACATCCCCAGGAAGCACGAAACCGTGCCTTCGCTGTCCATCATGAAAGGAATAATGCCGAGGCTGGTGTTGTTCCCGAAGGTGTCAAAGGCTGTCAGCCCCTTGTGCGCAATGTTCTCGGTCATCGTGGTGTTCCAGAAGTCGCAGAAGTCGTTGTCATTGCGCAAATGCTCCACGGTTCTGTTCATACGGGTGACAAACCCAAAGACATCAGCGTCCATAGTGTAACTCTCGGCATCCTTTATGTCATTTCTTAATGCGCTGAGATATGATAAGCTCGGTAAGTCGAGCGCCGCCGCCGAGTCGTTGCTGAGTAGTAACAGATTGTAGCCGTAGGGCACCGCATCGCCCTTCACCATGGATGTTTGAGGAAACGTGTCGTCGGTAGCCGACCTTTGAAAGAAGTCGTATGTTGCATTAGTCAAAAGGTATGGCACGTTCGAGAAGCTGTTAAAAAGGGACGCGCTCGTATTGGTTGGGGGGAAGAAGCCGTATTCCCCGTTGCTCGGTGAGATCCCGAACGAGGCCTCTCCGCCGATGAAAGTTTTGTAGGCGGCACTGAGACCGAGCGGGAGACAGCTGAAGAGGAACAAGATGGTGCGCCACCACCATGTGTTGGGGCCTTTGAAGCTGTTCCTCAGGATAGCGTCGTAGTTCTGCAACCTGGAGCCCGGCGCGCCTCCCAGATGATCATGGTCGTTGGTACGATCGCCTGAAGGCAAATGTTCATGAGGGACAGCAACAGACCGATGGCGATGAGCTGGTTGATGGGGCCTAGCCGCCATGGTAAGCAAAGCCTAGAGGGTCGGCAAAGAGAAGGCGAAATAAAAACGACAGACAAGACCAAGCAAGTCAAAGAGGCCACCACAGCCAACACATGAGTTGATGGTACCAAAGGCTTGGCACATGGTTGTCCAAGGCCCTTCTTTTGGGCAGACTCCCTTGGCTCGGGTGGTCCCCTTACGGGTTGATAGCTCGCGGTTGCCATTGTCGGACTGAGAAAATCCGCAATATAAGTCTTGAGGTTTTCGATATTGCCCAAGTGGCAGGACTTAGGGGCCAACTTGATATAAACATCTGCTGGTGGGTGTGGTCTTCTGAGGCAAGGTGAAGGAGATGGCTCAAGGAAGGCTCCGTCTGGATTTTATATCTTTTAGGCCGGAGTAGAGGCACTTTTTCGACGCAAGGCTACGCGGTGTGGAAAAGAGGCATGAAGGGAAACATACACCATGTAGAAATGAATGCGTCAGCGCTTAGCTTACAGCCGTAGCGAGCATAGAGACGCCCGCCCAGAATATCTACCAATTAATAGCGTGGCCGTACAGCCTTACAAGACAGAACGAAACATGCAGGAGGCGGCCAATCACCCAGACGATTCTTACGCTATTGCTTCAGGTGCATATAGCTGTACGGAGTAGCTAGGCATACTCGTAGAGGCGCCCGCCCAAAATATCTACCAATCAATAGCGTGGCTATGGAAACGCTAGAACAGTTCTTTACGGTATCGCTTCCGGTGCAGCGCTTGGCATGCATCCATCCTCTGTTCATTTTCTACCTCCGCCCAGCCTCAGCTGAAAATACTCCTCAGCTGAAAATACTGCCAATTAGTGGCTGTTGACAGCGCCAGACCGAGAGGTGCCATTAAAGAGCCTCCAGAGCTGTGAATCCACATACAATCGATTGGTGAGTTCCCCGTGGACGAGCACCCCAGACCCCGTGTTGGACCGACTGGCCTCGGAGGCGCTCAACAAGATGAACTCAACCTTTCAGGTCCCCGTGAACCTAGCTCATACGACACACCCCAAAGGATATAGATGTGCTCCTAGCTCCGGCCGGCACTGGCTCTCGCCTCACACAACCATTGACGATGTGCGCAAGGTGAATCCGAGCCTCGAAAACCTCATCACCACTTGCACCGGCTCGGGCATCGCCGCGCGAGCCGGCGTCCTTGGCGGGAAGAGGCCGACGACGAACAGAGCAGCGTGGAACACCATCACGCCGATAGGGCCGAACGTGACATGGACGTCGCCTACGCGATAGGTCGTGGATGGCAGCATATGGACGTCTTGTGGTGTGGGTCACCTACCGAAGCAATGCGAGCAGTAGAGGCCTAACAACAAAGCCAACTTTCACTCACACGCTCAAGAAAAGCATTCCGTTGCTACCGCAGCACCGCCTACCACTCCAAGCGATCATCACACATCAGATCAACGTCGAAACTTTCCTGCCCCTTCCGCACCCTCGACGGCGAATTTCGCGCCGACACGATGCTTCGCAAATCGGTAATGTCTCTCCAGGACCACTGGCAAAAACCACTGGACAGTCCGAGATTATTGATTCGACAAACTCGCCCACGAGCCTGCGTAGGTTAGATGTCTGCTGCCTACAGTTCCGTCGTCGCCGCAAGGGCATGCATCCCCTGAGCATGAAGAGCCCATATCGGCAACGCCCTTCCCGCTTCTGGCGATCTTCTCCTCTGAGCGCTCCACGTTTCTCGTCACGAACAGCTGTGTTACCAGGCTCAAGGCTTTCTGTGCCTTGCGCAGGGAGTCCATCTCCTCCCGTACCCAGTCACATTGCCAGAGTGTCTCATCGCCCATATCTACTCCACCCTGTAGTCCGACACAGTCGTTGCCGCGCTAGCTGGAGAAGAATTGGCAATACGTAAGTAATGCGGGTGCCTCCCGCGGCACAAACAATGTTGCTACCCGTCGTGATCCTATCCATAACGTGCTCTCCGTAGGGCCAGTCAGGATGACGGGGGTGGTCGGACCGTGTGACCAATTCGGACCTGGCTCGCCAACGTTGGCTTGTTTAGCGATAGCGAGGATGTAGGAGTGCTTGACGATGCCGCCCTCGACTATCAGGGCATTCAAGTGAGTGAACATATGCGATTGCCAGATGCCGCATTTGGTGAGGCAGAGGTAGAAGTGCTGTCCAATGTTCCAGAAGACTTGCTCGTTCTCAAAACCCAGCCGTATAACGTCCCCATGCTCGGCATCAGGATATCTCGTGGTGATTGCTTGGGACAGGACTGAAACCAGGGTTGGTAGAGGCTGATGGATGGTAACGCAACAGCGGCGTACGAACGAAGCGAGCGCCTCTACCCAGTCCCCAGATGATGAHGGAAGGAAGAAGGAAGCACTGCAGCTTCTCCCAGTGCGCCAGCAAGCGCCAATGTACACCATGGCGAGAACGTAATGCGCCTTGCGGAAGAACTCGTAGCCAATCAACGGATTCCCCAGGGCGTGCTCAAGACAAATAGCAATGTCAACAGGAACATTGCAACGACCCCCCAAGTTATGTATGGCTGTGCAATCCACTCGATGCGGCGGTAAAGGCGAATCTCGACTACGCACTACTCAATGGTGTGAAGCGCGCTCTGGTATGGGGCACCAGTCAAGATGGATAGCAGCGACTCTCTGCTGCTGAGCATTACGAATAGTAGCGTAAGGGCGTAGTACAACGCCAACTCTGTCGAACCATAGGCACAAGTTGGTGCGAGTGTTGCATACTCTAGGCATCGTAGGCGATGTCGACGTAGGCGCAATACCGGCGCTCCATGCTACGGTGTCGCTCAAATCTCTTCCGTCGGGTTCTTTAGTTACCTTCGAGCAATCATCTTTTTTCTCACGGAACGGACCTGATGCTGCCCTGCCATCTCCGAGAGAGGCTCTTACGAAAAGCGCAGCCGAGGATCCTTATTTTAAGGAACATATCAATCACCCCCCAGTTTTTTTTGAGTCTCTTGGCCTGGTTGTTAAGTTCGGCACAGAACCAACGGTGACTATCGCTGAAGGCCAATGCCTATGGTCTTTGCGTCAGCTTTTGCCTCAAGTCCCGGTCCCTGAAATTTATGGCTGGATACAAGATGGGGATAATACATTCCTGTACATGGAGCTTGTTCAAGGCGTCACGCTAGAGAATCGGTGGGACTCTCTAAATCGAACGGAGCGGGTCGGAGTCTGTGAACATTTGCGGGACATCATCACTCAACTCCGCCGACTACGCCAGGACCCTAGCGATCTCTTTCTTGGTGGGTATTATAGTCCACTTTGAATAATTGTCTCCCTAATAAGTTCTTAGGTCACATCAATCGCAATCCTTATAGCGACGTTGTGTTCACAAACGGGGTATTGCCACGGGCTGGTCCCTTTCACTCTGTGAAAGAGTTCCACGACTGGCTCTCTGCGATGATAAGAAGAGGCAAGGAATGTCACTGGCCTGGCGTTGCCCCTGAGGATATACCAGACCCATACAGACAACTGCTATCAGACGATGCTGCAGTTGTCTTTACTCACGCTGATCTTCATCCAAGCAATATTATGGTTTCCTCGGAATCTCCCTGTCGCGTTACTGCTTTGATAGATTGGGAGCAGTCTGGTTGGTACCCGGATTACTGGGAATTTTGCAAAGCGGAGTATACCGTTGATACTAGGGCAGAATGGGCTACTGAATACCTTCCACAATTTCTCAAAGAGCCCAGTGATAGCTGCTTGGACGGGTTTGCAACTTATTCGAAAGCCTACGGGCTCTGAGGGTCACGATGGGAGGCGTGCAGTGCCTGGTGGGACCCATTGCAATGACAATATGAAGTTGGCGCATGTCTCCAAAGTATGGAAAGGGAAGAGTAGAAGCATCATTGAGTTATTTCGTCAGAGTTGTATTGTCTAGTTTAGTACTCTCTTGTTTCCTACGTGATCTGTTCATAGGACAGTCACCACGGCCATCTCTGTACTAGAATAATTGGAATTTTTGGGCTAGACAGCTATCTTATTGGAGGAAACAGGCCAAAATAGGGGGTTAGGCAAGAGCAGATAGGCCCGACCGCACTTCCTCTATATAGAACAGCAAAGCACTTTCAATCCCCAATCAACTATAGAAGAGTCGTATTATTCGGGATGTAGATTTACGTTGTCTACACACAAGTGACTCTACGGAAAGAGCTTTCGAAGTTCTTACTCCGTGATCTCAACACTAACAGGCAACAGCGCTGGCTATCACACCCGCAGCTTAACTTTGTTCCTCCACAACACGTCTTCCTAGACGTGGCTCGACCATGAAATATGTGGTATTGTGTTGACTGATCAAATTCATCGAGTGTCTAGGATATTCTCTCCTTGTATAGTATTAAATCGAGTGTGGAAAAGGGAAGATGAGAAAGGCTGAGCGAAAATTTTCTTGGGCACATGACATAAAGCGAATACTTGTGATTGTGCAAAAGTGCGCACCGTTGACCGATTTCAACTACGTCCCTATTTTAATGCGATTGCCAGGGCTTTGCTGCGGCTAGTAGTTGGGACTGTGAGACGACATCCACAAGAGGACCTCCACGAGGCCCAAGCGTGTGACCAGTCAGTTGAATGAACGTGGAAGCGCCGTCTTCAGTTCTCGGCTGCGTGGCTACCGATAACGGTCGATCGGTGACGGCCAGCTTAGGCGGAAAGCGGGCCGCTTTTCCTCGTCAGCTCAACCCGCCACTTCGTCCCTGGCGGGACCTCAGACCTCGACCGTGAACATCCCCCAATGAGGAACAATAAACAGCCGCCTTCCCAAACCCAATTTCAGTCGCCCGATTCTCCAAAGCACTGACCCACTTGCCCACCTCGGGCGGCAAAACCGTCTCGTGGAATACGGACTTAATACGGAGTACATCTCCAAACAAGTAGATGGAGCACGAGCTCCGGATCCTGCAAATGGGCTTATCTGACTTAACAAATGCTGCCCACGGGAAGCCTACGGCCTTTCCATATATAGGCAACACTCCCCACTCGGCCCTGAGGGTGCTTACACTCAGTTGGCCAATTGGCTAATCTCTCATGCAGTTGGTTCTTGAACGTCGAGCCCCAACAACACCTCCTAAGATCGCTAAAAATATCTTGGAATTAGAATGACCTAGAGCCAACGAGCGTTTCCCCGGACCCCGTTATTGGTCCGTTAAATGAGTAGGTTTTCTAAATTGAGTAGTCCACCTGTGATGTGCGCTCTCCACTCCAAGTATAAAGATGCCTGAGATGCCCACTTCCCTGTCGAACAACTCCAGCTACAAATCCATCAAAGAGGTGTCTTAAGGCCTTCATCCTCACAGCCCAGAGGATACCTTCTTTTATTATCTCCAGCAAGCAGCATCACATCCTCACTATACAAATCTAGTTTGGATTCTAGATAGTTTCACGTGCGAAGCTGCTTTTGATAATTGGCATTTCATACTTCTGTTGGTATGTTCTTAACGCGTGAGAAGGTGAGATAATTGACT
>LFRF01000005.1:1012089-1037781 GCA_001189435.1 Tolypocladium ophioglossoides CBS 100239
TTCATTTATCAATGGAAGAAGGCAACGAGGCGTGATTCCTGAATGCACACACCGAGTCATCAATGTGATGTGGCGGTTGTGCGGTGGATGTGACAGATGAACCACTCCGCGAGGTCATTCCTTCGTCTCCTGCGGTGGACTCTGCCATAGAAGACGTACGATGCCACATCCTAGCCCAGATGCGTGCTAATATTGACAGGAGGACGGCTCATCAACGCAATCACTTATATCGGACGTTGTCAACCATCGATTTGAGAATCGTCGGAGATACCATGGGTATCGTGCAGGCAGTGAGTCGTTGAGACTGGTCCCATACAGAGTTACTGACAAGGTTCAAGAGTATCCATTGCCAAACGACGATGTCAGTATCGCTCCAGAGGTGCTTTTGCATGCGCTTACAATCTCTAGACGGAACAAGCCAGACTAGGTCGGTTATCACACCTACGGATGATCTTGGGTAATGAACTGAACAAGTAACAGATCTGATGCACGAGGCTTCTCTCCTGACGTTTCACGGCAAGTTGGTTCTTCACCCAGAGACAAGCAATGGGGGCCGGGTTCTCGACTTAGGAACGGGTACTGGGATATGGGCGGTGGATTACGGTCAGTTCGCTCGAGACTTCCCTTTGAATTCGAAACTAATCAGTTGCAAAGCGGATAAAAACCTAGATGCGCATGTCATCGGGGTTGACTTGAGCCCAATTCAACATGAATGGTGCGTTGACCAGGACCGCCTACCCGCAGCGCTGACGCGCAATCTAGGACGCCGTCCAACTGCACATTCGAAATAGATGATATCGAGGAGGATTGGACATTGCAGCACAAGTTCCGCTTGATATTTTGCCGGAGCATGATCGGGGCTATCACGGATTGGCAGGCCCTCGCTCAGAAGGCATTCCAGTAGGTCTTGAGCGGCGATCAGGGATTCCTCGCTAATCGTTTGCAGAAACCTGGAGCCTGGCGGCTATTTTGAGATCCAAGACCACTTGTATCCCCTCTTCGGCAACGACCGCAATGATGGGAAGTTTGAGAAGACCCACCTTCACGAATGGTCGGTCAATATGGTGGAGGCGGCCAAAAGGTCCGGCAGACCCATCGATGTTGCCCCACGGTTCACGAAAATACTCGAAGATGCAGGCTTCATCGCTGTCACAGAGGAAACACGACCCGTCCCAATAGGAGGCTGGCCACGCGACCCAACGCTAAAGTTGATAGGTCGTATCGTGGGCGAAATGCTCACGGACAACCTTGAAGGCATTAGTTCTGCTCTGTTCACTCGCAACTTGAAATGGACCGAAGAGGAAATGCGTGTGTATTTAGCACGAGTCCGCAAAGATCTTCGGGTTCATGACATGATGGCATTGTCCAGAGCGTAAGTGATTCCTCAGATCGTGGGGTGACATAGACTAATCGAAGCTAGGTACGTTGTGTGGGGACGCAAACCCCTCGATGCCGAGCCTTGATCATACATCGCGACTACGAATGTGACCGATGTCGAAAGGTCTGCCGGCTTCCGGTACGGCACACAGGACCACGTCAGGGAGAGAACAGGCCAGCGCGGGACAGGAGGACATTGGTACAAGACGGAGAGCCTCGGCGCCGATTCCACCGGACAATGGTGATCGCCAGGATGTGATGTGGCAACGGCGAGATCGCGTAAGATACTAGTTAGTGGTGGACAGGCAATTTGATTTCAACTTGATATCGCTCTCGCACAAACAAATAAGTCTTAACGTTATGTGACAACCCCGAATCAACTACTAGAGTGGTGGGCTCTGAGGAGCTCTTCAATGAGACATCTGCATGGCTCTGCGATCCTCAACGAGCCACTCTACCCACACAGCCCTCAAGCGACATCTCAAGGATTGCAGAGCCAGTGTGAAAACTCGTAACAGCTTAATCACATATTTTCACCGGTGCTTTCTTCAAATCCTCCCAATTGACAATCTTTGAGGGTCTCATGAAGTCGGTGATCGCGAAGATCTCTTCATCATCGTTCAGCACCTTGCGGCGGTAGTATTCCTGCCCGGATCCGTCACGGCTCTGCTCCATGATGAAAATGTATTCCGTAGATGGCACCCCATTTCCTTTGAGGGTCTGCAGCGGAAGACCAATGCTTTGGTACATCTTACGAAGGTCTAGACTTGTCAGTAGATGTTGCAGCAATATCAGAATCTGACATGCCCTGCCAGTCCTTGTCTAGGAAATACATCTTTTTGGTCGACATGACTGATGTGCTGAAAGTTCGGGTATGTGTATAGGAATGACTCTCCCACCAGGGTGAAAGACGGCGCAGAAGCCTTATGAATAGGAATTAACTCCCAGGCTCCCGTTGGTTCTGCACCCCATAACTACGTATACACCCTATTGTTGCTTTGGTTTGAGGATAGTATAAGTGATGATCATCTGTCCTCGTGGGCTAACATGCCGCAGCCTGTACGGGCGGACCACTGTCGGTGACGCGAATGACCACTCACACCGGTTGATGACTTCAGCCAACAAGATGGCCTCCTGCAAGGTCTCTTGCATAAGCGAATTTGCCCATGCAGCTTGAGTACATATCACTATCGGGCTGCAGCGAGGCCTGCGCGAGGTGCAGACCTGACAAGGATCTGTTTCGGGATTGAACTGCTTCTCAGTGAGGCTCAGTGCAGATAGCCCAACCCCTGCTTCGCACTGTAACTAACGGCGAATGATGGTGTGTTGTTGGATGCAGCTTTTCCACCGCTCACCGACAGACTCGCGGACTAGTCCGCCTGTGCATGCTCATGCCAAAGCAACGCGTCGCGGGGTCTTCGGGGAGCGCCCAACGGTGATCGGCTGCTGTGAGGCACAATTTTCAGTATGTTATCAGGCTCGGACTTTACCCAGCATGTGTATGTTTCTCACCAGAAAGCTATAACTGAGCGGCATGCCACCCTCCACGTCAAATGTGTCGAGAGATGAGTTAGTATCTACGCCTTCTTTACATATTCACTCCAGTTCTTCCGCGTCCGTCGCTATGGACATCAGCCACGACACCTACGGATGCCTTGTTTGGCTTGAAGCAGCATGCGGTATTCGATCTTCGTCATACTCCGATCCATGGAATTATACCCTTCGCATGCGAAACATCGAGAGCTGCTTGGGGATGCGCAGCCCTAGCTCAACGATCGATTTCACGATCCACGACTTGACCTACCGGCTTGCCTTCCTTTATGGTTATTTTCTTGGCCGTCACCCATGGCTCGTTCAGCCGACGATTGCGTTCGCTCCTTACGGAATCCAGAACATGAACTCTCTGTCTCGCATCGCATCGCCTGCCGAGCAACGACAAATGGTCGAGGTGCTTGCGGAGAAAACGTGGATGCGGGGACGATCCCTTCCTCAAAATCTGCCAAAGCTAGTGGATCATGCGTACCTCAGTGCATGGGATATGGCCCTCGGTGAAGGCTTTCGGCTGTCAGAGGTAGTGATGGGAGTAGGATGGCTAAATCTCGAAAAGATGGAGCCGGGAATTTATTCGGCATCCCAATTGTCAAGTGGCTTCAGTTCCATGGCCCTCGAGCCTTCCTTGCAGGAGGAGGAAACCGACTTTGAGGACTTGGATGAGCCCTGGACTGATACCGACTTTGAGGCTTCAGATTCGGGCATTGAGTGTTAATAGGCCATGACAATGAGAAGGCATACGATCCTGTGGTAGTTGGGAAATCATGTCTCTGCTTTGCGGGAGATTCTTGCGAATACCGTCGAGTGCACATAACGCGAGGTAGCGCCAGCCTCTTGACGCCGCCGTTGACCGGACCCCAGCCTGGCGGACGTCCTAGTCTTCAGCCCCTGCCCAAACGCCGTCAGTGAAATGGCACATCGAGGGTCGGCACATAGGAGAGAGTGTGCGGACGATCAAGCGACGTGCGCCTTCTTTGACCCATAGGATAAGGCCCGTGCTCAAATAGCGCACCGCGCTCAGTCCCCACCGCCACCAGTCATCCTTGCGGACGGGGGGCGCCCACTGGGCCGAGCCAATAGACGCGTTGTGGTTGGGTCTACAGCTGGTCTCATGTGCCGACCGGGGGTCGTGTACCTGCATCCGGCCGCGGAAACACCACCCTAGAATGTGCTCGACCGGGGAGGTGGCACCTCCAAGTCCACCCTTGTACCTAGAAGACTCCAATACCTGGTGTGTTCAGAGGCGTTGCTTGTGGCTCGCAGTCGAAAAAGACATCCGATCTGGGAAGCGATGTACCCAGTACAAGACACCGAGCAGAAAAAGGAACGTCGGCCCCTGACAAGCAGCAAACTCGCCCAGGAGATACAAAACTGCAGAAGGCGACCATTCGGCTTGCAAATGCTCCTCCTCAACTGTCTCATAAGCAGCCTTCGTTCCTATGAACTCAGCCATTGGCCAGCTCGCATACGAGCGAGGGAACAGAGGGACAATTTCCATACACCGGACGATCGAGGTACGTCTTTGGCTTGGATGATCGGATAATCACTGACACAGTGTGGCTAGGTGGATGGCATTGAGATCCAAGCCTCCTCTGAAGTCGTTTCCATTCCGCTCGTTCATATGACACTTGATGGCGAGACCCTCCCTCGCAATAAGGGTCGTTCAACCGCTCCAAACGACCCGGCCACAGCCACACAGCAGTCTCACGACGTCAACTCGATATTCTCCTCTGAGAGGCAGGCATGCCTATCTGCTCTAGAGGAGTAAGTTCGACTTCACACTGTCTCTGAGCTGAGCTGACTCCTGTGTAGTTCCAGATTCATGACTACCCTCCAGCCTGGCAGAACCACCGGGTCTCCTTGGACACGGTACATCAAAACACCGGATGACACTCGTTGGCTATGAATGCTGACACACTATCAGGGACTTCACCAATAGCCGAAATCAGGTCGCAAGCAATCTGGAGCGCGAACGCAAGCTCCTGCCCGAGCCCATCTGGGTGCTGTTATCAGCCACACAGCATGTTGCTTGTCCTCCACTGATCCACGCACATCGAACCAGCGACCTTGCCGACGATGCACACTCTTCTGAGGGCACGAAGACAGATGTTATGCCAATTCAGCACGAAGAGGCGCCTCGCTGCCGGTCCCAACTCGAGACCGTGTCGGGTCCATACCATGCCGCGCTCATGCGTCCCGGAGTCGGAGGGGTTGGTGGTAATGTGGACTATTTCCAACGCTGTCTAGACCCAAGCCATTCAATCCGTCATAAGCTTGAGAGGTGCTGCGGTATAATCGGTCTTTGTAGTCTGCTATGCCCCGATGACGTCGGCCTGGATGTAATCAGCACGGCAACCTCCCGGCCAACGACTATCGGAGGAGAGGGGTTGACGGAGCGCAGAATGGAGGTCCTGGACCAGGTTTTCTCACAAGTAGTGGAAAGAGACGTTGAAAAGGAGAGAAGTAGGAGCATAGGGGCAGACGGTGTCAACGGTGAGGAGGGCTGGACGTTGGTGGACGCCTCCGACTGCTTGGCGCAGTAGGCAGGAACTGGGGCCGCCACGTCAACACCCCATGATAGCTCAGCCTCAGGCGGATCCTACTTCTGGCAATTCATGGTCGAGTGAATTGCTGCGTGGTGTGCAACAGTGGTTTTCTTTTACGTCATTTTATTTTCACACTTGCAAATAAATCTGCACAACCATGTATAATGTCTACGATGTAGCAGCAGCTTCCGAACCCAAATCGTAGGCAGAGGTGTTGATCATCGTTGATAAGGCGCCACGAAATCAAGGCGCGGTCAGGCGTGGCGCAGTCGACACACTGATAATACTGATCATGAAGTAAAGGCTGCGACGGGGAGTCAAGGCTAGGCCCAGCGGGCGGGACGGTGCTAGCTTGCACTACACACTTCGATCGCTGCCAATGGACTGCACGGACTGTTGAAGGCTTGGGGAGCAGGGCGCCGTGAAGGTCTCCACCGAAATGCTGGGATCCCTTGCTTTAGCTTTAATGCACACACCCCACGCCCTGCATTGTGAGTCTTCCCCGTACCCGCCTCTGTTGCTCAAAGAGTAGTGGCGGGGCACAGATCGGCGCTTCAAGTCTCCTTGCTCCCCGAGACAGGCATAACGGTACGTCTAAGGCAATCAGAATGCCTCTCAGCCTTCCCTCTGTCCGTCATTTTCTCCGTCGTGCGTCGCGTCACTTGTTTTCTCCGACAAGTTTCTCTCTCCATCATTACCATGGATATGCCTCTACCATACCAAATCGATGGCCAGGCCTGGAGTCATTGGTTGTTTAATTCTCCGCTAACAACAATTGGGACCGATTCGAAGAACATTTTCGCTCAGGCTCTTGAGCCTTCCTCCATGATGCCGCAATATCCATCGAGACCCAGCTACGATGCTCCTCACCGTGGTACCCAAAGGGAGATGAGCTCCGTCGACGCCCATGTCTTTGCCCAAAACTGTGCCCGGCCACAGTATCATGAGCACACAAGCTCGCCAATGATCAAGATGGATTCTTTTGCCATTGATTTACAAGCTTCGCCCCAGGGGATTCCAGATGGACCCCAGGAGAATGCCCACCCCATTCTTCCTGACAACTCGACCAAGTGGGTAGAGTATCAGCACTCCGCAGGCAGCCAGGCTTTGGATTCGCCACAGTCTCCGCGCCACATTGTGAGAAGATAAGATTCCATCCTCCGGCTCGGCTAACACTCTTCTAGGGAGATCGCCATTTACGAGCACGCATACTCAAGAAGAAAGGCAAGTCCTTTGCTAGTAGTAAGTGTGACCACGTCTCGTCCCGGAAATGCCATCTCGAGATCCACGAGCGTAAACACACCGGCGAGCAGCCTTACGTGAGTAGAAGGGTCCCATTATCTAGCAGACACCCCTCTGACAAGGTTCAAAGATCTGCCACCTTTGCGGCAAGAAGGCCTCACAGAAGGGCAACCTTGTGGTAAAGCATTCCTTTCTATGCTTCCGCATCAAATCAGTGATACTAATAGGAGGCAGATGCATATTCGTGCACACACGGATGACCAAATCTTCAAGTGCGACTTCCCCAAATGTGATTCGGCGGGTTTCTGCCAGAAGAGCAACCTCACTACCCACAAGAAGATCCATATGAGAGTCCGAGCAGACTTCTTTTGCCAGCTTGAAGGCTGCACCAAGTCTTTCTCGTCCACTAGTAACAGAAAGGTATCTTGGCTAGCAATGTCCACCACTGGATATTCTGCTAATTCAACTTCTCAGGCACATCACAACAAGTTTCACGAGGCTGAGTTCGCCCGTCTATCCCTGTTGATCGACGAGTACAAAAGAACTGGCAGATGTCCTGAGCAAGACAAGGCACTTGTTGAGAAGCTCGCAATCGTCTACAAGAACAGTAACAAGGGCATCAAAGGACGTGGCAAAGGCGTCAAGGTCGAGAGGATTCATGGACTTCCCTCTTAGATGGACCAGACAATGTTCAATGAAGGAAGCGAGGCCTGCAGCTGTCGGCTCGGTGTCGAAGATGCTTGCTCCTGCTGGGCACATAGACATGATGTACTTGACCGAGTTTACCGAACTGTGTTATAGCCATGCGACACATACGAATTGCAATTCCGCCCGGTACTGGTCCGTAGTGACCGGATCGACGCGGATCTGACCATAACTCCTCGCACTGCGAACGGGATGGCGCATCGAATCTTCTTCAAGTAGATGCTATTGGGTCGGAAATGGACGATAATGTCTTTACAAGGAGGCAAGAGCGAAAAAGAAACAGAGAATGGAGGCAATTCTTCAGGCGTCTCGTTCAACGCGATGGCCATCAGCGAAGTTATCTAGATGACTCAAACGTGACTTCACGCATCCCACCAATCCAATTAGAGCGCGTTATCTTATCGTGGACTGCAGCGCCCCTACGAGCTGCGATTGGACAGTAGCATGGGAGCATGATGACCCATGCGGGTGGAGGCGGGTTAGCGAGCTTCTAGAAGGTTCGAGCCGAGAATCGCGTGTCGTTTGCTCCATTCTCGCCCGATCCAGGCCTCTGATCCCGGACTCTAGCTGTTTCCTTTCCGGGCAGAAAGAAGGCGTATCGTGAGCTTATTCATAAAGGAGGCGATTTCGCAGTCAACTTAATAGATAAGCTAATGAGGGCGCTGATGAAAGGTAACATGTTTGCAAACACGCCTACATAATATGTCTACCATGATATATGGATTCCATCCAGCCGCACATCGATTCTACTCGGACTTTCTCTGTCTCTTCGGCGGATGTGCTGCACGGGATGCTGCCTTCCGTTTAACAGATAGACTAGTGGTTGGCGTGTCTTTGTGAATCTGAAGTAGAAGTCCTTCCATCCGATCGAGCCTGTTGTTGATATTACTAAATTAGCGAGAGAACCCGGCCATGCCCGAAAAGGGAGGTTGGTCTATGGAAACCTTGCCCTTCCCACAGTTGTTGTCGTTGACACTGAGTTCGTCATCAGTCTCGGTCGTAGTGATCAGAAATGTTGCGACCTCCTCGGCAGGCTCTCCGCACCTGGCGAACTGTAGAAGTTCTTGGGGATCCTTAAAAGACTTGCCCAGCATTTTAGGGGCCAGAGGTAGAGTACTAAGCTTTTCCAGGTTATGTTAGCTTCCTCGCCGTTAATATAGTGGCGTGTGAACCTGACCGTGGGCTTACTTCTTAGGAGACACAGACTTCGTCGTCAAGCGTAATGCCGCCGTCGCCCATACCATCGTCATCGTAATTTTCCTGAGCTTTAAAGTGGCGAAGTGCAACATCAGCCTTGAGCTTGTAGTTCACCCCTGTTGCGCCCTGCCTCTATGGGAATGTATTATAGCGCGCGAGAGGTCATATGGGATATTCAGTCTGCCTCGTGCCCACGAGAGTGTAGTTATGCATTATGCAACCAACTGGTAAAGCAGTCAGCAAGAGGGCTGTTCCAATAGGGAGGTCTTAACATGAAGCACCGGGACGGAGGCACCTCCTACCCATCACCGCGCACTCTCCGTCTCCGAAATGACTGACCCCCTGATACCCCTCGGGTGGCATCTCCATATCTATGCAGCCTGGAGGTGAAGAATGTTGCATGCATTGCTTCATCAGGTCACCCCTTGCTGCCAGGAGGAAGGCGCCTGCCCACCATGGCCGACTGAATGCTGAGTATTTAAAGGTGCTGGGCCCCTTTCCTTCCTGCCACCACTCTCTTTCCTCTTCTCATCCTCTCTTCTCGTCCTCTTCTTCATCCTTCTCTCTGCCTCCTTCCCAACCCTTCCAGCAAACAATGGCGATCCTCACGCCGTCCTGGGCACAGCCCCCTACCGCTACCATCAACGATCGAGAAGTCATCCTCATCAGCGACGATGAGAGCGATGACAGCGACGATGATTGCGAGTTCGAAGATGTTATTGGAGTCGACGTGGCGGCCAACATGGTTGAGCACACTGGAGTGAAGTCCGAAGAAGACAACGCAGACGACAGAGCCAATGACGACGAAGCCAATGATGACGAAGCCACACACGACGAAGCCACACACGGCGATGTCAGCAACGACGCCTGGTCCGATAGCGGTGCCAACGATGCGCTCACGACTGGCGCTGGAAGCGCTCGCAAGATAGGCGACGAGCACGTTACCACAGCTACCACACCCCACGACGGTGTCGCTGTGGAGGCTGATGGGAGTCTACACGACGATGGCGAAGAGGCTTCAACGACGCAACTCGTCGACCTCGACACTCACAACGATAACGATACTCTTGGTGCCTCTGATACCATCGTTAACGCAGAAAACGTCCTGGGGCCCATTGTCGCTGAGCTCGCTGCTCTCCGCCATCGCGTTACTCAAATTGAAGGCCGACTTCACGTGGGCTCTGTTACTTGTCAAGCAACGACTCCATCGAAGAAGCGGAAGCGGAAGAATTCGCCAAGCCCCCGTCCAAGAAAGACTGAGCGCAAAAGTACTGTGAACATCTCAGCCAGTCGAGCTTACGTGCATTGGCATGATACATCGGAAAGATTTGAATACACTTGGAGCCGTGGTCGCGGCGGTCGTTGTTGGGTTAGAGACGAGGGTCTGGAGGGGCGGGAAGAGGTCGACGGCGAGTATCTGCTGTGTTGCGCTTTTAACATGTCCATTGAAGTTCGGGCGAATGCGGATTGGCTGCCAATTGAGGTGCGGTTGAACGAGGATAGGAATGTTTTTGAGGGGCTGGCGAGCGTTGGGAGGTGTAGGCTTGAGGTTGAGGATTCGGTGATGATGGATATGATGTGTGGGGGCAAGGGTGAGCGCGTCGCCTCGGTTTTCTACGATTGAGCATGTGCCAGTAGTCTTCTTATATATCGTTTCCTATTAAATACCACTCGAGTCTTAGGTGCTCTCAGCTATCTCGTGTCGTCTCTCGTCACTGCGCGAACAAGCTCGACTCCGTCCAAAGACTCAGAATCCGATGTCCACCACCGTCGCAGAGCTTCTATAATTTGGTTGCACAAGATCCATATCTCCGTGCAAGCATCGTGGAACCCATAAATAGCCGAGACGATCTGATTAGTCAGTGAGGATCGCCTCTCAGAGCTTGGTTGACTTACCGATAACATGTTGAGCCTGAGAAAGTGACGATCGTTCCAGATGTTAAGTTGGGCGCCGGCTACAGCACACCTTATGACCATGCTAAGAAGGAAGACTGTCTGGATAACAAGATGACCCAGCATTTGGTAGATCTTGGGTGTATTCCGCCATGGGTTTTCGCGTAATCTCGTCTCCGAGTCACGCTTCTCCAATACGAATACTGCCCATTCGCAGGTCATGCAGACGCGGAACGAGCCGGCGCTTACTACTAGTGTAGCAATACCGGTTATAGGCCGCTTCTCCGCCAGGACAATGCCCACGAGGAAAGTCGTGGACCATAGCACTAGGAAGCACAACAGTCTAACTGGATAGAAAGATCGTTGCAAGACATGCCAGGAGCCACCTCTCCAACAGGACTGGTTTCGTTAGCTATATGAAAGCACATAGATTAAGGCGGTCATACCTGTCCTATCATGCTCCAGAGGACCACCGATCCGGATGCAAACACCAGCCAGACATTACCCTTGACAAGGGCTAGTACACCAAAAGAGATGCCTGTGCTCAGAGACATGACAATCTGGCCGATGACAAGGAGAAGAAAGCCGTGGTAATGTCTTGGGGTAAGATAACCGGGTCCTTGTCTGCGTACAAGATAGACGCGATAGACACGTAAAAGAGAGGCCAAAATGCTAGCCCCATAGGAAGCAAGCACAAGGCCACGAGGAAGATAGTTGGAACTCATGTCAGGTAAGAACATTAATTTGAGGGAGGGGTTGTCGTAACCATTCACCCACGTCTTTATCTGGGGTTATGAGACTTAAGTACTCAGCATACGGAGTTAGTGCTTAGGGGGGTCTTGCGGTTATTCCGTCCTCCCACCCCCTTCCCCTACGCGAGACCCCGACCCAACGCAACCTCATGGATCCAAGTTACGCTAACGAGAGTGGTCTAGCTACTATGGGGGTTCCGGCTCATGCCATGACACTGTGCCGCTCCACACACATATTGCAACAGACCAACACGAAGGATCACCGGCTAGAGAGGGGATGCTGCTGTACGGGGTCAGAGAAACACATGATCAAACGGACCGGTTTTATACTATCAACACACAGGTTCTTCAGACTTCCGTACTACGACTACTCAGGTTGCTATGAGAGGGATCACGGAGTAATAACTGTGGTATTCCTTCACTATGAAAGGAGAAGTACATGTGTGAAATAACAAGCGTGTCGTTCCCCTGCTTCGTCGTATCATCTTACTCACACGTATATATAGTTAGCATGTCCAGCTCTCGGTTTCCTTTTCTGCAATCCATCGTCAGTGCGTTCCGTGCAAAGACTAGCTGCGTTGCCTACCTCATTATTTCTTGAACCATTCTTCGAGGCTAATTGGAGGGTTTTGCTCTCTAAAAAGCTCTCTCGTGCTGGTTCCGTGTTCAGGACTGGGTGGAGGAGGCGCTGGAGTCGGAGTCGGAGCCGAGGCTGGAGCCGGAGAGTCGATCTAATCATCGATGCCGATGGGAGTATTCTCAGGTCCGCTCGCGGGTTTACTACCGCTAGATTTAGTACTCGAGATAGGGAATCCCAGGCCCAACTTGTCTAGGTCAATTGTGCAGTCTTTGGGTGCTGCAGCCGTAGCCAGAGCCGAATCCCGACCTGGAGCGTCCTTCTAATCACCGATATCGATGGGAGTAAAGTCAGCTATATCGTAATGACGAAATCCGCTCGCAAGGTAACCACCGCTAGGTGGAGTGTTGGAGCGAGGGGTTTTAGGCTTCGAATCGTTGGGACCGGTCGAAGTGTGTTTATCGTCCTCGCGGGGAGTGGTAGTGCCTAAGCTGAAACCCATCCCCTTTGTGAGGTCTAGATCAGCTTTTCCCAGCACCTCATCCATATTTGCATATCGATCACCCTTCGAACTGGCAGGAGGACCGCCTTCGTAGCGTTCCCCTCTGGAGTGATTTGGCTCCGGGTCCTTCTTGGGATCACTCGACGTGATAGCCAGGGCTAGAGGGGAAGCTAGCTTTCGGCCTGCCCTCAAAATGTCCTCCAAATCCGTAATAAGATCTTCCCCACAAGATAAATCTGAACCTGGCAACTGATGCATACTTATATGGCCACCGCTTAGCCCGTATGCACCCCCGGCCTGGGAAGAATCTGAGGCAGCATTGGTCGGATTCTCAGCCTGCTTGGATCTGAATATCAGCTAGCTCCTACGATATGGTTGAACGGACTCACGGGGGGCGTTTGAGCGGCTAGATAACCGGAACCTTCGCTAGACTATGCATTGGCTGCCCTCGAGCGGGAAGCCGTATACAAAGGGTTCGTCGTGAGCAAGGGGCATATATTAACATTCTTCACTTGATCTGTTGCTACTATTAGATAGGGTTCATAACGGCGAAGTGGTGACCGACTATCGTTGACTTTTCCTACACCACCAGAGCTCGTATTGTCGGCCATATTGCGTTAAGGAGATAGATTCGATAGGCTGCCTTTAGCTAGAGGCTTCTCTGCTGCTTCTTTCTCTGCTAGGAGACAGTGTCCTCTCTTTATAGACCACCGTTGAACTCCAGAGCCTGGTATATCGCCGCGTAACTAACCACTAACCACGTCAACCTGCATCGATATACTGGGGCGAACGAGGCTCTTGCGTCCGGCTATTAGGTTCTAGTGTACTATTGAGGAATCCCTAGCGTTTCCCACCACATACGTCTAAACGCAACTTGCCACTAGTTATGCGTAGTGCGGCCGACATACTCAATTCTCTCCTTCCCGAGAGGCCCCTAAAGCTAAGACTCGCTACCGTTCCCCGTACATCAGCACGATATTCCGGCTAGGTAGAAGCGACTAGGGTACAAGTTTGCGGACACGGCATGAATAACACAGTATAATGGCCAACTGCAGCCTTGGCCCCTAGATATAGGATTACGACTGTAAGCTACTAGAACGACAATAAGGATCAGGTCTAAATATTAAGTAACGAGCGACTTAGTGGCTAGTATGATGTGCTAGTTGTTTAGTTGAGGATATCCTATACTAGGCGCACTTCTTATAGCTATACTAACCTACAGTCGTGACTAGCTCGAACGATTACCTATCCTTTTTAGAAAACCCGGGGCGCGTATATTGGCTAAAAGAACTACTGAATGTACTTCCATCAAGGAGCCCTCCTTGGGAGAAGGAAATAAGTTATATATACTGGGTTGTGCGATTTATATACTTTGTATGCTTTGTGTGCTTTGTATGCTTTGTGTGCTTTGTATGCTTTGTATGTTTTGTATGCTTTGTATGCTCCCTGTGCTCCATGATATGTCTCGTGCGCGCTAGAGTCGTGGCTCGTATGTCCTATGTACTTGATAGCTAACCTACTGCGTTGCTATTTTCCACTATAGTCTTGTCGCTTTTCGTAGTTATAGGACAGGTAGCCAGGATAATATATTACGTGCCTTGTATAACTCCTTACGTGCGGTTAAACTATCTGCTTTCGTTAACGATGAACCAATTTCGCGTTTTTGCGTTATGTAAATGCTGACGTAAGCTTTGGTACCCCTCCTTTTGAATGTGTACCGATCTTAAAACCGTGACTTAGAATCTTTCGTATATGATAGTACTAACGAAGAAAGAAGCGAGGCGAGCATGGTGTCGATACCATCCCAGTCGATAGCTACCGCGAAGCAATCTATTGAGCGAACTGGGCTCTATCTCGTGAAAGATCATAACCTAGGAGACCCAGGGCGAAGCGAATCTTCTTTAAAGGGGGGGTAGTTTGCCCGATTTTATGATAAGGGATATTATACTAAAACACCAGAGGGATTGGACTTTATTATTCACAATACGCTAGGTAACTCGGTAAGTATAGACTTGTTGCGCTGTATTTCCTTTACCAAGTTCTTAGTCCTAATTTTATTTAGGTAATCGCAGATATTATAAAATCCATTATCCCTCTACCTCGCTAGGGATATCTTCGACTTTTTAGCGATATACTTTCGTCCGACTACGTATAGTTTTTCCATATTCGCGATTATGAGAAAGAAAACGAAGCTATATATACTCTCTTGGTATAGTTCTGGATCCCTAGATCGAGTATTGTGTATTACGAAGGGACCCATACCAAGTCATTCGAAGCTAACGATCCCGAGAACTAGGGGATTCTGAGAACACTAGCCTCAAATATGGAGAGGGAAGGCATCAGCAAGACGGAAATAGACATGCCAAACGGAGGATAGTAGGTGTACCTATAGCACTGCCTCGTATCGGAAGGTTCTATATCTAACCAATAATCGCAGTACTATTATTGACAGCCGACTTGGCTAGACGTGCCGTAAAGGGAGGTTCATGAATATTAGATTTGGAACTAAATATAAAGCCGTAACATAGCATAAGATGCTACTGCTAGATACGAAAGCTCTGAGATCGAAGGTTGCCGAACTAGCAGAGAGCGGCATCAGGACGAACCTTGGTTTCAATTCACCGCAGGTAACAAGCTAGCTAATAGCAGTAGACGTTTTGCGGACTAGCCTTTTCTTATGGTATATCGAAGCCGTGGCCTGATGCCAGAACTATGTAGAGTAACTTTAGTAAAGCCAAGGGTCGACCTCTTGCGTATAGAATTAGTCTCTTATGCGGGTTGTTGACCCGTCTATTATATGCCTTGTGAAGCTAGGGGTTTGTGTAACCGCTGAGCCGTTTTCTAAGTACAGAGTATCAGGATAGTATATTCTCGATGCGCCCAAGTGTAGACGTGTACTGTTTGCTAAAGCTGGCTGGMTGGTCATGTCCATAGCTGATCCGTCTATAGTATAAGTTCCAAAGCTCAAAGATTGCGTTACGGCTATGGCCGAATTTAATATTTGAGTGTGTATAGCGGAAGCAGATCCATCTATAGTGATATCTTGAGTAGTTGACTGCTAGTCTCCTAATAGAAATAGAGTAGTAGAGTCTGCAAGCTCCGAAATTCCTATACCTATGGCAGCGCTATGTCCAGGAAGCTGGGGAATCGCTAGGTAGGAATATTGACCATCGGTAGTGCCGTTGTCTACTTCGGTAGTCGCGGCGGGGTCGTAGTATTTAGCTAGGGTTTCGACATGACTTGAACCCGGAGAAGTAGTAGTAGACTCGATACCTATGTAATGTCGAGAAAGTGCTTCGGTTGGTCCGTCCGAGATGTCCGAGCGGCTTGCTAGCCTCGCCTTCTTCCGCGATATCGGACTATCCCGATCACTATAGCGACGTGTGTAAGCTCTGCGGGACGCCTTTGCGGATTCTATATCTCGCTAGCGTTTCATATTGTTAAATGCGCTCTCATACTCTAGTAAGTCTCGCTTTTATTTGAGCTCTGTACATTCCACGAAATGTCTCTTCAAAGTAGCCACATGACGAGATATCGTGGGACAAATAGCGTATTTAACTCGGCATGAAACATCTTTAGCAAGGTTAGCTAAAGGACTGCAAATGAGAGGGATATGGGTATGTTACGTGTCTCGTAATGCCGTACATATTGCTTCTATAAACTATTGGCTTTGCGTCCTCTGCATTTCTCCTTGAGATAGAAATAAATATTCTGTTGGCTGCTATCGTTTTCGGAACGAGTTCCGTTGACGTAAATACCTCTAGCGCCTTTGTCGATGTTCCCATAGCCTCCGCTATCGTCCTCTTTATTGTTCTCTTCGTTCCCGTTTTCGTCCGCGTCGCCGCCCTTATTATCTTCATTACTATCGTGCCTATTGAGCTCCGCTAGTAAGGCCTCGAAATGCTGGAGGCCTCGAATAAGGTCTTTAATCGTTTGGGAAAGTTGCGCCTACGATGTTCAGTACTAATCAAAACCACGCAGAGGAAAGGCTATAACCGTCAGAAAGTTAGTGCGGCTAGTTCGGACATTGGGATTAGCACGTGTCAATAGTCTAAGTGCAGTTGTAGAGAAGCGTCGTGCTATCTTGTCGATGCGATTGCATTGAATGAGGGAAAGGGAGTCGAAGGGGAGAAGGCGGGGGAGAAGATAACGCGATTCTGGCTACGTGATTTAGGCTTAGCAGGCGACAAAAGTTCCAGCCCAATAGCATATATGTTTATCCATTGCCCTCAACCTGTCTATCGTAGTTTCCACGAAGTATCATTGGGTTTTGTTTCCTTTCAGTGCAATAAGATTCGCAACCCACGTGTAACATATACCTCGTGCGTTGCATACTCGGCGCCTATACGAACCCCGGTACTGCGGAAGCCCGGTATATATCTATTGGACTTAAACAAGCTTAGATGATAAATAGCGCCTAATTATTTTTAGATATTACGCATGACGGCAAGATGTGTGTAGGATATAGAGTTTGTGGTGGTAACCCTGGGGCTACCAAATATAGTGAATGCGGGTGCTCTAAGTAGGGAATGTTGATAGATGCTATATATCGTTATGACACAAGTAGCCATGCATAGCTGAGACAATGACACTATCCTGGTCAAAGGCCCTCGTGAGACAAGCTAGGCACAGGCGCTACATAACGTTCAAAGCACTAGGCGATAACCGACAACCCAAAGCCCACAATCCAAACAGGGTACGTAAGGCACATAGGGTACATTAGCTATAATAGTACATGGTACGCAGGGTATACTAAACACGCACACGCAAGGCACACAAAACACGCAAGGCACACATGGCACAGGCTACACAGGGTAGACATAGGCAACGGTCAGTGCGTTAGTGTGAAGATGTGGTGCTATGTAAAGTCAGGAGGTACACAGGGTACACAGGGTACACAGGGTACGCAGGGTACGCAGGGTACACAGGGTACGCAGGGTACACAAGACACGCAAGACACAAGAGGGCATACACTAGCACTTCGTGTTCCCAGTTATGCAAGACAACCAACCGCTGCCTCATGGTCCGGGAAGGCAAAGGTTGTTGCCTGGAGGCTTCAAGGTGCGACGGTGCAAGATACCGTGCAAGACGTAACGCGAGATTTGCTTTTAAGACGCAATACATGTCTCCTTTTTGGTTTGTTTCTGCTCTCTGAACCAACTCGCTCCTTCGCCTTGCTTTTCCATCTTGCAGAACAAAACTGCCCAACCAAGCAAGCAGCTAAGCAATCAACAACAAACCCAGGACAATGACTGTCGATCCTTCCGACACTCGTGCACCTGTAGACCACTGCGAATACAGGACCATGAAACGCCGCGACGGATCCACCTACAGGGCCAAGATTAGCGATTGTGCCTCATCTACCTGCAAGTATTCGAACAGCTATGTGCCCCCTGCCAGATGAGGGCGAGCGGTGAGGTGAGGTAAGGTCACACGCAATGACACTCGACGCCGCAGCCAACTAATCTCAGGATCAGAAGCGAGCCGGAAAGCTTAGTTGACACAGAACTGATGAGCGAGGGCAGAATTCTACTCGGGGGGTAACGGTATTGGGCGTTGCAGCTCGGATTCGGAGATTGGGGGAATAGGGTACTTCACCGTTGGAGGGTGCTTAGTCATATTCTCAGGTCGAAGTCAATGTTTAAGTACCTCCCCCATCAATTGAAGCTTGTCCTGTAAACTTCCATACTTCATCCACCCGTCGAGCCCTTCGGCCATTCTCCGGCATGACAGACGCATCTTCTTACGAGATCCTAATCTGCAACGAGATATGGGACTGCGAAACGGATACCTTCGATCATCGAGCCATTCTCCTACGCCGTGATGGGCAATACTTCTCGGCATGCGATCCCCGACGAAACGGACCCATCGACCAAAGTCAACTAAGCCTTGAGCCGATCCCTGTTGCGCAATTCCGGGCGCCTTTCACGGCGGACCTGACGCTGGCACCAGATACTTGTCTTCAGAGTAAGCAAGTATACATCAAGGAGCCCCAACTGATAGACTACAGCATGTCCTCCGCAGCTGAGAAGAATACCTTCTATGAGCCGCAGCTCCAGGAAGTTCAAGTCTACGAGCTTTTGCGGCTGAACCCACACCCGAACATTGGCCTCTACTACGGTTGTGTCGTGAAGGACAACCGCATCCTGGGCCTGAGCTTGCGCCGCTATAGCTACACACTCAAAGACGCCATCAGAGAAAAGAAGCCGAGTTTCGATCAACGACGGGCCTACCTGGAAGATGTCAAACGGGGCATTGCGCATCTACATAACTTGGGCCTTGTCCACGGCGATCTTAACCCCTCCAACATCATGGTGGACGAAAATTGTGCTGTGCTGATTGATTTTGACTCGTGCCGGCCGGCAGGCAAGCCGATGGGGCGCAAGGGCGGGACGTGGGAATGGTGTCCAGATGAAATTCCGGATACCGCTGAGCTGGAACATGACCAGGCTGCGCTGAAGAAGCTGGAGGAGTATCTGCTGGGTGCGGGCTCAGATACAACAACATGATGATCTGACTGAATACGTTGTTACCTCGAGTGAAGTCAATAATACTGACTTGCCCGTTCAGTAAGGGACCCGTGGATGCACAGGAACGAGACATCAGTCTGCTATTAAGTTTAGGAGCATTTAGTTGATCATTGGAACTCTTTCTTATGATGTACGGGCCTTTCGACGATTGTTAAAGCGCCCATATCTTCGAACGTTGGCCAGTGACTACAGCAGGAAGCCTCACCACATGCCTCGTGTTCCCTACCCTTCTACTCTATCTAATTCTACCCCACCCTAGAAGTAGCCAGCCTTCCTTTTCTGCCTCCCCTCTGCCCGTAAAAGTCCCTCGCCTTGTTGCCTTCCTGGAGTCGGGCATGTTGCGACCGCTTATACCCCGATGAAGGTGCGTTGCCCACAAGAGCCGCAGCCGCAACAGATCTTGGGGTCAACCAAGGTCGGGGATCACAAGAAGTAAATGCGAGGATCATAGCTAGAGATGCTGTCGCAGCGGCGAATGAAGATCGAGGAAGGAGAGGAGCAGTGCTATCGTTTCCGAGGCTTCGTCCTCTCACTTGAAGAGACACGTGCACAAGAATTGGGGAAGAATCCGCCGCGCGTCATACGCGTCCGTGGCGTGTTTGCGCAATGCCCCATAAACTACGCTAAGTTGGATGTGTCGAGGCTTAGTCTGGCGAGAGTCAGTGATTGGATGGCGGTGAGTTCGCTCCGAAGTAATTCCGACACGTGCAGCAGTGATGATGTTCGTCCCATATCACAACAACCATGATATTTTGCTTGGAGGTTTAACTCGTTAAACATTTGTGCTCTCCCTGATCGTTCACGGCCACCATGGAAGAAGAGCTCCAGAAACTACGACAGCAACTTCTCGAAGAGCAGCGCCGACGCGAAGACGAGCAGCGCCGACGCGAAGACGAGCAGCGCCGACGCGAAGACGAGCAGCGCCGCCGCGAAGACGAGCAGCGCCGCCGCGAACAAGCCGAGGGTCGTGTTTTGGACGAGCAACGCCGACGCGAAGACGAGCAACGCCGGCGGGAAGAAGCTGAGGGTCGTGTTTTGGAAGAGCAACAACAGCGCGAGGAGGCACAAGAACTTGCACGAGCATCACAGCCACTATCACTCGAGAGCTATCTCGAGGCTTGTCATAAGCTCAATCGCGCTATCCAGGTGGTCACCGATCGCTCTTTGACCACACAAGGCGATACCACGAACCCTACCGGCCGTATCTTCCCTCGCCAATTCATCCCATGGGATGACTTCGCAACGAAACAAGAGGAGATATGGGACGAAGTATCCACGGGCCAGTTGTTCGCCTCTCAATCTGACTTTCCTTCCTCTCATCAATTGGAGTACGTTCGCTCTTTGCTCAAGCCAATTAGCAGCGAGGTCGGGCTTCGGGATTTTGAGCGTGATGTCGTCGAGAACTCCGTTCAGAAGCTGGTCAACGAAGCATGCAAGGACCCGCTACTACGAACCAATCTCAGTCTCAAGGGCACCGTGACATTTGAGAGCCACATGAATCTCGGGAGGACTGATGACCTCATCTCTACACCCTTGGAGCACATGTCAATAGGCGAGCGCCATGCTGGAGCCACGGCACCGGTCTCGAGGCCAACGCTTCCCAAGCCCCGTCGAAAAGCGAAGGGGAAAGGCAACCGGGCAGATCAATTCTGCATATACAGAACTTCCGACGGTCGAAACATCCCAGCTCTCGCAATCGAGTACAAAGCGCCCCATAAGCTGAGCGTCGACGAGATTGTCACAGGCTTGGAATGCGAGATCCAGCCGGACCGGGACGTGATCAATAAAGACGGCGAGGGCTTCTCGTTTGCATCAAGGTCGCTCGCTGCCGCCGTCATTACCCAGCTCTTCTCCTATATGATTGGCAAGGGCATTCAGTACGGATACGTGTGCACGGGGGAGGCCTTCGTCTTCCTTCAAATCCCAGACGATCCCACCATTGTCTATTTCTCCATATGTGTGCCGAACCTGGATGTTCAAGATGACGACGAGAACAGGCTCCACCGCACGGCTGTTGCGCAGGTCTTCGCCTTCATCCTCCGGGCCCTTCGCGCGGAACCACCTCCTCTGTTATGGCACGATGCGGCCGCAGGCCTGGATACCTGGGCTGTGGAGTACGATGATGTGCTAAGGAATATCCCGGAAACGGTGCGCAAAGGCAAGGAGCGTCGTGCTTCTCCCTATCACCCTCAGCGTTGGCGGGGTTTCAAGCGCTCTCCGATCCGAACCCGCTCTCGTTGTCGACCACCAGACGAGAGTGCTGATGGTCAAGGCGACGGCGATGATGACGAGGGAGAAGCCCCACCCTCCCCCACTCCAAATCGACCGGTACGTTCCAAGGACAAGAGGAACAACCCTACGGCGGTTGGCTCGGCCGGGAAACGAGGACAACCCGGCGCAAGAAACCCGCAGCAAGATCAATCAGCACAGCAGAGAATACAGGACCGGCCGTTCTGCACTCAACTGTGCTTGTTAGGATTGGCGAACGGCGGACCAACGGACAAAAGCTGCCCGAACTCCAAGGACCACGGACAACGGCATATCGAGCCATCGGAGTTCCTTCGTCTCATCCGAACTCAGCTTGCCCAGGACCGTGGGCGTGATGCAGATTGCATGCCACTCTACCTGTCAGGGTCTGTCGGGTCGCTCTTCAAGGTGCGACTTTCATCCCTCGGCTATACGCTCGTTGCCAAAGGCGTGGAGGATTTCGACCTCGCGCCGTTGCGACATGAGCACGACATGTACGGTCGGGTCCGGTCCATCCAGGGGCAGCACGTCCCGGTATGCCTCGGCATAATCGATCTGGTTCTGCCCTATTACTACGACGGCGGTGTGTTTGAACACTTCATGTTCCTTAGCTGGGCTGGCCAACCTTTATTGGAATGCACCAAACAGATCAGCAAGTCGAGTACTGTCAGTGCTGTCGTTGCAGCCTTTACAGAACTACACAGGTTGCGCGTCCTCCATCACGATGCGAGGCCTCGCAACCTCCTGTATGATCCAGGCAGTGGCCACGTCATGATCGTGGATTTGGAGCGAGCAGAGTTTTGCGGTCTCCAACCTCTCGGGCCCATTAGCCCGAATGGCCAAGTTCGGAAGCGGAAGCGCAAGGCGATAAAGCAGGGAAATGAGTCCTTCAAGACGGAGTTGCAATCTGTGGTAGAATGCGTCTCAAGGCTTGCAGATTGAAATATACATGCAGTTGCCTAAGTCTTAGACCGGGCAGCGTGACGATCAGGAGGCGATTCGGTTTGTGAGTTGAGGGTGGAGCTGGGATCTCGTCATCCGCCGTTGAGCTGTCTCATGGCTAAGCGTGTGGGCCGGTCTTGCGTGTGCGCTGGTCTTTAGTTGTTGCGTACGATGAGTCTCGTACGATGAGTTGTTGTGTACGATAAGTTGCGTACGATGAGTTGTTGCGTACGATGAGTTGCGCACGATGAGTTGTTACGTACACTGAACTATATGATAATATGTTCTCTCTCCGGCGCTTGCTCTTCATTACGCTACTGGAACCAGAATAGGCCGACTTAAAACGCTATAATCGCATACAATCTTAGATACCCTTATCATAGACTAGGTAGCTGGAGTTGAAGCCGTCTACTCTTGGGTGGTTGACATGGAAGCGAACGAGTTGATGATGTTATGCTGCCAACGCCGCCAACCCCCAAACTGGGGGGAATGAAAAGATGGAGAGAGAAGTGCGGGGCGTCTCAGAAACTTTAATCCGGTTAGATCTGATTGGCTAGAGCGCCCTGGCTTGACCGCACGTTGGGCGATTTTCCTGGGCGATTTCCCTGGGCGACTTCCCTGGGCGACTTCGCTGGTCACCTTTCGCTGGGCAGGCCTGACATGTCCTTATAGCTGTACGTCAAAAATAGGCTGGAACATTGTATGCTATCCCAGAGTACAGGCTAGGCTGTTGTGTGCTGTCCTCAAGCATGGGCTGGAGCATTGTATGCTATCCCAAGGTATAGGATAGACTGTTAAAACTCTCCCCTGTAAACATTCCCCCCTTTTTGGAGCTGTTAGCAGCTCGTTAGAGCGGGGAATGGCTTATGGGCAATTTCACCACACATTCTGCCGGTAGGGCCTACCGCTGCCTTAACAGCACAATGGAAGAACTTTTGGAGAGTTTCATATTCCATTGCAAAGAGGCCTCGGACGGCAGGATCACGCGTTTTTCTCTTGAAAACACGTGAATAAACAGCTCTACTGGCGGTGAGTGCCAATGAGATCTCAGCGACACGATTTTTCTTCTTCCAACGACGCGCCGACGCGCTGAAACCGACCACCGAGCCTCAAGAAACACCCAAACATCACAGTCACAGTACAGCGAGGGAAGTCGTGCCCCCTTCCAAGTACGCCAAAACAATGGAAAATGGACGTGGTTCCCCCATTGTTCCTGCCCGATAATAGTTTACGGCATCGGAGCTCGCGGATTACGCGGCCGAGGCACATGGTGCGAAGACGAAGAACGCCAGAACGACATCGAACAAGCCAGACAACAGGATCAAACACATTGCGAGAACACGGTTACCCTCCCTGAATGAGGCGCCGTTGTGCCAAAAGTAGTGACTTCTGAACCTCACGAAACACTAAAATATCACAGAAGAGTACGGTAAAGGGGGTTGCGTCCCTTTCGAGTACGCCCCAGGATGGAAAATGGACTTGGTCCGCCTATTGTTCCTGCCCGACAATAGTTTACGGTACAGAATATCAAGGAATACGCGACAGCGACGCAGATTGAACGGAACGGTCAACTGATCCCATCGACATGACGCGGGATACCCAAGATGGACATGGCAACACATCGAACAAGCATTGTTAAACTTCACTTCTCAACATCACAATTGAACGAGTCTACACAACCCTAGTAACAACACCACACCCAGCTCAGAACAAAACTCTTAAGACACTTCATATACTGCAACATGCACAGCTAGCCTACACCTTAGCACACTATCGCCGCAAAAGACGCCCTTGCGACGTGTCCGGATGCTGATAGTGTCTATGGTGTCATGAGCAGGCACCGCCCCCAGAAATCAACGAGCATGCCCCGTGCACTTCAAGTACTTACATCAAAGAACATCTGCACTTCATGCAGCGCACCCAAGACAAGCAACTATTGCTTAGAGCAGCAGGCGCTATGCTGCTCGGCGATAGAAGTACAGACAAACGGAACGATTGCAGGATGGATCCTACGGATCGGGACATTCGGTCACATCCACGACAAGACAAAACATCAGCGCAGACGAGTGATTACTGTCAAACAGAAGCAAAGGAAGGCTGGGAAGGGCCGGACAAGTCAGAGACACAGAACGATTTCACTAGCTGTAGATACAAACCAGGAAGGGGCTGCCCACCAGAGGCAGACAGGAGGACGAGACTCGATATGTGAACGGCCTGTGGACGCAGGACATTTCATGGTGGGGTGGAAGTCAGACCTGAGAGCCGAAGGTGGGCGGCTCTGACCTTGTATTTATAGTTGTACCGCTGCATAGCTGCCGGTAAAGGCGGCTGGGACAGTCTATGAATCAATCAATCAATCATAGGATAGACTGTTGTGTGCTGTCCTACAGGAGCCTGGTACTACATGTGACATCCCAAGCTATAGGCTAGACCGTTGTGTGCTGTCCTACAGGAGCCTGGTACATAATGTGATATCCCCTATAGGACATCACACTGTATACCATCCTAGTTCATGGCCCAGCATACTGTGTACTAGGCTCTCCTGTAGGACAGCACACAGGAGTCTAGTCCATGCTCTGGGATAGCATATAATATGTTAGCCTTGGGGACCCAGTTCTGGGACCACAATGACTTCGTGCGGGGGTCAGAAATGAGGGACAAGCGAGACTTCGCTCACACGTGGGTGGTACGGGCGTACGGGTCAAATCACGCAGCTGTGGCGTACAGGTTATGGCGGCACGGAGGTGGTACCGGCTCCAGGTCGAAGTCCCAAGCTGTGGCGTAGTTGCGCTAAACGGAAGTCGTGCAGGACGGAAGTTGCGCTGGCTGGGAGCCACGTAGGCCGGATATCATGCTGTTAAGAAGACGATTTCGACCAGTGGGTCCTTGGTAGCCTGTAGTTGAGCTAAACAGAAGTCGTGCGGGACGGAAGTTGCGCTGGCTGGGAGCCATGTAGGCCGGATATCATGCTGTCAAGAAGACGATTTCGACCAGTGGGTCCTTGGTAGCCTGTAGTTGCGCCTAAACGGGTGCGCGACTTCCGTCCAATGCAGCTTCAGTCCATTGCAGCTTCCGTCCAGCGCATATTAGCTTACCAAGGGCCCGTCCGGCTGGAAGCAGCCAGGGAGCCATAAAGGGACTGGGAAAATGCAGCCTGTGACTGGGAAGACTACATAGAACATATTTTTAGAGTTGACGATGTCGTCGGGCGCCCGCGGGCGGTGCTGGTGGGGCAGTCGACCACTGACCTCAGGAATACCCTACCGCCGGGCCGTAGGAGACTGCTCTGGGCACATTGCGCGTGGTTGATCTAACCAACCTTGCGGGCGCCGCGGGGGACCAGCTCCCTAATTTCTCATGTTTGCTTATACCGGTAGAAGGGTACCTGTGCAGTCAGGGAGACTAGTAGCGCATATGCTCTCTACTGGGCTCATCTAAAACGCAGGGTCGTGCATCCACGAATGCCAGGCCACGTGTGGAGGTGAACGCAGGTGTGCAGTCACCTAATTGGCTGAACACTCGGAAGAACCAAAATGCGAGCAGGCCCACAATAGGGGCAAAGCTCAGTCATTAAAGACCGCCTCGTCAGGCAATTCTCTTATGTAGGAATAAGGCTATTTTGCATCGTCAA
>LFRF01000005.1:1044071-1068082 GCA_001189435.1 Tolypocladium ophioglossoides CBS 100239
ATCACGCGGTCAATTGACCGCCTTACAATGGGCATTTGATGGGACGAAACAATGGTAACTCAAAAGAATGAGCATTGCGCACACCGAATGACCGCGCCACTCGCGCATTCACTCATTTGTATTGACAGCAACTAACATAACAGCAATGCGGTGTATTGAAGGCCATTGGAAAAGGTGAGCGCACAATACCTACAATGAGACCTCTCCGAGCGAACATATGAGCACATTCGAGCAGCCAATTGAGAGGCATTCAAYACCATGGTAGCAATTGGAAGGAAAACACCAAGAATGGAGGAATTTGGCATTRTCACCGGCTTCGTGATAGCGGTCACAATGGGGGGTGTGTGGAGGTGAACGCAGGTGTGCAGTCACCTAATTGGCTGAACACTCGGAAGAACCAAAATGCGAGCAGGCCCACAATAGGGGCAAAGCTCAGTCATTAAAGACCGCCTCGTCAGGCAATTCTCTTATGTAGGAATAAGGCTATTTTGCATCGTCAATCGTATGCTCCTAACCGGCTGAACGCGCATCGTATGACACCACGGGATGCAGGGAAACCAGTACCCACCTCATTTAGCGAGCGCTGGATACTAGTTTCCATGTCCCGTAGCTGAAAGTTAATACAGGGACTGGGCTTAACGCCACCTCTTGCACATTGATACTACTCTCCAAAGCCTGTGAGGAAAGTGCTACTGGTTAGGTCACGGTCCGGCTAGAGGCGTGACTACTCTTCGACCCCAAAAGGCAAAAGGCTACTGGTCAGGTCTTTCGAGTCAGCGGGCTGGCTACCAGCTCCTGGCCCGCCAGGAGCCAGGTTCAGGACCCTGGATCCACTGCACCAAGGTCATTTTGGTACATTCTATCTTAGGAAGGGCTAGAAACGGCCACAGGCCTAGAACTGGGCCCTCGACCTGCTATTAAGGTAGTCGCCATCTTCCTCGTCAAATGTCAGTCAACATGTCTGCGCAATCGCAACCATGGCAAAGCCATCCCATAAGAAGCGAGATCGGACGAAAGAGAACTTCGCTAAGTCATGCAAGTCAGGTGCAGCACGATTTAACAAGCTGAAGCAGAAGTATGACGCGCACATCTATCTCCAAGTGCACTGGAGAGGGAGATATTACGAGTACAACTCCGATAGGGATCTTCGCTGGCTGAAGATCGGCGAGAAACTCGACACTATCTACCCACTACCTGTTCAATGGACACCAGCGACCTTCATCAAAGGAAATGATTCCGAGAGCTCTTCGCCAGATGAAGATTTCGACAGGCCAAGTAGCTCGTGTACTAATCAGAAGGTACTCAGCTCAAGTGCGCCAGCTCCGAGAACAGCCCCAGTTCCCCCCTCCGAACCATGTCTTCGACCGTCCAGCCCATAGCCGATGCAACTTTAGCTCCGCAGCTTATCACGCAGAATGCTTCCAAACTTTTCGCAGAAAATTGTGAGAGGCTTTCAGTGTGTGGGTGGAACTGTTGCGAACGACCACGCCCCCCCAAAATGCACCATCCTCAGACAGTGGAGTCAGCGACGTAATCCAAGCGTTACATCAGACCCTGTTGACTGCGACAACGTCCACATTCGCAGGGGAGAAAGTCGGGCTTGTTCACTGTCAAGTCAGCTATGGCGCTGGTTCGCCTGATTCATTTTATTTGTGCATCTATTCATGGTTATGAGCTATCCGCTCTGCCTTTCGTGTGGAGGTGTGGTTACTATGTAGTGTCAGGGTCGGCGGGCGGGTCGGGTAGACGGGGAGCACTCGGGCGGGCGAATTAGGTCAATTGCTACGGATAGGCCCTCCTCAGGTAGGATAGGCTCTATATACAAGACGTAGCTCGAAGAGCTACAATCAGGAGACGGTCTGGATCGCGACTAAGTACAGGGGCCGGCGCATGGCCACGTGACTGTAGGTGCAGGGTAGGTTCCTCGTCTTTTGGGTCCAGCTGTGACATGTAGTCCTCTTCCTTCTTAAGGCCAAGGCGGGCACCGAAGCGACGCGCTCCCAGAAGCTACGTGCGTGCATAATGCTACATCAAAAAGTCTGGTCAGTAGGAGCACTAAAAGGCCTGTGCCAGCAGCCGGGCACTCAAAGGCCTGTGCCAACAGCCGGGCACTCAAAGGCCTGTGCCAACAGCCGGCACTCAAAGGCCTGTGCCAACAGCCGGCACTCAAAGGCCTGTGCCAGCGGCTGGGCACCAAGAGGTGAGCCTCAAGGCTGGTAGCCCTGCATCCTCCTGTTATGACTTCCAAGGCGCCCTTCAACCAGACGCTGGAAAAGCGTCAAGCTAGTGCTGAACTCGCATAACTGTCATATATGAGTCACATCGTAGACCGACTTTAGCTACCTTGGAAGAGCATGGAAGGGCGTAGAGGGCAATGAGAAAACGGGCGGTGCGGTCTCGCACCTCGTGCGTATGGTCATATGGTCAGGGCGCAGCTGCATCTGACTTGAGTACTTGAACATTGCGTGAGCGCTGAGGGGCCTAGTGTTTGTTCTGTCCCTCGCAGCGCACAGTCAACCAAAGGGAAATGGATCAGCCTTGTAAGGCACACTGACGAGAATGGAGTTCACATTTGCACAAGCGTTCGCAACCGTAACACGCGTAGTGTTCGAGCATAATTTCATGGGTGCTCGTCGAAAGCTTGAACATGTAACTTTGCTACGCATGAGACTTCAGGCGATGGGGGGAGCATATGCTTGCTAGCTGCCATTATACCTGCCTCGAGCAACGCCGTACCGGGCCAGTCAGCTGAGGCATAGTTCTTGGGCTATATGGCCCAGGCCAAACTGAACCTGGGCTACATGGCTCAGGCCAGACTGAGCCTGGGCTACATGGACTGGGCCAAACTGCGCCTGGGCTGCATGGCCCGCGTGAGTACGCCCGAGCTAAACTGCGTGAGCCAAAGAGCCCGCATCCGAACTACGCCTGAGCTGAACGGCTCGCACCATGCAGCTCAAGTCCAGTTCAACGCGAGCCATATAGCTCAGGCATACTTCGGCTTGAGCGAGATGCGCCGTGCGCACTGGCCCCGGCCCAAGTTGCCCCGCTTCTGGCCTTGGTCAGTTTCTTGCCTCGAAAGGCGGCTATTTGTGGACTTTGGCAGTTGGCACAAGCGGCCTTCATGGACGTTGCAAGGTATCAACCACGTGACGATATCCAAGTGGAGGACAAAGGCGGACTAAGGCGAGCACTGTAGGGACGTCAACTTCAGGCACCATATCCCGCAGTCCAGTTGTAGACAACACACTGTGAAACCATCCATCTTTCAAAGCATTCCTCGGATTTCTACGTTTCCTTTAGGGTAGGTGAAATATCTAGAAGGTGCTCTGGTGCAGATGTGCCCACGTCGCCGGACCACTCTGTAGGTCTTGGCGCTTGTCATGAGTCAAGATGTGGGGACACATATGCGCAAATGTGCCTTATCTACCGGGGCAGAAAGTAGCCACTTTAGCACCTCTTACTAATTTTAGCCATGCGACTCGGGCATCCTCAATCCTGAGTGCGCTTACATGGACAGTCTCATGAGACCACACGATCAACATTGCTGGCAACGAGCTGTGGAGCAGGTCCATGAAGTAGGCAAAAGGGCACCCTGGCGCTGAAGCACACTTGCAGGCAAGGGATGGAACGGGGCAGAGCGGGGATGGATCCTATTACAGGCGGCACTGAAGATGGTGCGGTCGTCACCATATACAATTCCAGCGTGGGAGCGCCAAAGAGAATGACGTAAACTCCTGTCGTTTTGCGCAGTTGTGCTAGCCAACGAGATGAATCTGGCTGTGCCATTGCTGCCTAATCCATCCAGTCCCGCTTTCGTTTGTTTGAACAACAGATGGCGACCCTGTCCCATGATATTCGCTGATCCTTTCAGGCTTTCTCAGTGTCGCCTCGACACAATGTACCTTTCGCGAAATCCGATCCCGCAGTATCTGAATGGGAGCCAGTTGTGCTTATCCAGCGTCCTGATAGTTGTCTGTCCCGTCTGCGAGGTTTCAATACTGCATTTCCTTGATAGAGCAATCTGGGCAATTACCAAGACCAATCCGGGGGGGGTTTCTTCTTGGACTTCTTGGCCTTCTTGTCCTTTTTTGATGATAAGCCCGTCCAAAAATCATCATCTCCTGGATCCTTTGAAGGAACCACGTCTTCTAAACAACCATGCTCTAGCGATGGGACGTCTTCGGATGCCGCTACAGCCTCCAGGATATCACGCGAAGTAGGCGGAGGGGATTTGAGACCTGCGTCATCACTACCCTCAGTCCACGACACATCGTCAAATGCAGGATCGTTACTGCTGTTGTCGCGTTCGTCGTTCTCACTTAAATCTGTAGGCAGAATAGTCAGCTATTTGCCACTTCCTGCCCAGTTGTCCTAGACATACCATCCACCTTGAATTCCGCAAACCTTCTGCATGTCTCAAGACTATAGCTAAGCATTCTTAGCTTAGCCTCCAGATTCTCGCGGGTCTGACGAGACTCAGTAGTCTCGCCCGCAATCTGAGCCACGTCACTGTCAGGCATTCTTGAGATATCGATCGGACTAAAGATGTCTTTCAGCTTGGCAACAAGACAACCCTCGATTGCTTCGACAGCAAGATCATCTATAAAGCGTTTCTTGGCAACCTGTGAAACTATTAGGACCAGCGTATGGGTAGTCACCGGAAGGCTTACCTTGTAGTATGCGCTCAAATAATCAAGCGCTTCTGATGCAGCGAAATGATCCATGTCGCGGTCACCTGAAACTATAAAGGCATCGCGGACTTGTTCCAAGCTGTAGCCAGCACGGAGCCGTCCTTCTCCCGAAAACGTGTCAAACAGTTTGGCAATGACTGTGTCGATCCTCGACTCATCTCTTTCGCGACGCAGTTTCTGAAGAGTGTCGGTCATGTAGTGATTATATGTGATGGGATGGCCATCTTGGTGCGGTCCCAATAGCTTCGACAACTGCGCAGACACAGCCTTGAAATTCCCATCAAGTCTGGGTACAATGACATACATCATAATAGCCTCGACCGTCGTCACGTCGGCTACATGATTGACTAGGTGTCCGAGGAATTTCCGAGCTGCAGCCCAGACTTTTCGAACATGACGTTCGGCGATCTCAGCCCACGGCGACGATTGCTCTCTGAACAAGTCCGATACGATCATGGGGCTGAAGAGTCCTGGCAGCTCTCGACCACGGCTTCGATCCAAAAGGATTTCAATCTTCTTGATGTATTGTTCCCGGGTCAAAGTGTTTCCGTTCGTCGAAGGCTCTCTCTTTGGTGACGAAAGTTGGTACCTTTCCCCATTCTTATCAAGCTCAGCCGCAAAGTCACGATTGAGGTTCTGCACAACAGCACGTATGCGCCGCTCGTAGCCTGCTGTAGACATGGCATCTCCAAAGAACGCGAGGTTGTATGTGCCGTCTACTGCCGCCTGCACTAGAGTTTGGAAACCTTGGCTGATCTGGATCAGGTAAATGCGCTGATCATGGACTGTCGTTCGTGGCAATCCTAGCTTATCCAACTGCTGCTGACATATTGCCGCCTTGCCTGCAATTTCTTCCATCAGGTTTGGAAGTTCCGTGGCGATTTGGTGCAGGAGGACCTTGCTCAATCTGTTTCTGAGGGGTTGGATGCCCAGTTGGCTCAGTGGCAATTCTGACCATGCGCCTTTGGAGAAGAAAGCGGTCTCCTGCTCGTCCCGCTGCGATAATGTTTGAGGGTCTCCATCCGAATCCCTGTTCCTCAGGGCATGCCAGCCAAGACGGAACTCTACGTCAGAGTTCCTCGCCAGGGAGATGTACATATTCTCAGAACCAGAACCGGGAATGAGGGTGTCCGGCTTCGTAATGATGCCCAGTGTACGAAGCCCTTTAGGGTCCGCCCGTCTGGCGAGACTGAGGACAATCTGGTTAGCATAGTCATTCTTGGCTGATATAACAGCAAGAATGACGCTGCGGGCCTCCTTCATATATTTTTTGACGACTTCCGTGATCAACTCGATGTCCGCGGTTGACTGATGTTTGTTTGCAGAATGTATAAGCCCTGGTAGGTCGACAATGGTGAGATGAGGACGGTCGGGGCCGTTAATTTCGATGCGGAGCAGATCTTTGGAGAATGCTTTCCCCATGGTACTGATGCCCATGGCATCTTTGACCTTCTCAATCAGAGTTGGTACTTCATCAAAGGTCTTCAGCGTTTCTTGAAAAGCCGCCAAAGCCTCCTTATCCCCGTCGCTCCGCGAATAGTGTGGAATGATTGAGACTGTAACACTAGAAGCGTCCGATTTGCGAAGAATGAGCTCTGTGGGAAATCGTGTGCTGGTATTACTCTTGACTGGGAAGGAAACGCCTGAGATGGCCTCGAGCACAGAACTCTTGCCCGAAGACTGGTCGCCGCAGACGATGATCTGAGGGAGTGAGACGTAGTGACTGACACCCTGAGATCGCAGAGAGTCGATGGCATTGAGAAGCTGCAACTGCTCCTCAGAGCAAAGCTCGTCCAGACGCTGAGAAGTAGGAGCCTGCAGTGCCATACTGAATGTTCGTAAGAGGCAAACGCATCGACGTTGCGACACTATAAGGCTCAGACTGAAAGGCGGTTCTACTCATAGAAACTTGGCTGCCTCTGGGGCATATGTACTTCCTGGGGTGAATTGATGGCGACAGAAAACTCAGGCCCGCCTGACGTGACGGACCTGGGACGGGCGGTTGTAAGCGACATGCAGGAGGCCAACCAGCAGGGATCTATCTCCAAAGTGGTCGAATGGGTGGCTTCCACGTCATGGCCAAAAAAGCATAGAAGACAACCTGCAGAGTGACTTTGTCGAAAGACGCGTTTCTTTCGTTGGTACGCCGCTTGATAATCCTCTAGTATGCCGCTTGTAGCGGTGAAGCTTATCAATATGACATGTCACAAAGTTGCCCTTGGCTGCCGATCGATGACAACTGCCTTGTGCACAAGCTGTCGTTCGTCGATCGTTGGGTAGAGCACCCTCAGAGGGTCTTCAAGCAGGGATAATAGAAGCGGGCAAGGGCAGGGATGCTTCGGATGCTTTCATGTGGGTGGGTGACCGGTCAAGCTTGTCACGTCACTAGGCACTGCCGAATGCCAGGTCCACGCTAGGAGCACGGAGACGAGAACGTTGACAGGCATGGGGATGATTTGGCTTTCTTTTTTTGTTCGTGCCTGTTTAGTTTGTATCACGGAACATCTAATGGAGCTAGCTGCGCTCCGGTCTAAGACGAACTCCGTGAACGCTCTGGACATGATTTCTGAAGTGATCTAGACTCTCCAACCTCAACACCTTTCCACCGTCCCGACATCCTGGGTGCTCACAAATGATTGACTTACACTTTTCTGCCGCCTTTAAAGGCTTCAGATGCTCTCTGTCAAAATGGTCATTCATGACCGCCGGCCTGCAGTAACGGAAAGTCCTCTCCTCCTCCGACATAGCCTTACTTCCAATGCAGCAAGGACACTGTGTCTTCTCCATAAGAAGGGGGAATCGATCCAGCTCCAAAACCTCCTCTTTGATAAGTATATCGTTTTCGTCCACGATCGGCACATCAGCTGGGACTGCCCGTTGAATGTATTTGCGCTTAGCTGTCTCCCGCTTGCTGCAAAGGACCGTCATGAGCTGCGTAGCCTCGATTCGGAGATTCTGGAGCTCGCTCACGTTGAGATTATCTGAATGGCGACAGAGGATCTCAGCAAGCCGTGCACGCTCGGGGATGTGGAGCTCAATAGCAGGCTGAAGGTAGTTGTCTTCATCCTCGTCGCCGTCTTCTTCGTCGCTCTCCTGTGATGCCTGCCTCTCAATATCCCACGTCGGTCGATTGTAGAAGTAGTACTTCCCATACTCTTGCCGGAGAGTTTTACGGCGCTGCGCACGTTTCGTGCGGATCTGGGTGGTAAGTCGCCGCACCTCCTTTTCATCATCGGAGCCTTGAAGTCGGTATTTGCCGTTTTTGAGCTCATCCCTGCGCGCCTCCAGTTCAATAATGATGGGATCGGGTGGCAAACTGTTCAAGACCTCGTCGGGGACCATGTCGTAGCTCGCACGAGGATCACGCATGATGCTAATGTGCGTGAAAAGCTTGATGAGGCCGTCCTCCATCGGCTCGTCTAAGAACGCATTCTGGAGGTGAAACTCAACCTTCTCATTGATGTATGCGCTATTGAATGTCGCCCATTTCGGGTCGTGCCGCATCATCTGATCACGGACGGCATCGGGCGCAGCTCCTGGGTCTCAAGTTAGCACCATATATACCCTGAGCAACAACCACGACACATACCATTAGCCGCATTGGCCGCTCCTCGGCGGAACGCCTTTGGTCCGATGGGTTCCTCAAACCCAGCATCCAGTGTCTGCCGTTCCATGTCGTCCCGCAGCTTGTGGTACGGCAGGGCTCTGTCCATGGAGACGGCGGGGCCGTCAAATCCGCGGAAGATTGGCCGCTTTAGCCACTCCTGCTTCCATCGAAACGGTGTGCATGTGACGGGCCCTCGATTCTTGGTGCGGAAGACATCAGATGCGCTTACCAGATTCCGGGCTGCGAAAGCTCCATCAGCGAGAGCGAGGCCGATAATAATCAGGATGGGACAGAAGATGAGTCTTCTTGTAGTGGTGAAGAAAAAGATAGTCCTGATGAATGTGAGCCAGGCCGCTGCCTTGACTGGCCGCGATACGAGTAGAGTTTAGGAGTGCTTACGGCTTGGGCTTGTTGTCTGAACCCTTGTGGTGAATGAACTTGATCGTCATGGCAAGGACATCCTTGCCCGTATCAGGGTGGCGTACAACCATCAGTAAGATGTCTTCATAGCAGAGAGCCTTAGGACGTCCGCGGCCCTCGGTTTCTTGCGTCAGCATCTCCTCAAGAAGTGTCGAATTCTTGTCGAGCAATTGATCAGCCACCTTGTCATCGGATTTCGTCTCAAGGGGTTTTGGGCCCCAAAGGTCTTCCCACGACCCGTCCTTCGGTTTGTTCTTCTCGTTATCCACCACCTCTGCCGGTCGCGCTCCCGTGCATCCTAAGATTACGTAGGACCCCGACAGATTGGCACGATGCCGTTCGGAGGGTAAAATGCCAGTGTCGTAGGCGATGTTGAACGTCAGAAGGACTAACAGGTCGTCTGAGCCCAGTACCGGCTTTCCGTCCATGTTGGGCGGTCGAAGGCCATATTTTGGGACAAGGACAGCGTCATGCCACTGAGTACGTCAGCTGCTGGACGTGGTGTAAGGGAGAGGCGACGGGAACATACCTTAAGGACCTCTCTACTATCGTTCCGATCCACGTACCGGCCTGTGACGCTGGCATAAAGTTGTTTGTACTGGCGCCAGTACTCCCATGATGTGCCTTCTGAGGTGATCCTCGACCTCTCGCACACATGATCAAGGAAGTCCATCGCCATCGCCCGGTCGGCTTTCTCAAGCACCTCCTTCCAAGGTCCTAGTTCGGTGGCTTTGCAATATCTAGCCTGTTGTCAGTAGAAGCGATCATTGCAGGGATCGAGGTCTCATACGTCTTCCATTTTCGCAGGATGCCGGCGATGTTGATCTTCGTGTTGTCGGCGTAGTCTGGCTGGAGGAATCGAACCTCCTTCAACTGCTCGCGCAGGGCCGCTCGTTGTGTGGCGCTGAGGGGAGCGGGCTTCTTCTTTACTCGCGTTTGAGACTCTTGCTGGGTGAAGCGCTTGACGAAGTCTGCGTGGTGACTTTTGTACCCATCTCCGCACCGGCGGGAGCTGATGGTCGGGGACATGGTGGCCAGAAGCTTTAAGCGAGGGATGCTGGGCCAGCGAGGGAAGGCAACGCCGAAGGAGAGGATAAAGTCCCGAAGATGAGAAGCAGAAAGATAGATGGGAGAGCCGCCATTTTAACGGCCCTGCCCGCGGCTTGGGGTCCAGAACTGGCTCCTGATGACGGTGCGCTGGTTCTCGATGTTGGTTTTAAAATAAACTGCCAAGCGCCTTGGTGGGCCTCCACACAGCATGTGCCTCCTCCCTGCCGCACCACGCGAACTCAGGTACAGAGTACCTGCGCGGCACCCGTTGCCCCTCGCTGTTGTGACCGCTAAAAACGGCGGCATTTGCCGACCGATTCGGCGGCCACGACAGCGCTTTCTCGACTTATTGTGTATTTTACATTATAATTTATAAATATTTGTTTAAATATATGTAATGTAATAATTATCTGAGCCTATTTATCTAGACTATATAATCCCTCCTCGTTCTCTTAGGGAAAACCTCGTAAAGGGTAAAACCTAAGCCTCTCGACTCCGTTCGTCTCTGGCGCTCGTCAAACCAGGATCGGTCTCACCACCGTCCAAGAAAAGGGGATAAACAAGTCCACAAGAAAACATAAAACATACTTGCCGAGTTAAGCTCGGTGCCCTCGGTCCCCTGCCTCTCCCTCTCTTCCCTCTATTACTACCCGCACGGTAGTCCGCCATCTACCCAGCACTTCTCCCCATTTTGCCTCTAACCTTAGAGAGATATTCGATCTCGGGGTCCCGGTGGTCCGTTGTCTATTCGGGTCTTCTCCCCGTCCTGCCTCTCCCGTAGAGGGATATCCGATCCCAGGGTCCCGTGGTCCGCTGTCTACCCGACTCTTCTCTCCATCCTGCCAATACCATAGAAGGATGTTCAATCTCGGGGTTCCGGTAGCCCGTCAGTAGTCCGCCAACTGCTCGGCTCTTCTCCCCATCTTGCCTCCACCCTAGAAGGATGTTCAGTCTCGGGGTTCCGGTATCCCGTCGGTAGTCAGCCATCCTCTCAACTCTGCCTCTACTCCCGGTCTCTACCGGAAGTCAGACGCCCTGTCTCGTTACTTGTCTAAATATTAATAATTATAACTACCTAATTCTATATATAGGTAATATTTTAACGGAKGAGAACSCACATACCGAAAGGAACCTGCTTGCACGTCCTAGAGGGACCTTCACTCACGTCTCACGCGGTTAGCAATTACTCAAAGGGGATTATACTCAATCGAACCGTCTAGTCAGTTTGGCAGAAAATGGCAACAGCCCGCGGAGCAGGCTGCGTGGTAGCTACCTATAAAAGGAGTCGCACTTCCTGACTAGTTAGCGAGAATGACATATTTCTTSTTCTTCTTCTTTTCTATCTCTTTCTGGCCTGCCTAGCTGCCTCTCGTGCCCTGCCCGGCCCACCCTCAACTTATAGCCGTGGGTAGGGTATCTTCGGTGCGTGCATTTGCCGTCGACAAATCAGGACTCAAGGCAGTCTAGAGATATAGTCTTTTATATCGTACTATCCTAGGGGTCGTTACTTCATCTTCACTTACTTAGCTAGTCGGCCTTACTCATTCTCACTCAATGGTAACGATTCGGGGAAGAAAGGGCGCCCGTAGGCAAAACAATTCTGCGAAGCGTGCCTCCCCAAGTCTACGGACTGGAGACAAAGCGATCCTCAAGTACATGCCTGTGTGACTCCCTCATGGAAGGCAACCCAAGATGTATATCAGTCATCTGATACCATTCTCAGTTCCTAGAGGAAAACCCGGCCTTGCCATGACGCAGATAACTGCGTGGGGTCTAACTGATAATGTCGACGCCTTTCGACAGGGAGCGGCTGCTTCCCGGAACGACAGAGACTGGGCGAAGCGACAAAGAGACGATGCGATCAAGCACGCGATAGAGCAGTTCGAGATGAAGCCATTGCATCTCCCCTATGGAATGATAGGATTGAGCTTCCCAAGTGAGGCGTCGGCTGATTCAACAATCACCAGCCAAGAGACAATTGTAAACCTTGACTTCAACATGCCACCCTCATATGAGTCCGACACGTCCGCAGATAAACTGTGACGAATCTCACACTCCCAAATGCACCAAGCCATACTCTCCGCAGAAAAGATCATAGGGCGACGAGATGTCTGAACTCCCGGGGCGGAGAGGCAAACGCAAAGGCACGTCGTCACCCCAAACGACCAAGCTGCATACTTGCCTAGCCACCGAACACTCGACAAGCAATCGGGACAGTGTCTCATTCTCCGCAATGATGTGAAGGCTTGGGCGATGGCTTGGTTGCATGAGCTGTATTGAGCGATCATCCGGGCCGCGCACAACGATTTTGGTCATGGCGGGCGGACGGGGAACAGCTGCGTTTGTCCTTTTCCCAATTGAGGTTTCCCCACGCGGTCGTGTCAGAATTTCATTGGGCTCTGTCTGCTACGTTACTATCCCAAGCGACGTGTGCGCGCTGCAGGAGGCGCCCTGCAGGAGGCCACCCATTGGCAAGATTAGCAGCCGTAGCAGCTGAGCGGGTGTGAAGTTAGAGCTGGAGACCTTTCTGACAGACCATAATATGCATGCAGCCGTCCCGTAAAGGTGCCTTGTCTATGATAGTGATTGAACAGATAATGCATCCTCTATGAAGTCCGCATTGCGGCTCAATTGTCGCCGACATGCAGCCGCCTGCGTCAGCTACTTGACAAAATAAAATATTACTCCTTATCCCATTATCTTTTAAGTCAAGACAGCGGGTTCTCGATCTATTCGCCAACTCTACAGAGTCGAGCCAGTAGCAATAATTGTTCCTCGGTCACTTATATCCTCCCCAGCTATCACTGTCTCCGAGGTGCACTTCATTACTATCACCATCACCAGAGAGCACTACATCGAGACCAAGACGATACTTTTGGGAGGCACACGTGCTACGGATGTTGGGGCAACTCCAACAGCTGAGACACTCCCAACCCAGCAAGCTGGCCCGAAGCTTGCCCATCAAGGTTTGAGCGACGACAAACTCGGCATTCTTTTAGGCGTCCTTCTAGGTGTATTTTTTATAGGATTCGGGATCGCTTATTTCTGTTGGCAGGGAAGGCTGAAGTGCAGAAATGGTAAGCAGGGCGGGGTCAAGTACAATAGCTGTCGTCTTCGTGGCGCATCTGGTCGTCGAGGGAAGCCTGGGCTACCTGGTCCGCCTGGTCCGCCTGGTCCGCCTGGTCCGTCTGGGTTACCTGGTCCGTCTGGACCACCTGGTCCACCTGGCTCGCCAGGTGCTGCAGGACCACGAGGTCTGGCAGGGAATTCGGGGCCCCAAGGGGATCGCGGGCCTCCAGGCAGTCTCGGCCCACCTGGTCGAGATGGACGAGATGGGCGAGATGGGCAAGATGGGCGAGATGGGTCAGATGGCCGCGATGGGTCAGATGGCCGCGATGGGCGTCCCGGTAAGGACGGGTAGGATGGCAAAGACGGCCGTCCTGGGTGGAAAGGACCGCGAGGACCATCCGGACACGACGGGCCTCCGGGAGACCGGGGACTCCCGGGACTTCAAGGACCTCCCGGCCAGCAAGGTCCTGCAGGAAATCAAGGACCAGTTGGGGACCAGGGCGCACCGGGCGTTCAAGGCCCTCCCGGTAAAATACATCAGTGCAGGGCTGGATGCTGCTGTTCGGGTGAGGTAGTTATGAGCATTCGCCGAGTTGAGAGATGATTCGTGACGAATCGCCTTTCATGCAACGACGGCAATACGAGCCGTCTGGATGTGATTCGCCCACCGGCGAACCGCAGGGCTAGTCATCTTCGTGCAGACAACCAGGAAGCTAGGATGTAGCGCTGGGATAGCCGACCGAGGGAAGGCAAAGAGAGTGGAAGTCGAGAGTATAAGGCGCTGGAGGAAGATGGAGGTTGGCGTATTATACGGGTGCCTGACCGGGAGCGGCACGACACGCCATCGAACCAATGGGCGGCGACACCGTCCAATTGAGCTTGGAAGAAATGTTACGGCCTACAGATATATGTCCGCTCTCAAGTCCCTACGAATCTATCCTCGTCGCGTAGAGATCGGGCTGATGATCCATCCATTGCGGATTGGAATCTCGTTCAGCGTCATCATGCGTTCGTTGGTGAGTACAACACGTCAGGCCCAAGTCTATTGAGGGAAATCCTTGGCTGGCGAAGGATCCTGTGTCACCCCTAGAAGGCACGAGAAGATCGACACGTGTGTCCATGTCTCCCATGCACCCCGCGACCGCATTCCAGCTGTCTCGTAGGCTGGGTCGAAGCAGCCCTCCATCCGTCGCACCGAGGCCGATAAAGAGGCAACCCTGCCTATGTCGCTGTTGGCAACAAAAACGCGGAAACAGTACTACCAGTTGGAGATATGATCTATGCCCTCGAGCAGCTGCTCCAACATGTGGAAAGGGAGGTGAGTTTTGGATTTGAACTGAGGAGCATCTAGGCGTAGCTGAAGCTGTGGCTCGCACCACGCTGTCTGAACTTGAGGCTTTGGTTTAATAATGCGCACGGATGGTATCCTACTTCGTGCTTCGTACATGTGTGCAGGAAAGATCCCATGTACAGCTATTGGCAGAATGACCAATGCGTCGTTCTATCGACCTCGCACGGATAGGTGAATGTATGATCGAAACGATCTATTCTCTCCTATAATTGATGTGCTACGAAGTTGAGAATTGAACTTGTGCCTTGTTGCAGGTTGCTTCGATATAGGGTAGGTTGAAGATGGGGCTGCCGACGAGCGGTTCCACGAGACGTGGCTGGCGATAAGATAAGAGCAGCAGATGAGCCATGGTGGGGCTTGCCGACTGACTCAACGGCATAGTCACGTCCTCATCAAACAACATCAAAACGTCCGGTTTCCCTTGCCGTGCATCTTCTTGAGCTTCGACAATAATTCAAGCTCGACCTTGCGACGACAAAGCATCGGTGGCATGGCGAACCACAATGAGGAGCCCCCGAGGCGCCCCCTCTACGGTAGATCGAGTTGCGACCCCGCGATGCGGGCATTCGAGCTGACGATGAACCAGTCTACGATCTCCCCGGTGAGGTATTGGAGACGCTGACGCTCAAGCCCGACAGTGACTCAGTCGTAGTCGCATACCAGGGGACATCTCGGTTGTCGAGTGAGAAGAGCCCTAGTGCCTTCGTGGACAATCTCGTTGGCTCGCAATCCTGCTCATTGTGCGGCTTGACATTTACCACGCTGCAAGACCAACGGAGCCATCTCAAGTCGGACTTTCACCACTACAACCTCAAGCAGAAGCTGCGTGGGCGAAATCCCGCCTCGGAGCTAGAGTTTGAGAAGCTCATAGGAGATTTGGACGAATCTCTGTCGGGATCTGATTCAGACGATTCAGAGGACGAGGAAGATGATGGACGACAAGATTCGACTCTGACAGCGCTGCTGAAACGGCAAGCACGGCTGGCGGATAAGAAAAGCGATATGGGTGGTGACGAACTGAGCGGGGAGAGCAGCGCGGGAAGAGGCAATAGGGCCAAGCCGCCGTTGATATGGTTCGGTTCTCCCGTTCTGCCGGACAAGACGTACTTTGGCCTCTATCGGGCCATCTTTACAGGAGAGGAGTTGAGAAACTCTGATTTCGTGGACGTCCTGAAGAAGAAGCAAGTCGCACCGATATCCATCCCGAAGCCCGCCAAGGATGGAACGTTACCCCAGGTGGCATACAAGGGACCGCACGTCTTTCTCTGCATGATAGGCGGCGGCCATTTCGCGGCCATGGTTGTCTCTCTGGCGCCTAGACCGGCAAAAGGGGGCACGACTATGAACAGAGAAGCCACGGTGCTGGCTCACAAGACATTTCACCGGTACACGACGAGGCGGAATCAGGGTGGTTCGCAGTCGGCCAACGACAACTCCAAGGGCAACGCGCACTCCGCAGGCTCCAGCCTACGCCGGTACAACGAGACAGCTTTGGTCAATGACGTTCGATCCTTGCTTCAGGACTGGAAGGGGCTTCTAGACACCTCGGAGCTTCTCTTTATCCGCGCCACCGGAACCACGAATCGACGAACACTGTTCGGGCCGTATGAAGGACAGGTGCTGCAGCACAACGATACTCGTCTTCGAGGCTTTCCGTTCAGCACAAGACGAGCTACTCAAAATGAGCTGATGCGTTCATTCATCGAGTTGACTCGCCTCAAAGTACATGAGATTGACCCGGAAAAGGAGGCAAAGGAGGCGGAGCCAGCGGCAACACCAACCAAGACCTCGACTCCTAAGCTAGCCAAGCCCAAGATATCAGAGGAGGAGGAGACGGCACTCTTGCACACCACGCAGATACAGGCCTTTATTCGGCGCTCAAAACTGCCAGCGCTGCTCTCCTATCTTGGGAGTAACAGTCTGAGTCCAGACTTTGAGTTTCAGCCCCCAGAACAGAATCACCACGCCCCTCGCCCGCTGCATCTTGCGGCCGCCCAGAACTCGGCTCCACTGGTGCTGGGTATTCTGACTCGAGGAGGTGCCGATCCGCTCATCAAGAACGGAGAGGGGAAGACGGCGTTTGACCTCGCTGGCGACCGATCGACGCGGGACGCGTTCCGGGTAGCACGATCGGAACTAGGCGAGAGTAAGTGGTCCTGGGAAGACGCCAAAGTACCGCCCGCAATGGCAAAGGCGGATGCCGAGCGCCGTGACGAGCGGGACAGGCAGGAGGCTGAGAAGAAGGAGTCTGAGAGACGCAAGGCGGAGGAGGAGAGGCTGCGATCTGAGGGGCCGCGGGTCGTAGATAGCAAGAAGCCCAGGGGAAACACCCTGGCAGCCGGACTCGCCAAGACGCCTCAAGAGCGTAGGGAAGAGGAGGCTCGCGGGCTGACGCCGGAGATGAGGATGAAGCTCGAGCGGGAACGGAGGGCGAGGGCGGCTGAGGAGCGGCTTCGGAAGATGACGAGCGGTGGATAAGCGAGTGAGTAGACGTAGACCTGTAAACAATGAAATCAGTCGTCCATAATCTCCATCAGAAGCACAGTCCCCTAGAAATCGCGGCTTTGTCGGTGGCCGCCTGTTTGCTCGTTCAAGCCCGCGGCTGAGGATCCTGGCAGCCTCATCTTCGTAGGGGATTCTGCCTGCTGAAGGTCTGGCCACAAAGATGCATCGCCGCTGAGTATGTTAACATCTCTCTGACGGCGTTGGATGGCGAGGAATAAGGCGTGAAACTTGGATGTCGAGGAGGCGAAGAGATTTGGTGGGCCGTGTCTTGTGACACCCGAGCTCGCGGCTGCGGGATGGGGCTGGCGGGAGGCTTGCCTGGGATGCTATAGTTCGGTGCAACACGTTGATTTTGGAAGTTCAACGGCGTGTCATGGTAGCGAGCCCGGGAAGAGGATCGTCGTTTGGGGTCTAGCAATGGAAACCCCTGAGCCGCTCCCTCTAGGGCATTGCCACCCTCCATCACGAAGGATCTGGCCCGGATAGTGTACCTATTCAGCGATGTATGCCTCTAGAAGCATGAACAGCATCTAAGCGCCAATGTCCACAGGGAAGAAGCTTGGTATCGCTGCTAAGGGGGGCTCATCGGTACGGGGAGCCTTCAATGTTGGGATGGCCGGGCCAGTTGCCCCGCTGAACAGACACTGCCGGCGGCCATGGAGGCGAGCGACGCAGCTTCTTTGTCCGTGATTCACGCGCAAACGGGCACTGGACTGATAGTACGTCCCCGTTTTGCTCGGCGGTGCTTGGGCGTCGCGGTAGAAGCTGCCTAGGGGTTCTTCAGCGACGGCGGCCACCACCGTTCAGTCGGCACCACGTACGAGGCTCAACGAAACGGCCCTTGTCGCTGATTCACACTAAAAGTAAGAGCGAGGCTGATATTTCGTCGTGGCGGGCGTTTTGATGGCTGTTCGCAGCGCTATCGGGCCTCCTGGGGCGGGGGGCTCGTGGTCCCCTGGCGAAGTCTTTCTGCGGGTTATGGGATGGGAAGAACGGCGTCTTTGTGGTGATTCGCGTACAGAGAACAGCTCTCTGACGGGATTCCTCCCGGCTTGCTCGTCCTCTTGCCTTTTGGGTATAAATTCTGCCGTCGTGGCACCTTTGCTCCTGGTCTTCTGGCTTCCTGGCTCCGTAGAACAGATCTCAACGCGCGGCACAGCATCGGTTCACCTTGGAGCCTACCCTTTACAGTTTAAACATCGAAATCTTGGCCAGAATCATGCGTCGTTGCGACTGTGGTCGTAACTGTCGGGGTGGTCCTCAGCCTGGTGGCTGTTGGGACACCCCCAAAAGCACCCCGATGGCGGTGCAGTCGTCCTGGCTACAGGACGCAAAGTGCCCCGAATCAAGCCTCGATGTCGAAGAGGCACACGAGCTTCAGACCTCACAGGAGGATGTCGAGTTGGGCCGGACAGGAGAGCGTAATATAGTCTCCGAAGCCAATAATGGAATCTTGATGAGGATGGGGAGATATACCCTGGTTGCGAAGAAACGCACAGAGAGAAGAAATGTGAAGGGAACAACAAATGCTCCTCGAACATTTGCCGAGGTTGCTCGTTGCGTCTGCAGAACCTCCTGACTTCGGTTTGCCCACCACCCCTGGCGTGGATGGATGTGTGCTACAGTGGCAGGCTTTCAGCGGAAACGGGCGGAGGACGCATCGATTCAAAGGAAAGGGGGCATTGAGGATCCGGAAGGCGTTGGTTCTTTCTTAAGACAGGGACGAATTATACAAAAAACACGTGCATCCAACAAAACTCACTATTGTGAAGAAGCCGGAGGTGATGTCGTATGCCTGTAGTGTCGTGGGCATCATGCCACTTCAACTGCACATGGTGCTCCGAAGCTCCCGCTCTGGGCCCCGGCCAGCGTAGCAACACTCGTACATCGTACTTGGTAGGGATGCAAACAAGAACCTTACCCTCCAAGCGGGGGCGACGCTGCCGCGGACACCGTGGAGGTGCCTCTGGCAGCCTGGAGACGGTAACCTGCGCTTCAGACCTTGCTGATGTTGTTTGACGGCGTTTCGCGGTGGTAAACGGAGGCTCTTGACAGTAACAAGCGACAAGCGGTGCGATCATCGGGAGCCGGCCGTGAGTCGTACGATCGGCTGCCTCCAGCTGCTGCAGGCCGTCGAGTTGTCACATCGTCCTGGCTCCTGACGCTGCGGCTGACACGCACCCGTTCCCAGCCAGCGAAGAAAGGGCCGTCCGAGCGGCATTTGGACGCTTCTTCCGCCGTTCCCATGGCCGCGAGAGGGCTTTGCTTTTCTCTCTCTCAGCCAGCATCGCCGCCTCCGAGCAGACAGCCACGCCTCAGGTCGACCGCATCGTGAAACGAACTTGGCCGCCCAAGAAGGCGAACTGCTGCTCGGAGCCAGCCGGGATCAGCGCCATGGCAGGCGTTGATTCGGCACGGCGCCAAACGGCCGCTACTGTTTCCACCTCGTGCACAGCCACAGCGGCAGTTCCCCCAGCTCAGGCCCGAGGCGGCCGCACCATGCCGCACGAGTTGGCCTTTCTGCAGTCGTCCGAGAGGGATCATGGGGCCGGTGGATTTGCGGAAGATGAGCTGCGGGGGCCAGGGGCGTTGCCACGCTGGAAGCGAGGGGATCAGGCTGGTTTCAGATCTGCCCGTGTCGACGACCGATTTAGCCACGGGTGCCGCTCTTGGGCGGCAAGAGGAAACCCGGGACGGGCCCAGATGCCCAGATGCCCTGACGCCCTGATGCCCTGGGCGGCCATGACTTGCATGGGCGACAGGGGCCGCACTCGGTGCAACGGCCGTGCGCGTCCTCCTGCTGCCCGCTGAATCCTGCTGCCCGCTGAATGCGAACCCCGGCGATGTGATCGCCGGGAGCCTGCGAAGCGCCGTACGAGTAGATTTCATGGTTTCTGCCGACGAGCAGCGCGGTGTCTGAAAGGCCCTGGATGGAAAAGGAAAGGCGACCACCGGAACTCGAAACAGGATGCGCCCGACGCCTCCTGGGCCAATCCCGGTCCCAGGCTTTGCCTTGCTGGGATGTGCCTGGCAGCTCGTGAAGTGCGCTCGGCGCAGGGCCAAGCGTATGAATAGAATTAAGAATAAGGACATGGAAAGACTCGGAGATCAGCTGAATGCGGAAGGCACAACAAGCAGGCTGGAGCCCATGAACGGATTCCGGCGCACCCGGCGGTTTGCACAAATAATACACTAAAGACGTACTCCGTACATGGTGAGCGATGGGTATATCCGGGTGAATGGATGGCATCCTTCTGCAGGTGATGGGTCGCAAAACTGCCCACTGGTTCACGAATAGGAGGGCATTTATTCCACGGGGAGCGCAAAATTGAATCTTGCAATCTCTGGAGCCCTGCGCGGGGGCGCGCGGCATAATATTGCCAGAGTCTTCATTTAACGCACTTTCCGGGACGCACGGAGCGTCGGGCACGGCTTCTGGCCGCGGTTCTGTCGACGTCAATTGGAGTCTGCGAGCGAGCCGGAGCCGAATGATGGGCTGCAGCGGCTCTTGTCAGCGAACGCCCGCGGCTATCCGGAGAGACGTCGTCAATATTGGTGCAAACGAGATTGCTGTTGCGCCACGCCGGACGTTTTGGGCACATGGCGAACTGGCGATGGTGGAGGACGACGCCTATTTATCAGTCCACTGGCCGTGCACTGCCCAATCGAGGTGCACGCCGAGGTCTTGTGATCGTATGGCCTTCCGGCCTCGACTTCTCCGGACAAGGCTTGGCTGCATTTGCTCAGCTCGTCATGGCAGCGTGCGAGGCCGTGGCCCGGGACGGTCGCGCACCCCGGGATTTGGTTTCCAAAAAATGGCGAGCAGCAACGCGGCCAGAGCGCCGACCTGGCGTTGGGCCATCTTGAAGCATCTACTTCGTATGCATGCCATTGCACCCAGTGGCCTGCGCCAGGCCTGTGCTCCTGCTCGCCGATTATCGTCCGTGTTGCCAGGGCCAAGCCCGTAAACCGCCAACTCTGGCCCCTATGCCAGCCCCCCTGATACCGGGAACAGCCCAGATGAAAGTCTGAAAGAGAACCCGGAAGGACGGGTATGCAGAATCACTTGGTTGTATCTTACTCTCGTATTCCCCTCGCCTTCATTTCCAACTACGGAGTAACACCAGGTAGGAACCCTACGAAGGCTAAAAATAGGCATTCGTCTTGAACGCGGAACCTTGCCGGGCGCTGACCTGCCATGGGGGAGGATATGGGTACGGAGTACTACGTAACATGGCACGGCCAATAGTAGGAGTATTATAGGTATTATAATACGGCGTACGAAGTACAAGTGCTCGTACGAGTTCTCCGTACTCCGCAGTCTGAACGACGACGGAGACGTCTTACCGATTGCAGCGAGGTGAGGAATCCCATTCGACAGGAGAACCATGCCGGGGCAGCAGAGTCGTCGACAGCCCACTCGGGTTTGTGGTGGACGCCGTGCCGGCCTTCGCTCGGGGCACCGGTTGGATATTGCGAAGGCTGGGCGACAGGGCCTGAACGTGGTGTTGCGTTAGCAGAGCGAACTGTGAGCTGTCGAGCGCATGAAGCGCCGGCGGGCTGGGCTAGTGGAGGCTGTGTTTGCATGACAACGGCGGCAGTTGCTCGATTGTCTCTCATCGTGGTCAGCGCAAGCAGACTTGGGCCGGCGGGAGGATGCCGCGTCGTCAAGGACGGGACGCAAGATACGTCGGTTGCGTGCGTGGGGGATTGCCTGGAGAACTGAAGACATCAAGCCGAGGCGCCAAATCGGCGCCTCCACGACCTCCGTGACAGGTGCCTCCAGGGTTTAGGCGCCTGCCCGAGACACCGTCTCTGCGCCGAGCCCTGTGAATTAGGGAGTCGGCGCCGCCATTTGGGGGGATCTCGCGCTGAACCGAGGGGCCTCCGCAGTCCAGACCTGGGTACCTGCAGTAGTCGCCGCCTGAGCCCTTCTTCTTGGGCGCTTGTCCCTGAGGCCACGAGACCGGGACGAGGCGGTGGCGTCTCACCAAGGAGGAAACGGACCGGTCGCCACCCACGACATCACCATCGCGGCCACCATCGCGGCCAAGCCAAGGTGAGGCGCCCTGTGCCCTCCACTAACTGTTCGTCCACTTCGATCCATCGAGCCACCTGAAGCGGAGGCGTCCGCTATTCCTCCTTGGGCCTGCGACGAAGCGCCACGGCCACTGGCCTCGTCGCCTACGGAGCAGTGTTGCCAGCCACGGGATAGCAGCCGTTGCTAGTTGACGTTGATTGCGATGGCCAATTTCCCCTGCGAAGCTGGTCTCTCGGCCACCCTCGCTTCAGCGTGCAGAGCGGTCGTGTTAGCGAGCGTCTCGATGTCTCAGGCCGATGGATCAGAGGCTCGCTCGCCAACAGACCTGCCCGCGCTTCTTGCCGCCTTTCTTCTGCCAACAGCATGTCTGACTCTGAGGCACTCGCGAGACCCGGCCAGCGCAGTTCACTGACGTGCTGGTTTTGGTTGGCCGCGCATGGTTCGTCCGACCGAAACAGAGCATCGGCGTCCCTGCGGCGTCTCCGGCATTGAAGGCACAAATCCCACAGAAACGATCAGGCACCCCGCTGCCGCATCAAGGCAGGCAATCACAACATGCAGCGTGTGCTTGGCGGATAGTAATACGAATAGGTACGAGTAGTTATGGAGAGGCCCTCATCGAATCGACCAGTCGTGGGCAGACACGGAGACTGCAAGTCGCCCCATTGGCTGCTGCTCTTGGCGCGCGGCCAAAGCGCTGCGGCCGTTGAGGATACTTGGACCTGTCGCTTCCCTGCCTCTCGCCCTCGAACCCCTGGTTTCGACTTCAACTCACCGTGGCCCTGGATCTTCTTCCACCCATGCCGCCATGCCTTCAGACCCCTGCGCGACTTCGACGCCTCGGCGGCAGGGGCTCGCATACACTCAGCCGACGTCCTCATGGACACCGACACTCCGACGGCGATGGCGTCCATGCTGCCGCCCGCTTCGCGCTTCAGGCCGGCCCGTTGGCTGAGATGAGAGAAGTCTTCATTGACACCCCATGCTTGAGATGAGCAGGGCCCCCTGGCTTTGGTCTGTTCGGCAAACCCTTGGCTCCTGGGGGAACTCTCCGCCTCAGCCCCGGTACATCAGGCGCAGTCTTCTCGAGCCCTCTTGGTACTCGTATATAGATCTGGATACCCTCCTTCTCGTCCTGCCCTCTTCTGTTTCCGCATCACAACTGTTTTCTTCTTTCATTTTCCTTTGAAGATCCGTCACCTTTTCCTTCTTGGCAGAGTCAAAGTCATTCGTTATCTTTGACATCTCACTTTTCTGCATCTCAAACACTTTGCATAACTATTTTGTGTTTTCATATACCTTCACTCACACTCGCTGAACGACGCCTTCACAATGAAGAGCACCCTCGCCCTGTTGGCGGCTGCCGCCAGCGTTGAGCACGCCACCGCCACCCTTGTAAGTCGCCAAAGCCCATGCTTCTAGTAGGACATAAAGACTGATGGGTTTGTTCTTCTAGTTCGGTAACGTCGGTGCTGGTGTCGGTATCAACCTCGGTCTCGGCTTCACGGGTGCCAAGCCCTTCACTTGCCCCGGCAACAGCGACAACAAGTGCAATGACAAGCAGAAGGGTGGCTGGGACTGGAGCGACCTGAACGTTGGCGACGTCACTGCCTACGGAGGCTTCAACTTCAACGGCTGGACCTGTGAGGACAGCTTCCTCAAGCGTGGCGAGCTCCAGGGCCGTCACTTTGGTGGTGGTGGTGGTGGCAAGGTCATCACCGGCAGCTGCGGACACGAAACCACCTCTGCTCCCTCCATCACCTGCGATGACAGCGACGGCATCGACGTCTTCTCCATCGACAGCTTCGATGTCTCCGTGGAGTTCGACGCCCGCATGGAGTTCCACTACGAGATGCCCAGTGGTGACATCTGCAAGACCTCCCAGGACTGCTACAAGTCCGGCACGACCGTTACCAACAACCAGTGCGGTGGCGCCAAGAAGGTCACGTTCGTCTACCCCAAGCAGCCCAAGCAGCCCAAGGATACCTGCAAGATCGGCATCCACAAGATCAACTGGGACTGCGACAAGAACAAGCCCCAGCCGAGCACCTCCATCGGGGTGAGCACCGCCTCCTCCAGCACTCAGCCCGGGCAGACCGACACCTACACTGCTCCCGGCTACACGCTTCCCGGCCAGCAGACCACTCCCGGCTACACGCTTCCAGGCCAGCAGACCACTCCCGGCTACACGGTTCCCGGCCAGAAGACCACCGCCAGCCAGCAGAGCACTCCCTCCCAGAGCATCCCCGGCCAGCAGAGCACTCCCTCCCAGAGCAT
>LFRF01000005.1:1068425-1101161 GCA_001189435.1 Tolypocladium ophioglossoides CBS 100239
GGCAACCAGACTGCTTCTGTCCCTGTCACGGTGTCCAAGCCGACCACSATTGTCACCACCTACCAGACCACCTCTACTGTCTTCACCACCTCGGTCAAAACCATCACTAGCTGCGCTCCTGAGATCACCAACTGCCCTGCCAGGTCTTCCGGCGGCACTGCTGTTGTCACCGTCACGATTCCCGTGAGCACCACCGTCTGCCCCGTCACGGAGACCCTCACCAGGACCGGCCCAGCCCCGACCGGTGGTGCCCCTGGCACCACTTCCAAGGGCCAGGAGACTACGCCCGGCAACCAGTCGTCTGCCAAGCCCACGGCTTCCAAGACTGAGCAGGGTGGCCAGAGCTCTTCTGCCCCCAGCACTCCTCAGCCCACCGGCTCTCTGCCTTGCCCCTCGGTCGTCCCCCAGTGCCTCAACACCTTCTTGCACCTCGAGAAGGAGTGCGAGAGCAACCTGGACGCTGCCTGCTACTGCCCCAGCAAGGAGTTCGTTGACAGCATCTTCTCTTGCCTGTACGCCCACGGTGAGACTGACGACATCATCTCAGAGGCCGTCTCCTTCTTCCAGGGTATCTGCGCTCCTTTCATCCCCCAGAACCCCGTCATCGCCACCGGTGCCGCGACCGTCACTGCAATCATCACCGTCACTGGCACTCCCCGCGTCACCTCTGTCGATTATACCACCATTGTCGTCGCCACCACCGTCGTCGAGCCGTGCACCACCCAGGGCACCACCATCCCCGGCAGCAGCACCACCAAGGTCATCTCCACCGAGGTCACCGTTCCTCAGATCAGCCTCACCGCGGGACCCACCGCTGGCCCCGGCACTCCTGCTCCTACGACCGCCCCTGGCGCGCCCGTCCAGAGCCCCAGTGCCTCGACCCTGATCACCGCTCCTCCTGCCTCTGCCACTGGCACTGGTGGCCTCCCTGTGCCGACCGCCAGCCGCCCCGTCCCCGTGACTGCTGGTGCCGGCCGCATGGGTGCCGGCCTCGGTCTCGTCCTGGCCGTCGCGGCTGCTGTTGTCGCTCTGTAAGGAGTTGCAGCACCATCCTCGTTGCGCTGTATTTTATTCTTCGAGGAAGATCACATGTACACTCTGGAGTTTTGCAGCTAAAACAACACAAGCCGTCCCCCCAGCAGGGCATATGGACGCACCCACAGTACCTTTCTTACGATCCTTACGAAAAATACATGTTGTGCATTGGTGCGGATTCAAGACAGGGAAAGGGGGAAATATCGAACCAGCCAGGTCTTGTCTGGGCCGAGGATGCATGTATAAGCACATATTATACCCACTGGACTGGCTTCCGTAATATTAATAGCGATTGAGTGAGCATTTCTGCCTGTGCCTGCACCTCTAAATTAGTGAGAAATTTATGTTCGTAGCTGGTCATTTGGGATCTCCTGTTGCCGCCCTTGGAATCCCCTTGATATGTCTACTTGATGCTTCGTACCTTTGTTGGCTTTATGCACGTACCGTATAGGTAGCTACCAACGTTTGAGGCGCGAGCCGGAGAAGCAACACTCCTCATCGACCTTCGTTTCCGCGCTAATGTCAGCTGTGTAAGTAAGAAAAGAGGCTCGAAAGGGATTGTTGCATTCGTTGTGCTGCATTCAATTCGTTGCGGGGTGCGAGCCCCCGATCGAGTGAAGCAAGGGGCTGCATCTTGCGGCAACAGCCCTCATCCAGTCGCGTGTTGTGTCGCACAACATTGGACATGCACCCTTGGCCTGATGAAGTTCCTCAAGGTACCTACCACGGCGTCTGCAACATGTGAAAACATCCCTTCGGGTCGGTGGCTACAGCGTCATGGAGATGGTAAACACGGGCGTCAGAAGCAGCGCTAGATTCTCGTGGACGAAACACAGTGTATACATGAGCGTTCTAGATAACTCCGCGGCACAACATCCCACCAGCGCGAACTCAACTCTACAGCCTGGCGCCGTTCTTCTTGCGCGCCTGCGCCTCCCGGTCCCTAAGCAGGCGCCGTAGGATCTTGCCGCTGGGGCTCTTGGGCACGACGTCGATGAACTCGACGCCGCCCTTGAGCCACTTGTGCCGCGCCTTGTGCTCCTCGACGTGCTTGCAGATGGCGGCGACGACATGCTCGTCGGGCTTCCCCTTGGCCTCCTCGGCCTTGACGACGAAGGCCTTGAGGACTTCGCCGGCGCGGGCGTCGGGGACGGGGATGACGGTGCAGTCGGAGACGAAGGGGTGGGCGAGGAGGTGGGCCTCGAGTTCGGCTGGGGCGACCTGGTGGCCCTGTGCACTCGTTAGTTAGCATGACTTGAGAATCGGCGCTGGAGGACCGGTGTTCGTGCCTTGACTTTGATGAGCTCCTTGATACGGTCGGTGACAACAAAGTGCTCGTTGCCCTGCTTCGACTTTCGGACGAGGACCTCGTCGTCCGTCTTGAGCCAGCGGCCGTCGTCGTCCCAGATGAAGGTCTCGGCATTGGCCTTCTCGTTGTTGAGGTACCCCAAGACGACCGAGGGAGACTGGACCAACAGCTCGCCGCGCGTCTCGTACTCGGTCACCACCTTGCCCTCTGCGTCAATGACCTTGGCTATTGCGCCGGGGATGAGGGAGCCGGAGGAGCCAAAGAGACAATCTGTTTCGCTGCTGCCGAGGATGCTCGGGGACGCTTCGGTCATGCCTATGGAGGATCAATGGTCAGCACACGCAACGGCAGCGACGCTCGAGAAGAGCATCATACCGTAGCCTTGCCCGAGGTGCCACTTGGGGTACAGCCTGAGCAGGTCGTCGATGACCTCGGACCCGAGCGGCGCCGCACCGCTAAACACCCAGCGGACGCTGCTCAGGTCGTACTTGGAGCACTTGTCGCGGTTTCCGATGATCTGGATCAACATCGGGGGCACGACGCTCAGCTGCTCGATCTTGTACGTCTGCACGGCGGCAAGGAAGGCAGTGAGGTCGAACTTGGGGAGCACCACGACCTGGTCTCCGCGGTACTGCCCTACCAAGGCGACCAGGACGAGCCCGTAGATGTGGCTGAAGGGCAGGACGCCGAGGGTGGTCTGGGTCTCGACGCCGAGCTCCTTGCGGGAGACGGAGTCGATGGCGCAGATTTGGACCACGTTGGCGATGACGTTGCGGTGGGATATCATGACGGCTTTCTGTGCGGACACGTGAGCCACATGGCGCCCAACGGAAGCACGGTCGAGACACGTACCGGCAGGCCAGAGGTTCCGCTGGAGTAGCACAGGTACGCCGTTTGCCGGGCGCCCTGGCCCTTGGACCACTTCAGCGGCGCAAGCGGCGGCAGGCCCCTGCCCTCGGCTATCAAGTCGTCGATGGTGAGGAACGGGGCGTCGCTCGCGGCCGTGGGGACGGGCAGGAGGAAGACGCGGTCCTCGGGGATGCCGGCCGCCTTGGCCGCCTTGAGGGCATTGCCGAGCAGCGGGACGCAGGTGAAGAGGGCCTTTGCGCCCGACGAGCGCAGCTGGTGCTCGAGCTCCTGGGACGAGTAGACGGCGCTCGCGGGGGTGACGATGCCGGAGAGGCGGTGGACGGCGTGCGTCAAGGGGATGTAGTCGATCTGGGCGCACGGCGTGCAGGGTCAGCGACGGCGGGACGGGCCCAGGAGCGGCAGCGCATCAGACGGACCGTGTTGAGCGAGTACAGCCCCACGACGCGATCCCACTCGCAGCCCTCGTGCGGGACGAGGCCGAGCCGCTTGCCAATCGCGCGCGCGAGGCAGTCGATGCGCCCGGGGACGTCGGCGGCGCGGTGGGAGGCGCCGGTGAGGCCGCAGGTGTAGGGGTTGCGGGCCGCGGCGAAGGGGAAGCGCCCGTGGCGCTCGCTGTTGATGAATTCGTCGACGGTGATGGAGTCGGGGGGATCTGGGGGAGCACCAACATCTCCCACCTTGGTTTCCAGATCGGCCCCACGGACTCCAAAGCACCTACAGCCGGTTGAGACAGGTTGGTTCAACCAACGGCGTNAGGTTGCTGTCAGCGCGCGGGCGAGACGGGGGCTGGCTGGGCTGGGGGAGACGCAGACGCCGACGCACCGGGCAGCTGCGGGAGGTATGCCGGCGGGACGAAGACCATCTTGGCGCAGGACGGGGCTCAATGGGCGTGCTCTCTGCACGGCGTGGCACGGCGGGACGCTACGACGCGGGCTGCGGCCTGGCGGTGGTGATGCTGGGGAAAGGCGGCGGCGATGCTGGGGAGCGCTGGTTTTGGTGTTGCCGCTCGATCGACGACGGCACGTCCCAGGCACATTCATATAAGAGCAGAGGTCGGCACTGCGGCTCCACCTTCTCCGCATTCTAACACCGTCTGGCATTAGCACGAAGTAGCGGCCGCAAGCTAATCATCGTGGAGACGGGGAGCGTTGCACCCGGTCCACGCCTACCTGCTCTGCCGAGGGACGCGTTCCCGATCTCGCAGCCTTGCCGAGGTTGCGGCCAGCCCTGGCAGGCGCCAGATGCCGCCATGCTTGATGCCGAGCTGGCCGTCCCGCAGCGCATGGACCAAGGTGCCGCCGCTGGCCATGGGCTCTCGCTCGCATCGTCTACGGAGTACGGACTACGGAGTACAGCGCGACCGATTGTGGCCGAGCAGCGTGCCGCCAGGCCTCGGGCTGTAGAACCAGACGATGCCGCCGCGAGACGGCCGTCCCCTCCGCGGTCAATGGAGGCAGCAGGCACGGGAAGCGGGCTCGGAGACACACAATTTCAGCATTGCTCAAAGCGGTTGAGGCCTCCGCGGAGCTCCCGTGGGTCTGGCACGGATGGGATGGACGAGAGACACGCAGCACCCGGCTCGTCTGGCGCAGCCGATCCGCATTCTGCCGACTCCAACGTCTCTCGGGCCGCCGGCACCGGGTATCAAGTGTATAAATCATGCCCATATCTAGAACGAAAACCCCCTGGAAACAACCATGTATGCAGGCGTATGCGGGCGGGCGCGGGCGTGGTTACAAGACGTTGCGCAGCGCCGCCAGAGCGCCGAACACGACCAGCGCCCCGGTCAGGGCCGCGGGCCGCACGCCGGCGCTGTCCTTGCCCTTGCCGGTGCTGGCGGCCGGGGCCGGGGCCGCGGCCGACGTGGTCGACGGCGCCGGCTGGACCGTCTGCGTCGTCACCACGCCCGTCTGGCACGCCGAGTCGAAGCTGGGGCACGAGGTGATGGTGTAGACGGTCGTGTAGGCGCGCGTCGGGTAGCTCGCCTGCCTCGTCCGCGTGGGCTGCAGGGCGTTGCACGTTAGCAGTGAGCACCGGCGCTCGGCGGCGGCTTGCCCCGGACGGGGACGGGGACGGGGACGGGGACGGAGACGGAGACGGGGACGGGGACGGGCGCGGGCGCGGGCGCGGGCACGGGCCCGAGCTTGAGCTTGAGCTTACCTGCGGAGACCCGGTGAACTTGGCGTCGCTGTCCTTGCAGTTGCCTGAGACCTGCGGCACGGCGTTGGCGCCCGAGCCGACGGCCACAATGTCGTTGCTGCCGCAGTTGGCCGCCTGCGCGATGTGCACGGCCTCGTTGTCCCAGTCGAAGACAAAGTACCCGGCCCGCAGCACCGAGTCGCCCAGGATCTGCTGGTCCGTGGTCAGGACCATGCCGACGTAGCACACCTTGGCCGACCCCGTCAGGTTCACGACAAAGTCCCTGAGCGGCACGCGGATCGTCTTGCCGCCGAAGCCGAAGTCGACGCTGCCCTGCGCGCCGGCCAGGGCGCACGGCACCTGGTAGTAGCCCTCGCCGTCGTCCTGCGCGTCGAGCGCCTGCAGGATGGGCAGCGCCACGGCGGCGTGCATGCGCGAGATGGTGGTGCCCGAGTCGAGCATCACGTTGGCGTCGGCGCCGGCGACCTTGAAGTTCTGCGCCGACTGCAGCGTCACGCCCACCGTCGTCAGCTCCACGGCCAGCCGGAACTCGTTCTTGAGGCCGCGCACGATGGGCCGCCGCTCGAGCCCGCCGATGAACTTGCTCCGGTCCAGCCCGCCGTAGATGACGGCGCCCGTGTCCGCGTCCGAGTGCCGCAGGTCGAGCGCGAAGACGCGGCTCGCGATGACGCCCTGCTTGGCCATGGTGCTGAGCACGAGGCTGTACGGGCCCTCGCCCTTGAAGCCGCCGCGCAGGTCCGGCGCGAGGCCCATGATGCCCTGCGACTGGCCCTTGCTCGCGGCCACGACGCCAAACGTCTGGTTGCGGATCTTGGCGTCGCCGAGCGCGATGGTGTCGCGGTAGTAGCGGATCGAGACGGACGTCTGCGTCGACGAGTCGCTGGGGTCGCCGTAGTTGATGTCCTCCTTGCCAAAGGGCCCGAACGGCGGCGTCTGCGACTTCCCGGGGTCGTATCTGCCAAAGTTGAGGCACTGCCGGTACTGCCTCTGCGACGGCGCCGTCGTGCAGTCGGGGTTGACCCAGAGCTCGCTGGAGCCCGTGTCGACGAGGACCGTGACCTTCTGGGCCGGCGTGCCGATGTTGACTGCAGCGAGCGTCTGTGGTTAGCAGTGTGCAGCCATCGCCGCTTGTATCGCTGCCGTGTTGCGGGAGGCGGCGCCGTTCGGGCGAGGCGGACTCACCATCCGTCGCATAGAAAAAGTTCATGTTCTTCAGCTGGTCCTCAAACGCGGCGCCCGCCCGCTTGCCCTTCGCATCCGGCAACCTCGGCGGCCGCGGCACCGTGCCAATGGGCACGGCGAGGAAGCCGTCGCCGCTGACGGCGTTGGCGAAGCCCATGATGGTGCCCGGGGGCCCGTCGACGTCGACGGCCGCGGCGTCGGCACAGTACACGTAGTCGCTCGTCAGCAGCGCGAGCGCCGCCGCGCCCAGCGACCTCGTCCGCATGGTGAAGCACGGAAAGCGCCGCGAATTGTCGATGCTCTGGCGTCGTGTTCGACTGTCGTCTGGCGGGAGCGGCGGGAGGAGAGGCGAGAAGGAGAAGCACCACGAGTCCACGACTTCACGCACGAATATGCACAGATGGACGGATAGCGAGGATGGACATCACCACGGACGGACGAGGCCCGGGGCACCCTTATTTCTTATGAGGCTTCCAAATCAAGCCATAGCCGACAGGACGGGCAGTGCAGATCCAGCCCCAGGACGCTACAGACAGCTGGGCGGATCTCCCGTGGCGCCGTGCTGAGCTCCCGAGCGGGAGGCTTGGGGGGAGCGCCTCGGGCCATCGGCTGGCTGGCTGKATGCTTGCCCGGCTGAGGATCATGCGAGGAAGCAGAGCGCTGGCACCCCATCCGTCCATCTGGGTTATCCAACCATCTCTCTGCATCCTGCGCGGCACGACAGGGCGACGCAAGCTCCTTGCCACCGACGCGGCGGGCAGCCGTCGCTGCACTACTTGAGCCGCAGGTGGCGACGCCTCCATCCGTTTGTCGAGCGCAGCTGCGGCGACGTCCGTAGACGCACAAACTACCTCCTCCGTACGGACTACGCACTACTCTAAACCAGCCAATGGCATATTACCCGCGGAGTCCTTCTTGCGGGCCTTCTGACCCCGGAGCATCCCCAGCACAGGCAGACAGAGCGGTTACGCCGCCAACCATTGCTTGTCTAACGGGCGGGAACGCGCCGTTGCTTTATAATTAGACTGGGCAATGCGTGGCCATTAGCACCGGTAGCCCTGGCGTCGGCCGGCGCTGGAGTGACGGATGGACTCTACCTACTGGCGCAGACGTGGACTTGGTGGGACATGGCTGAGAAGCCGCTGACGCCTCTTATCAGCGGCGAGCTCCACGTCGTCAGTGGATGCTCAGCCCAGACGACGTAGTTAATTACGAGAGTACGAGTATTGCGGGCATTTGCGGGGTGGGACCGCCAGCCGAAGAGAACAAACGGAAAGCGTCATAACGCACCTTGCTTTCTCGAAGCCTGTCAAGCTGGATACCTTGCAGAGGCAGATGCTGCTGTAAGCTGTCTCACAGTTAGAACTTGGCCGTGGCCTTCTGTCCAGCATCCCTCTCGAGCAGCAGGCGTTCAGAGGTTACTCCCAGTGCGTCTTCCTGATGATGCCTTGCCTGGGCTGCGCCTCGTCGATAGCGCCAGCGCAAACGGGGGTGCGCCGAAGCCCTGGGCGCATCATCCTGGTCGGACGCAGCGTATCAGATGTAAGCCCAAATTGCTTCCTGGGTGGGTAAATGATGAAATGCCCCGAGGCATTGAGAGCGGCTGCTGCCTCTGACATGGCGTTCCTTCAACCCCACAATTGAGCTCTCAGCGCCAGCTCAAAGCATGTTGAACAGCCCAGCACTGCTCGCTTCAACACAACCTCGCCGTCGGAACAGCCGTTGAAAGCATGTGGCCGGCAGAATAACGCGGAATGCCACGCTGTGATGTCATCCAACGGCTGGCGCCGATCTGCCCGAAGACCCATCGTTGCAGATCCTGAGATTCTTTAGCTTCGAATGTTAACGCCGTTGGTTGAACCAACCTGTCTCAACCGGCTGTAGGTGCTTTGGAGTCCGTGGGGCCGATCTGGAAACCAAGGTGGGAGATGTTGGTGCTCACCCAGTTCCACGCGACTCCATCACCGTCGACGAATTCATCAACAGCGAGCGCCACGGGCGCTTCCCCTNGGGACTCTGCCTCGCTTTTGAGCTTGAGAAACCACGTCTCCCGTTTGCATCCGCTCCCTCGTGCAGGCTTCGTAAGCTCGATTCGATAAAATAGCGAAAAAGGTGATCAACACAACCATCGCTCCATTGACCCTGCATCGTCATTATCATCGTATATTGATTCCATGACTGTTCGACGGCGAGATCACGTCTCTACCAGCCTGCCGCCGCTCCCACCATCGCCACCCAATGACGACTACTCAGATGATGAGTCGGCCCTCTGTAGCGAGGATGACGAAATGCTCGATAGAGAGCATGCAGAGTTGATGGCTCAATAACTGTGTCTATCCCGGCCCTGCGCCATGGCATCCAGTCGTGAATCCTAGTCAAGTCTGTTGCGTTGGCCTCACTCTCTCTACTATCCAACGGCACGTGGAGAAGTGCCGCCAAGGGACAACCCCATCAGCGAAGCCCTCCTCAGTCTGGTTGCCGCACCAGCTGAACATGGCTTCGGTAGTGAGCTTTGAGGTGATTTGAATGGCTTCGTCCGAGCGACTAATGACTTTCCCTTCTGCTTGGCTTCTGGACTTGGAGTCTGCTGTGTGGGCTGCTCGATGTCAAGTTCGCCCTCGAATACGACGCTTTCCCATCCAGGCAAAAACCAAGGTCATGACGAGGCTGTGCGACCACCTCCAATGCCGGTAGGGGAGATGACCTCAGACTTCCAACTCGACATCTTCGTGTCGCATTATCCCAAAGGTCGGCCAGCCATGGGGCGGTCCGCGAGTAGTCTTCGTCGTCTTTATTACAGGCGTCGCGACAGTCATGACGCAGGCGCCACACGCCGGCCCTCGAGATCTCATTGTCCTGCATACATGCATAAGGGAGCCGAAATACCCATGCTTACAATGTAATTTTCGGCACGTCGAATCGCTAGCAGTCACTTACATATGCGCCGAATAACTAATCACTGACTCGCGTAAAGGACGTGATGAGGCCATCTACTCCCAAGCGAAGCAAAAAGGCGTCTCATATCCCTAGGTGTTATCCGTGTCTATCTATATCGGCTCCTTCGTATTTTCCTTTCATCCACTCGCCTAGGAACCATGACGGGGGTTTCCCGGCGGTATATACACCTGGTACTGCCTTGCATTCTGTATCTATGGTGCCGACACCTTCCCAGTCATGCATCCACGGATGTCGCCTGAAATCAAAAGGCATTACAGCATTCGCCCAATTCCGATCGCCAGCAGCATCCCTTATCAGCAAGGACATCATTGCGAGGGTAGACTTTTTCGATGGCGCAAGCTTTATGTCATGTTGACACTCCCGCTGGCATTTGTCTCCTGATTAGCGACGCTCCAAGTTATCGGGACTTGCTTGATATTCCTCCCTGTAACTTATCGGAATTTAAAGCTGGGGGAATAAGGCATTCTTCTGTTGGGATACCAAATGAATGAATGGTATTGGCGAGAGTATCCAGTCTCCAGATATGGCCAAAGGTCGAATTCAATATCCTTCTTCTGCAAATGCCCAAAGGCCGCCAGGACACAGTGGTACAATCTTTAAGCCTGGAATCGAACCGGTATCGAAGCAGGTCTGCTCTAGAAACTGGTCAGACATTGCTGTGTAACAAGTCGTTCGCTCATAGTCCACTAAGGACTGCTTCGAGCAAGTCTAGGCAGATACCATTGGATCAGGCGATAGCGTTCCGGAGCCGACTTTTCTTCCCGCGTTCGCATATACTATCGAATCCAATTAACGGTAGATAGGTTACCGAGCAAGAAAAGAGCCAACCACCAAAGGTAACCCTAGGTCGGCGTGAGACGAATACCTTCAACGGAGCCTCTAGCCGTCTCTCATTAATTAGTGGATCCAAGATATCATGTACCGAGGCAAGCTATAGGCTCACGAGGCTGCACTCGACCCCGGGCGGCGGAGTAGGCGAGAGACAATCCCAATCGACATCCGTTGATCTGAGAATAGCTTCATGCGGGCGTTCAAATACGTTATGGACAATCCCATTCCTGACCCCTCGAGATATGAGGATGAATATGGTGGGGATAATTGGCTACGACGCAAGTAGCAGCGTCGCGATTCAAGGCCATGCTACTGCCGGGTTGGCAATGGATATTGATCCAGCGTCAGACGTGATAGATCCAGCGGAATACATCTTTGTTCGAATCGTCAGGATTACGGAAACTCAAGTCAAAGGCTGACCCGCGGAAGGCGAATTGGTTAGAACTCCCCTTTGAGTAAAACCGCAAGGGTTTTTGCTCGCAAAAGAATTGCGTCGCCACAACTATTACCTAGTCTCAATAAGTAAAAAAGAAGACACAAAGCTCTACAGTAAGTCCAAAATGACATTGCCATCACTCAAAGCCATATGTATTTTGGTTCAGCTTCGTAGTTAGTGAACCAGAATTTCAAAACACCTCTCATCCCGCAACACATCCGGCCTATTCCGGCATGGCTGTGACTCCGCCCAGTGATGCTATCCACTTTGAACCCGCGTAATCGCTTGCCCGTGGCTGGTCGATAATACGTAACGGGAGCGCAATAAAGGTGGGTAGGTCTTGTATGTTCTTATGCCAGTTCAACGCCCAACCTACGTTGCCCAAGGGCTCGCTGCGTCCCACTTTCATAATGCCTTTGCAGATTTGACTGTCTCCGTCTTGGAAACTGCGGATGGCATAGACACCCTGGGGGGAGGCTGAAGAGAAGTAGGTTCCTGCTAACGGTAGCGTACTTTGTATCGTCAAATGGTCGAGACGGGGACATGGTCTCGGGCTCATATTGTCGGATAAAGCGGCTGTGAGAGATGAAGCGGCCGCGAGCCTTGGGCAGTCCTATCGCATTGATAACTCGAATTGTATGTTCAGGTCTCAAGCCTCGTTGGTTTTATTCCTTGATGAATGAAGCCTCGTTRGATTGATGACTCATAGCACAATTAGATAGGAAGATTGTCAATCGGGAAGTCTAACGCCTACGAACAGGAAGGTTGGCGCCACACGATTACGGCAACGGAAGATAAAGAAGGGTTTTTTTTTGGCTATTTTAGAAGACAGAAGGCAATTCAGAATACACGCAGAATTGACTGAATTGGGAACCTCTTTGCGCGACACATAGTTATTTGTTGAAGTAAACGCCGACGAAACCGATTGACTGAGATCCCAGCCTGTCACACTTGAGAGTATGAGGCTCCGTAGGCAATAAGTGCAAAACCCTCCAGCAACTTGTTTTGGGGAGGGACGATAACATTTTCGACTGCACGCCGCGCAGGCAGCCTGCGCGGCTCGGGCAGATGCTGCTGTGACCTGTCTCACATCATCTCAGCTGGCAGCAGCAGCGTTCAGAGTTCACTCCTCCCGGCGCGTCTCTTCTTGCCTTGAGCGGCGCCGAGCTGCGATGCCTGAGGAATCATGTCGCCGGTTCTGCCCCCACTCCCTCGTGTCCGCTCGTGTCTGCTTCGTAAGCTCTCCGATTGCATTTTGTGTAGAATCTCCAAATTCTTGTCGTCTTCACAGGCCTCGCGTATTCCGAATTGAGGGTTCGTGCCGGCTGTCACGATGGCTCACCTCCGTCGTGCGTCACTCTACCGGCCAGCAGAATGGGCGCACCACGCACGCACCATCCTCGCCTGGCCCGGAGCTAAGACGCAATACTATCGCGAGGTGCCAGGCTCGCTGCCGCTGGCAACAAAGGACGTGTCCGCCATCGCCGAAGCCGTCGCCCGCTTCGAGCCCGTCACGCTCGTCGTCCAGCGAGATCGCCTCGCCGAGGCGCAGAAAAGATTCGCGCCCGGCTCGACGAAAAACGAGGTCCGGCTCCATCCCATCAGCGGCGACCATCTCGACCTGTGGATGCGCGACATTGCGCCTACGTTTGTTCTGAAGAGGGACCCCGGTAGCGGGACCGGCGTGCTCCACGGCGTTGACTTCAACTTCAACGGCTGGGGGAATAAGTTCCCCACGGATACGTGTGCTGCCCTCGCGCGCACGCTGCTACGGGACACGGAGGTTGAGCGCGTCAAATCGTCTCTGGTCACAGAGGGCGGCGCTATCGAGATTGACGGCGAGGGCACCTTGGCGGCAACCGAGAGCTCCATCATCAACGACAACCGGAACCCGGGCCAGAGCCGGCAGGATATTGAGGCAGAGCTGAGACGCACACTGGGCGTAGAAAAATTCATCTGGATACCCGGGGTCGTCAACGGAGAGGCGACCGATTGTCACATCGACGCGTTTGTGCGCTTCGCTCGCCCTGGAGCTGTCCTCCTAAGCAAACCAAGCGAGTCGGAACCTAAAGACAGTGTCTGGGTGCGGGCGTACGAGGAGGCAGTTGACATCCTGTCGAGCTCAAAAGACGCACGGGGACGTTCCTTCGAGGTCATCGAGATATCTGAGCCCGATATCTCAGCCCTAAACCTGGACAGGGGCTTCCTCGAGTCGCTAGAAGACAGCGAAGAGCAACTTCCCGCCTTCAACTATGTCAACTACCTGCTCGTCAACGGGGGCCTCATATTCCCTCAGTTCGGTGCTGAAAAGGCAGACGCCGCAGCCCTCGAGACAATTAAACAAGTCTTTGGCAAGGACAGGGAGGTTGCCACTGTACATCTCAAGGAACTGCCACTCATCGGGGGCGGTATACATTGCGCGACGCAAGAGGTTCCGTTGACGGAGCCATGATTTATTGGCTGTCTAGACTTTCATGTTGTGCAAGAATCCCCCCTCTCTCTGTACACCATTAATAGACCCTAACGAGCAGCTCATTTGCGCCATCATGGTTGACGTACTGGCTGACGTCAAATTCGAACGGGTTTCTAGATCCCTGGGCGTACCCGGCCAAGGCCCCGTTGACGTAAACGTGATACGCGCCGTCCACGCCATCAAACCGCAGCCTGAGCTGCGATTCGGCCAGTCCGAAGGGGACTGGAAGGTTCGCCGGTAGGTACCCGTTGGATTCTCCGTAGAGACATACGGCGGGCAAACGGGGATCGGGAACTAGGTGTTTGAGTGCCACGGCTTGCCGTAGCCTTGAAGTTGCCAGTGACCCGGCACTATCACACTCTTCCAGTCGACACGCTCGCAGCCAGTCGCGTCTGGTGCGTCGGCCACAGTCGAGGACAAGTGAAAGTCCCAGGTGCCGTTCGGCTCGGCTGCGGTGTCTGGGATATAGTAGGAGCGCGTGGAGAGGCAGTTTCGGCGGAAGACTGCTTCGTTGCAGAGATCTGGATGAGACTCGTCCTCGCGCGGAGGGATTCCCGGCATATGCATGGTCGCGGCCGGGGCTTCCCAGCACTCCTAGAACTCGAGGAGTCGTTTGGCGCCGTGAGGGCTGAAGAAACAAAGACAAGGAAGTGAGGTGTCTTGAGTTTGCCTTGTCGTGCCGGGGACCCAAGATGGCTTTTATACCCGCATACTCTGTACGTTTGAGGAGTAGCAATCATCAAATCAGGTTGCCATGCACAGTACCTTGGGGAGGTGGAGTTGTATAACCTGCTTCAAGACTGCGTTGATCATCGTGGGCATCCACCGGTATCGTCGAGGAATCGGAGCTTGGATGGAGATGGGCCACTATCCCACGCTCGCGGGATATGGCGTTTCGGCCCGGGGAAGAGTTGGGACCGATGCCGCGGAACGCCAGGTCCATGGCATGTCATAATCATCCACGAGATCGCATCCCGCTCCCTGTTTGGAGCCTTGCCAACGGCTTGCATCGCTGGGAGGCGTCCCGTGTCTTTCCCCGACATGGTTCGATAACAGAGTCGCAGACACCACCTGTGACTTGACAGCCGACGAAGCGCACCGATCGACCTCTACGAGCTGCCGATGGTTCCAGACACCACGTGTGGCCAGGATCGAGCCGGTGGCGCTGTGGGGTTGAGGTTGACGGCGAGCTGAGGCGTCGGATCGTGGAGCCGAGACAGATCTGCCTTTAAGGAGAGGGTTCACGATAGGAGGGGAGGGGACGTCAAAGAAAACAAGAGCCGGGAAAGCTTCCTCCGCAGCGAGCGCCCGTTCCCCAGCCAGATTCTCGTGGCTCCTATTCCGTACCTACCTGTACTATCCATACGTCCTCATGCATGAGCGGGCCTTGAGAAGCCCAAACGGTGTACTTCGTACTACCTTGGGTTAACAGCCCACCCGCATGCAGCTAGCAGCTGCTCCGCTGGTGGGCTTCCTCCCACGACATCCATCCTCTCATCCTTCGGTCGTATCGGAGCGAGACTCTACCTGCGGTACTCCGTACCCAACGCATGTCTGAGCAGCTCGGATACCAGACATGGGCGATCCGAGGCCCGGCGGGACCCCGACGAGCGAGCCGGCAAGGAAGCGCCTGAGGACGTCGCACGCGGTACGTTGGCGATGCCCCAGGCAGCAGGCTGCGTTTGCTGCCAGCGTGCTCACAGCTGGCTGACGCGTGCCTTCAAGTGTGATGTCTGTCGAAGCCGCAAAACCAGGTACGTCGAGCATGGGATGCCCTGCGTGAGACATGAGAACTGACAACGGGCTGCTGCCAGATGCGATGGCAGCCGCCCGTGTGCGGCGTGCGTTGCATCCGACCAGGACTGCGCATACGGATCCGAGGCCAGCTCGTAACATCACCAAGCCCACCTCACGTTTCGCCCAGCACCAACGACTGACTGCGTGGCATAGACGCGGCAAGACGGACCTCGTCTTGGACGGCGTGCTCCGCATCGAGAGAGTCTTGCAGGAGCTCAACTCCACACTCGTCAGTGAAGCCGGAGGAGGCCTGTTTCACTTCGTCGCGTAACTAACCCCGTCGACAACAACAGAGCGCAGCGTCCACGGTTGCTGGACGCCCGCCTGCATACGGCTCGCCCACAGCCCTGGCCAACGCCAGCTCCTACGTCGACTCACCCCCCGCAGCAGACACGGCCTCTGAGCGAGCCTCTCACCCTAACCCGCGGACGCCCATCAGCGAGAACACGCGCCGCGACAAGAACGGCGGCGACGGCACCAGCGGCTTCGAGAATGCCGTTCTCGACTCCATGCACACGTCGACGACCGAGTCGGTCCTTCAGTGGCACCACTTCGACGTCTTCCCCTCCCTGCGCAACGACTACACGCCCATCTTCCAGCTCGAGCAGTCGCGCCCGCCGCTGTCGATGAAGCTCGCGACCGCGCACCCCTACGTCACGGCCGAGGACGTCGATGCCGTCCTCGCGTCCTTCCAGCGCAGCGTCAACTTCTGGTACCCGACCATGTCGCGCAGTCAGCTCGACCGCACCCGCGCGGTGCTCAACTCGGGCGTCACCGCCGAGGACAGCATCGAGGCGTGCCTCGCGCTGCTGACCATGGCCCTCGGCTGTGCGAGCCAAGTCACGGCCGACCTGGACGAGAGCGCCGAGCTGTCGGACCAGGAAAAGCGGCGGCGCACCTCGAGGCGGCAGATGGGCAACGTCTACTTTGACGCTGCACTTAAAAGGGCCTACATTGCGCACCTGAGCGTCAGCTCCGTGTCGGCCCAGTGCCTCTTTTTCGTTGCGTAGGCAACCCGTATGCGAAACTCTACGGATCAGGGAGCTAATAGAAGTGTACAGGTTATACTTTGCCTTTCTCACCCGGCCGCTGCAGGCATGGGAGTACATTGGGGCGGCGGCGGCAAAGTGCATGATGCTCCTCTCCTATCCGCCAGACGGTGACACGCACGAAGATCGCGAACGCACGCGGAGGACTTTCTGGGCCTGCTATATCCTCGAAAGGTACATCCTTAGATGTCTGTCTTCCAAACAAAACACTGACCAAATCAACAGTGACTACATTGCCGAGCTCTCTGCCAGCCCTGTCTCGGGCATCGCTCGCATTGAATCCTCCGTCCCCCTGCCTGGATCGTACAATATCCGCGCGTCCCAGCCCGACGAGGAGCAGTCCTCGCTCTACTTCCTCGCCTGCATCAGCATGCGCCGCCTTCTCAACCGCGTCCATCAGCTGCTCTACGCCAGCGGTACCGGCGCAGCCCTCGACACCGCGCGCTTCCCGTGCATCGTTGCCGAGCTGCAGCACCAACTCGACGAGTGGCGCAACTTTCTGCCCGCGTCGTTTGCCTTTACTGTCGCCACGGCACCCGCGGCCAACGCGGCGAGCGGGTTCCTGCGGCAGAGGTACCTCACCTGCCGGAGCGTCATATATCGGCCGTACCTGATGTGGCTACTCAGCGGGAGCCGGAGCGACAATGACGAGCTGAGTGCCCGTACGCTGAGCGAGGAGGCGAGGACCAACTGCAAGGCCTGTCTTGATGCTTGCCTGATGCACATCCTCAACCTGCGTGGGTTCCCGCAGACTGTGCTCGTCGACACCTGGATCTGCTCACTTTCGTGCGTCTCCTCTATCTATGAAATTTGAAAATCATACTAATACGTGAGGATGATAGGATGGCCTGTGCGATGCTCGTCCTCCTGGCGGCGTGTCGAGTTCCTTCACTAAGGAGCCTCATCGGCCCCGATGTCCTCATGGCCGGCGACCACCTCAGGCAGCTCCTCCAAAGCTGGCAACGACTCACCTATGGGCCGAGATCCCCGAGCGTCGATCAGGGGATACGTATTATCCACGAGGCGGACAAGTTTATCAAAGAGGGCTACCTCCCAATGCCGAGAGACGGCTTCATGGTCCCACGACGGCCTAGCGATTTATGAGGGAACGAGAGCGGACACGGCTGATGCGACACCACTTATATAAAATCTTCCTATCTGCGTAATGACTCTTCGGAAAACCATGTTTATATGCCCCTTTCACTTTGTAATATGTTACCTGAAGCCTCGGAAGCCTCATTGCTAACTGATGTAGAGTAGTGCCGCTCAAAGCCAAGCCGAAGCCAAGCAACACAATCAAAACCTTCCCGGTCCCCATCTTCATCCTCATCCCTCTCTAGGCTCCAGTCCAACCTGGGTCCGCATAAACTCGACAATGTCGTCGATTTCCTCGGGGGTCTTGAACCCGTGGCCGTGGTTCTCGTAACGTCCCCAGTGAACTTGATACTCGGCCGCTCTCAGGGCCACAGTGTCCTGCTCTCCCAGCGCAACGGAGACGACCTGGTCATCTGCGCCGTGGCCCAGAAACACGGGTGTGCCGAAGGACGTCTTGTCCTTTGTGGGGTTGTCGACATTTCTCAGCTGCAGCAGGTTCCGCTCAAAGAGCTGGGCTTTGACTGCGGGATCCAGCTGTGGTGATGCTGCGTTGCCGTCACTGGTCGTCATCGAGTCATCGTCGTCATCGCTAGAGGATTCTGCGGTATTCATCTSCAGCTCGAACTGATACGGCAGGAAGCCGCTCATACCGATGACGCCGCCGAGCTTGTATCCCAGGCTCAGGAGGACCGTCAGTGCCGTGGCACAGCCTTGGCCCATGCCTCCGAGAATCACGTTGCTTGGGGGAACCAGCGTCGTCTCCCAATGAAGGATAGCCGCGATCTCACGCGCCGAGATGCAGAGCCCCTTGCGTTGCAGGTCCTGCCGTTGGCCCGGGTCCCGCAGGCTCGCAACGTCGAACCACATGGCGACCTTGGCTCCCTTGAGGGCCTGGCAGGCCCGCCGCTGGGCCGTGGGGAAGACGAAGCGCACGCCGGGGAACAGGCCGTCGAGCGTCTTACCCGAGGATGCCTTGCCCGTCTTGAGCAGGTCGCGGCCGAAGATGCCCCCGTGGGAGGCCAGGTCGTGCAGCAAGATCATGGTGTGCGTGTGGCGCGCGCTGGGGTTCACAACTTGGGCTGGGTTGCCAGGCTGGTGGTCGCCACCTGAGAAGTGCGGATCGCGGTTGCACGCTGGCTTCGCCATGGTGCATAAGGTTGTGGTGTGAGGCAGTGAGGATCACTCTCGTGTTGCGGGATGGCCTGTCATGCTGGACGAGGCCTGTTTCTGTTGACATACGGGGTGGGCGTCACTGTCTGATTCAGGTATCGTTGACGTGTTGCGACGTTGTGAGCGTTGTGACGAGATGGCGGTTTTGGGAATGAAAAAAAAGCTCCGCCATGGTGTGTGAAGAGGTCGAAGCTGACGCTGAAGAAAGAGTGTAGCAAACAAACACGGCGAATTCACGCAGTGCAACGTGAAAAGCACACGCCGAATGTTATGCAGTCATATCATGCAGACACATGCAGACCCCGTCTCCCAATCACAGCCATGCCTGCAAGGCTGCAGCTTGCTTCACTGCTTGCTATCAATCTCTAGCAGGGCTTTTCCTGACACCCCCTGTCCTGAGCGGACGGCAAGCTCTTTCGCCCATGTACCGCCCCTTTGCCACTCTCACTCCTTCACCACCATCCAACTTGGCCACCAATCCCCTTGAAGCGCCCGTTCAAACCCCAAGCCTGGGTGCTGCCCTGGACTGCTTGTTCAAGTCGCCCTCGCCGTCGATGGAAAATGGATCGTGCTGCTCGACCGGCCGTGCCAGTGCTTTTCCGTCCCCGGAGCAACAACACCCTTGTTCTCGAGCCCCTGCAGCACCTCAAAGACCCATTGCTGGCAGAACTGGGGCGCCACGTCCCTGGCCGGCGCGTCGAGCGAGCCCACGTCCGCGTCGCCGATGCGGTGGCGCTCGACGACGGCCGGTGCGTGAAAGGGCTTGGATGTCTCGACGTCGACCATGTAGTAGATGTTGCGGATTCTCTTCCAGGGCGCGGCGGCGATGTGGTACCACGTGCAAGTCGGGGAGCCGCGCGGGCGGGGGATGAGGAGCCAGTGGTGGCCCTGGTGTCCGCGGTCCTGGCCTATGCCGACGCAGAGCTCGATCTTTTCCATGGTTGAAAGGGGTTCTCGATCGAGTGGAAGGCTCGCTGGATCTATAGCGGATGCTGATTGCGAGGTGTAGGCCAAAGATGATGCTGAATAGTTCGTTATGAGGGCAGGTGTGTATTCGCTGGGTGCTCCTATCTCGAGCGGTGGCGAACGAGTTGACCTCGATCGCATGTGCTCACGCAATCGCAGGGGGAAGGACTATCGCTCACTTGAGCGCGTAGAGTTGAGACTTGTATTCTCTATAATTAATACGGTTACGAAGCGTAGTGGCTATACCTCCATTATCAAACTAGGAAAAGTTACGAGTAAATAGGACTATATTTTGGCAGGGGAAGACAACACCCCGCGGAGAAGACTATGTGGCAGCCACCCATAAAAGGGCCACCTTTCCTACCTAACTAGCTGAGAAAAATTATGCTTCTTCTTTCTCTTTGTTTCTCTCCTGCTCGACTGCCTAGCCGCCTGCCTGCTTTGTCCACACTGCCCGACAGAGACCCCCGTCCCTAGCCGTGCGCAGGGGCGTCCTTTCGGTGCGTGCCTTCTCCGTCGTCAAATTATCTACATCGAGGATCTTCTCGACTAATATAAGCTGCTCCTTGCCCGTTTACTGGGAGAAGATAAGCTGTCATCAATAGAAAGGAGATCTACTATAACGAGGGAGGCGAGTTACTATACTTAGCACGAGGTGTTAGAAGAATTGCGGCCATGGGCAAAGACCTAGGGTTTCTGAAGTCGGATAGGAGTTGAAGGAAATGCTAGAGGAAAGCCGTAAGTGCGTTTAGCAAGTCTAACATCTGAGGTAGTTGGGCTTAACTTACATCTTAGAGTGCCTATTTCTTGATATTTATATCTGATTCTTAGCGTTCCGACCTAGAGAAAGCCGTTGCTTCGTTAAGTGGGTTATGTAGCCCCTGGGCCTACGAGATAATAGGTGTTCGTGCGGTCTTGTACGGAAAAAGGGGGCTCTTTTCAATGACGTCCCTTAGTAAAGTGTTTACCCTCAATAAAATATACCAAGACTAATATATTTTGCTAGTTCTAACTAAGGATATTCATACTCCTATCTCGCCTACGCCCCTTACCTACCCTTCTTCGATTATTAGTTAATAAGACCTCCCCTGACTATACGAACTAGCTAGGCTACCTTTAATTCTACCATCTAGTATCTACTGGATTCCATAGTAGAATGCTATCTATAGTCTACCCTTATATACGGTTCGTCCCCGTAGGTCTCACCCTCTACAAACCGAGACTGCACACCACATGCACCTGGATGATCTCCGTTCAGGCTTACGCCCCGTGGATAGGCATACCTACCTTGTTGCCCACGAAGGATGAAATTCCATCGTCGTTTCGTAGATGAGGTTTTATACGAGGATGGACTCTGCATCCTCATCATGCGTCCTACAGTGCGCCGAAAACGACGGCCGAGTTAAGTCCTCCATAGAATGAGCGCGACCCATGCGATGCGCAACGCGGGCGTCCTCATCGGCAACAATGGCATTTTTAGCGGAGTGACGCGCCTCGAGTGGCAATTGGAACCAGATATCATATCGGCCTAGCATGATGAAAACAAGCTCGTCATCGAAATTCGGCTGCTTGTGACGTTCGTTGGTATAGTCTAGCGTCCGGGTGATCTCGGCAAAATGCGAGCCCTCCCCTCAGGCAACAATGTGCGGGTTGGGGTACCCAAGGATGGCCATAGGTAAGCAGTGTCTTACAGACATTTTTGTTGGTCGCCGGCAGCAGAATCCGGTCTACTTCTCCATTTTGTTATCGCAACCCACTTGCCAATCAGGGGTTGTGAGGCATCTGGCGGCAGCGTGACTTAAGAATACGATCAGTCGTGATCCTCTAATACTGGCCGCAAGACAAATGCATTTGCCTTGGTATAATCATGCCTTGGGTCACGCCGCGCAGGGCAATGTGTTTCTGGTGGTGCAGATAGGTATCGTTCTAGTGCAGCAAGTTCACTATTGCTTCGAGTCCGTGCCCGGACCACTGGGTCCGCCAGGGGATGCCGTCTAAAGTATCAGAGCTCTGCCGCGTATATTTCTATGCAATGTGCCTGTGTGGGCGGCGGTGGACGCTTTTTCGTTGCTTGTATTTTCCGGGGCAAAGGTGTCGCAATAATACCAACTTCAAATTAATGGAGGAAACGCCGAACGGCGGATGTCAATTTCTTGTAACGAGTGAACGAAGGTAATAGACTGTTAGATAGACGCAGACAAGTGAGTCTCGGTCTTTCAACCCTGCTGGGCAATGACTCTAGAAAGAGATGATCTTGACGTCGTGGTCGTAGCGGCCATCAAACTCGATCTTCAAGTCGTAGTGCAACCAGAGTTCATTTCCATTCTTCAAGTAGAACCTAAGCTCTCCCTTGACGACGAGCAAGTTGACCTTGAGCACGACGCCTTCCTGCAAATTGCCGTAGATATTTCCGACAGAAATGCCAATAATAGTGACTTTGACACCGATCTCCCAACTGTTCGTGTCAACATAGCCCGAGATCTGATGTGGCCCGAATATCAGCTTTGTGTCCACTGCTGGAGTATCCTGCTAATTATTTACCTTCACGGGTCCGGCAGACCAGTCGATCTGGTGGTGAGACTTGGGATCACCGTGAGGAGTGCGGCCTATCCCGCTCTCCTGTGCGGCAACCCAAACGTTGCTGCCTACTTCAGGAGAAGTGAGGCTGACGACGGCGCCTGACGACAAAAGTTAGAATGAAAAACAAAGATGATCATGCAATCGTGGATGAACCATACCAACGATGTCTTCCTGTGTACCGTCAGACATTTTGTTTGTTGGATATCCTTGAACCTTGAAAATAAATTTGCTGCGTTGATTGGAGGTCAGGAACGTCTGCGAGAAATGTAAGACGAGGGCTGTTGATTAGCCTGGAAAGAGAGTGCACGTTGACCTGTTTATATATTCTCAGTGTCATTTGTGTTGATTCATGTTGCCTTGCCCTTTAACCCCTCTCCTCTGAGCACAGCCGCGTAAGGCGCCCATAACTGACGGTACGTCCTGCAGAGAAACTCACGGAGGTCGCATTCATCCTCTTCATCACGCCATCAGCCAGCTACTTTCTTCTCTTCTTAGTCAAAATATCTCGAATGTTACCATACATTTTGTCACGTCACCCCAGTTTCCCTCAGCTTGCTGCGGGTTGTCGACTCTTTACTCCTCTCAACTCGCTCAACTACTCATCTCATGACTCATGAGAGTGGAGGCGATGCCGTCACCAAGTTGGGCCTCTCATAGAGTGCAAGTAGAATTCAATTTACGGCAAGGCACTATCAAAGCATTCTTCTCACCAATTCAAACTCCCAGGCTTGCAAGATGCCGGCGTGGCTACTTGATACATCCAGTCCCTGAGCGCTTGGGCTTCAAGTGAATAGGTCTCGTGGGCCGTGGGGTATTGATGTACCAAGCCCGCAGCGTGTTCGCAAATTGAGGATGGTTCGAAGATGCAGGAGCACGTCGCCGAGACACCAGCTGCCCATGCAAAATAGAACGAGTAATGTCAGCGCTCAAGAATGGCGGTGAACCTTTCTGCATGCACGTGTTAGTTGGACGACTAGGTCGCGAAACGTTCTCCGCCGTTACACTTATCCCCAGAGAGGAAGTATTGTGGGCAATTACATGAGATGTAGCAAGCTGAAAAAACTCAGGGGAAGCTGACGAACAACGACGCGGGTTTACGGAGTAGACGGGGAGTTTTCATTAGTAAAGATGCTCCCAAATGCAACCATGGATTTCCCCGCCATCACATTATTGATGTGGCCGCGCGGACACAGCGAGGCGCATAGCACGAGGCGCATGGAATGGGTCCTGTTGCAGGAGTAGTTGTAACGAAATCAGCTACCGGTATCAGGGTTGTTGCAACGGAGGGCGCAAAGTGTAACTAAATGAGCGTGACGATGTTGTGACAATACTGGCATCGCTGATCCTTGTCCCAGCTGTGGCCGACCTGTGTATTGGCGACTTCTTATTGATCTAATGTTTTCTTAGGTAATGCCAGTCTCAGACAGTTTCAGACGGCGCATGTAGGCAAATTAATGGATGAGAAGAGCTCGACCAGGCCGGGAGGGATATCTGCATTACTCTTAATGCCTTCACACTAAGTGATACTCATGTAACAACTTCCCAATCTCCGACTTCTCCAACCTGTTCACCAAGAACGCACGGACACGCTCGGGCAGCCATGCAGCAAGCTCCTTGCCATCCCTCAGCTGACACGTTGCCGCGAGCAGGGTCCTCACATCGTACGTCGAGGCAAACACCTCGGGCACACCGCGATCAACGCCCGCAAGCTGGTACACAGACTCCATGCCAGTCCGCACAGAGTACTCGGTCGTAAAGATGGTATCCCGCACCGTCTCCGCAAACTGTCCGATGAAGGCAAAGTTCTTCGCGCCGGCGGGAACAACGGCTGGTCGATCGCCCGCTTGCCGGGGCATGAAGAAGGAGGTCACGTACGGCATGAGTACGGGCACGCACTTGGCTGCTTCGGCGGCTAGGACAGGGATGTCGGCATCGGGGACACCCATGTGGTACAGCCATTCCTGGGTGATTTCCTCGCCGGTGCAGTCCTGCATGGGCTTCTTGACGTAGTCGCCGGGCTTTTCGATGAGTAGGCCGTATACCCAGACAACGATCTGATCCTTGGGCTGGTTCTTGAAGTGCGGCTGGCGATTCACTGTCCAGCTCATCAGCCAGCTCGAATCCCTCGCCGTGACGATGCCGCCGGTCACTACTTTGCCGCTGAATGGATCTCGCTTGCAGATCTTCTCGATGTACTTGGGGATACGCTGGTCCAGCGTTGTGACAGTTGCTGATTGCCATTTCGTCGCCGGAATGTGGCCGCCGAAGACCTCGGGGTGCCCGAACTCGGGGCTCTTTGCAGCAATGCGACGCCAAAGGTCCCAGGCGGGAGCCGGGCCATCTCGAAGGGTGGTGGCGGTGTGGTGATCGCCACAGTCGGCGTTTTCGGTGAGCGAGCCGATGGTCATGAAGACAAGGTCGTCGGGGCCGAGATTCTTGCCGCCCTGTTCGCCGCCCCTGATCCAATGGATACGAGTCGCCTGCTTCCTGCCGTCTGTGATCGCAAAGTCCACGTCATTGACCTCCGTGTTGAACTGAAACACCACGCCGTGGTCCTCAAGCCATTTCTGCAACGGAAGGACCAGAGATTCGTATTGGTTATATTTCGTAAACTTGAGGGTCGAGAAATCCGGTAATCCGTGGATGTGGTTCACAAACCGGTGGAGATATAGTTTCATCTCCAGCGCCGAGTGCCATGACTGAAAGGCAAACATGGTCTGCCAGTAGAGCCAAAAGTTGCTCTGGAAGAATTCTTGGCCGAAAACCTCGTCGATCCTCTTGTTCTCGACGTCCTCCCGTGTCGCGAGGAATAGTTTGATGAGTTCCTTCTGCGCCTTCTCACTGAGCGTGAAGAGCTTGCCGGTCCCTGCATCCTGGCCGCGCTCGATTGTAGCTCTCTGTAGTGAGAAGTTTGGGTCTCGTTTGTTAAGCCAGTAGAATTCGTCCAGGACGCTGGCTCCTTGTTCCTCAAGAGAAGGAATAGAACGGAAGAGGTCCCAGAGACACTCGAAGTGAGACTCCATCTCACGCCCTCCCCTAATGACGAAGCCTTTCTCCGGTACTTTGAGGCCGTCGAGAGCACCTCCGGGAAGATGCAGTTCCTCGAGTATGGTAATGTTCTTACCAAACATATGGGCATCGCGGATGAGGAAGGCGGCTGCCGAAAGACCGGCCAGGCCGGAACCAACGATCCAGGCCGTCTTGTTCTCAATGCCTTGGGGTTTGAGTGGCCTGGCAAAGGCCTCGTAGTTGCCACTGCTGTAGTACATTGTTTTAAATGGTTGTAAATGGGTCATGGCTGCCGAATACTCTTCTTGCAAGTGAGAGGACGCGTCTTTATACCTCTGCATCTCGTGGCCGCCACCAGCATCGAACCATGTCCGGAGGCTCCGGAGCCKTAACGGCCGGCTGCTTCCGGTGGCCCCAGAAAATCCCCCGTAGCGCCGTTCACAGTGGGTCGTCCGTTCCGTCGGCGCCCGGCACAGTAATAATATGACGTGTCGCTGCCAAGTCCAAGGGCAGGGAATCTGACTCGAGATGACCAGAGTCCAGAGCGAAGGTCCTGCTTCCTGGCCGTCTAGCGCCTATTGCAACCAAGGCTAACCGCAGCTGATTAAGGCTGAAGCATAATGGGCTGATGTCTGACGCAGCGCGTCGAGATATTGCGCCGCTGGACTTTGCACCTCGTCAGCTTGTGTCAATCGGCCGTGGTTGATACAAGCGCGTTTATTTTGCCATTTCCTGGAAGTAGTATACGTTGATCACGCCTCTACATGGTCGGCCAAAGTGTCTGTTGCGCTTGCGAATCAAGGATCTGCAAGCATGACCACACCCTCACAACACCTTCCCTGGGACTCTACGATATTGTCACTGTCGACTGTTTGCCTGTACAAACATAAGCATATATCAACAACCAGACTGCTAGCCGTCACTGCGTCTGCTCATCCCGTCCGCTTATCAGACGCAATCACCAGGTTCTATCCCCGTGAGACCCTCCAAGTCCGACGCCATACACAGAACCTTTCCCTCCAGTCCAGGCACCCAACCCAAACCCAAAATCCACCTTAGATTCTGTCCCTGATCCATGATGCTACCTCAAAGCACCAACAAGCCGGCTCCGCTGCCAAGTCCAGCCCGTCGTCACCAAACAGGGCCCTCTCAACCATCACCATCTGAGAGACAGGCCGTCTCTGCGCTGCGCCAGTTGCGCAAGCTCAGCGTCGAAAAAGCAAGTGCCGTAAATACACAGACCCCGCTTGCCAGCCTACCGTATCTGAGAGTTCCACGCCGGCTGCGGTGCATCGGGACCCATGTTTGGGGGCGGAGGGTAATATGCCAGTGCTGGCACGTACGTCGGCTGCCGAAATCCACCCCTGAATCCGGCTCTCGGTCCGTACCAACGTCCACCCCCGCGGAAATGACCGTAGTTGCCTCGTCCTCGCGCATTGTACTCGCCGTGCCAGCCTCCACCGGCGTAGCCGTTGCCGTTGTCGAAATAGACCGGCGCCGCGATGTAGTTGCCTCTTGGGCCGGCTCCACCGCGAGGTTGATGAGGTCTCGATTTATACCCGCTTTGATTTCGAGCACCCGATTCCGGTCTTAGTTGTGCGCCAGAGCTATCCGAGCCCTCAGCAGACGTTGCCGGACCCCTTTGCCCATAGCTTGCGCCCCCACCCCGGCGTCCGCCGCGACCCTGTCCTCGTCGGCGTGAGAAGGGTCGACGTGCGCCTCTGGGCTTTCGGCCCACCGTGAATTCGATGCGTTTGACTGGATCCGTGACCATGATGTTGTCGGTGAGGCCACACGTTTCCAGGTTAATGCTGTTGGTCGTCCATGCTTGGAAGACATTCTCAGGCTTCTCCAGCCCCTTCAGCTCAGGCACCCACGTGCGAACGTAGGATCCCTCGCTGTCATAATCAAAAGCCTGCTTCACAGGGTTAAATATTCGAGCATCGCCTCGAGGATCGTTACCGACCCCAGCCATGTATTGCCAGTTCGCCCAGTTAGAAGACACGTCGTAGTCAGTCAGCATCATCTCGTACCACTCCGCACCGTACCTCCAGTCAATGCTCAGGTGCTTGGAGAGAAAGCTCGCCGAGTTTTGCCGTGCTCTGTTGGACGTATATCCAGTAAGGAACAGCTCCCTCTGCGAAGCGTCGATGAGCCCCATGCCCGTTGTCCCATCGTGGAACCTCTGTAAAATCTTCAAAATCTCCTCGGGCGAAGGTTCTTGGTTAGGATTTGCCTTCTTCTTGTTTGCCGTCTTCCACTTTTTGCAGTAGTTGTCGTCCTGTGCATGTGTGAAGCCTGACAGTTTAAACAGCTTGCTTCCAAACTTTGCAGTGCACAAACGCATGTAATCGCGCCACAACAGCTCGAAGCGTACGGCCGTGGTCCCATCGTTCTCGCCTTGGCCATATCCATCTGCCCCTTCGTAGGCCTCATCCTTTCCGTCTTCAAACTTCAGAAGCTCTTCATGGATTTGCCTTGCAGAGATACAACCGAGGGCGAGGTACGCAGACAGCTTGGTGCTGAAATCTTGTCCCAGAAGACCATTCCTCGTGTCCAAGTATGCAGTCATTGCGCCGGACTCGACAAGGTGGCAAAGGCGTTCTCGGGCACGCGTCTCACCGCCACGGAATGGATGGGCGGACTGTGCTCCATCGGGGAACTTGGGAGGGTTAGACAGGACGGTATCGAGCGGCTGAAGGAGTCGAGCCTCCAGGCCGTCGAGGTCTAGCGTGTCAGGCACGCTAAAGGGACGGTGTTGTGGCGGTATGGACGCTTCGTCCGGCAGTGGAGGTAAGGATGACTTGCCAGGACGCGGTAGGACCTTTCGAGGCCGTTCACGGAGGGGCTCTTGCGACTTGCGGTATGTCGTAAACACGTCAGGCAAATCCTTGGGCTCCGATAGACCCGTGTCGAGGCTGTGAAAGCATTAGCGTGGAATGAAGAAGCCTCAAAGGAACTCACTCGTCTATGAAATATTTGTTGTCGGGCCACAGCTTGAAGCCGACTCCGTTGTGAGAACACCCGGTGGCGACGGCATCTTGCTCCGCCACCTCTTCCGACGATACGTCCTCCGTCATCCAGACGGTGTCGACATTCGTTGAATTGTCCTTGAAGCCCCGGATAAGGTGAGTGAGGACGTCTTTGAAATCTCCGACCCTTATCATGAGGCCGCTGTCTAGTCGCTCCAAGTCGTCTTTCAAGTCCCAAACCGACTGGGCGATGAACTTGGCCCTGTGGGGTCCGCATCGCCAGTAACCCCCTACCCGACTCCGAGCCTGGGGATAAGGCGACTTTTCCCCGTCCTCGAGAAAGCCGGAAATTTCAATTTGGCGAGACGGGAAGACGTAGATGGGCAAGAGGTGAGTGTAGCCATGATCCGAAGTGGTGGCCAGATGGTGCAAGATGGGATTGTCCGAGGCTCTAAGATCCCGCCTCAGTAGGTACACCAGGAGCTTGCCTGCGGCCATGGCCGGTTACAGTCGATGTCGTACGGTGGATTGGGCGCTTCACTCTCGACGGCGAAGAGTTGAACAGTGGACAAGGCACGAGACTGGGGGGTGGGGGGGAGGGGGGTGGTCAAGAGTAGGCGTGTAAGCGTTCAGATGCTATTGCACAGCCACGAGAAAGAGTCGCGACGGTTGAAGAGACAATGGCTGCTGGATTCGTAGATGAATGTGTAAAACAAGGCAGCTGGCTTAACCAAAGCACTGCGAGCGGGCCCGATGGTCCGAGTGGATGTCGTAAGAAGGAGGACGGGAGCTCACGAGCCGGAGCTGGTACGAGCAGCTAGGGAGTCCTGATATACCAGCAGAGCTGCGGGCGCGAGAGAACAAGGCCGGATCCACCGCTGGTTTTGCATTCACTTGGAGCAACGATACCCGAAGTGGATGGCCGCCGGGTCAATCGTCGTCGTAGAATCTTGATTCTGATCCAGGGATGGGTGAGATGCAGCGGGAGAGGGCGAGCCGATGCGCCAATGTTTACTCTGCATGTAGGTCTCAGGCTCATTCATGGAGGGCGCAGCTGTCACTCGCCGGCAGCCGTGGAATGGGCCTCGGGGCGGCCGAGACGACGAAAGGCCAGGGGCAGCGCGGGAGGTCTGGACTCTGGCCTGGATATTGGGATGGCGGGAGCAGAAAATAGGGGGCATGGTTGTGCGGGAGGAGAGAGCTGGGCCGGCGTGTAGGTGACCAGATTGAGCCATTGCTCCCGCTGCAGCCGGGGCTGGGGGGGGATGGCGGGCACTGGGGCACTGGCTTGCTTTGTACGATCTGGTGCGCGGGTGCTGGCTGGCGCTGGGCAGCTGGGCTGGCAGATGAATGAAGGAGATGGTGGATGACGATGCGATATCGAGGAGCCCTCTGCCGACCTCCAGATCGGGCCTAGGGAACGGGGCAGGCGCAGGGGCGGGGCTGGAGCCCTGTGCAAGGGATGGACCTACCACCTATTATGTGCCTGCCTAGGCAGTAAAGTCAGGGTCCTTCTAGCGCTTTTCCAGCGCACCAGCACGCCAGCGCGCCAGCACGAGGCCCGCAAGGCCGCCGCGTTGCAGGTGGTGATTGGGCAATGCCAGCACCGTGGCCATGAGTCGATGACCAGTCTCTGCCGCTTCACGAGCAAACACCGCTCGTCTTCCTGGCAGCCGCACCGAGCCCGTGGCCGCTTCTCATCACGGGCTACAAAGTATCCATACGTCATCGGGGAGCCTGCTGCCTACCCTAGAACGCCGCAGTACCGACAGCATCACACCGGTCCCCCCCCGCATATTCCTTGGTGTCTCGCGCATTCTCAGATCTGCACGTGCGACGGTGCCTCTCCACCATCGCCCACGAGAAGGCAGATCGCCAACTGCCCAGGCCATGACCTGCACGTCGCCAGTGCTTCACTGCCGCTATCTTAGGCGGCAGGACCGGCACCGTCTCTGCGACAACGACCAAAAGCAATTTTTCACGCAACGCCAGACTTGCTCGCAGCTCGCTTCGCTTCGCTCCCCTGATCTCGTCCTGCACCGTGATGATGATTCGATTGAAACGTGGCTGTCGTCGTGGAATGATGCCGCCAGTGACGAGTTGACACCTTTGTCTTGCAGATCATGTTTGAAGATTCTGCAGGCAGCATTTTGATTGATAGCTAGCTCGGCATCTCTCATCAACCCGGGGGAGCGAGTGTTGGTGCTGCTGCTGTTGGTGCTGCTTCTGTTGGTGCATCACTCGAGGGTTGCGCTGCGTCAAGCCACGAATTCCGCATTTTGCGAGGATGCTAGGACCAAACAGACTTGGCCAGGCACTTGAAGCCCCCAGTCCTTCTCCTTGCAGTCATCAGGTATCTGTGCAGGCTCGGGCCCGGGACAGTTGACAGATATCCGAACCCCCTCGAGACTTGTGGACGCCACAAGCCAACGGGAGGCATGTAGCACGTACGGAGCACAGAAGGCGACAGCCGGAGAGGCGAGGCCCCGGCCCGCTATCCCGGGCCTCTATGATCGCCTGTGCATCAATGTACCCCCGCCGGTGTGCCCTGGTGCAGCTGGTTTGATCACCTGCAGGATCGGTCGCAATCAGAAGCCCAGAGCAGTGGTACAACCACGGCGACAATCTCATACACTCGAGTTGAGGCGTAACATCAACGCTTTTCATTAAACTCGCTACTAACGACTCATTTGTCGTCCAACTCAATGTTCCTTGTCTTCTGATTATGTTCTCAAATTCATACCCATGCTACCGCCGCATTCATATCTAAGCATGACGGGCAACTCGCGTGCTGATAATGTACAGATCCCCCAACGTCTGGTCATTGACATGTCTCGGCCGTCCAGCTTACATGAGGAAGGCAGCGGCGCCAGCAGCAACACCGGCAATCGCGAGCAGCGATGCGCTCAGGTGGCCAGCGGCGCCGGCGGCCTTGGTCTGCGTGGGGCTGCTGCCCGTCGTCGACGAGGTAGTCGACGAGGTAGCCGACGAGGCGGACGCCGTCGCCCCGCTGGCCTGGAGGAGCCTGCCGCCGTAGGGGGCGTTCGGGCTGACATTGCTGCTGGCCGACTTGGCAGAGCTCGTGTACTTGTCGAGCGTCTGGTCCGAGGTCGGGTTGACGACGCCAACCATGCCGCTCTGGCAGTGGTTGGCGACGGCACAGTAGAAGAAGATGGGGTCGGTGTTGTTGACGGTGACCTGGAAGACGCTCGGCTGCAGACGGGGTTAGCCGACGAAGATCTTGTCACCGCACTATACACCGCGGGAGCATCATCAACGGTCAGAACTCACGTCGCTGCCTTTGGGTTGGACGTCGCCAGAGTAGAAGCCGCCCGGCGTCAGCGGAGAACACCCCTTGGTGAAGTCGCCGGCGACGACGCTGTGCTTGGACTTGATAAAGTGGTACTCGATGGTGTCTCCCTTGTCGGCGGTGACGGAGTTGGGCGAGAAGTCCTTGCCGTTATCGCCGACCTTGATCTCTATCGTCTTGGCGGCAGCGTTTGCCGCGAGCAGCGACAAGACGGCGACGGTGAGGCTCGTGAACTGCATGGTGACAGGGGTCCCGGGTGCGGCTAGATTAAATAGGTAAGATATAATGGGGTATCAAGTATCAAGAGTCAAGTAATGGAGAATGATTGAGCAAGTTCTCGCTGGGCAATGGCGTCGACAATGAGCAAGTTGTTTGACTCGAGCTCTTATATATAGCTGTCCTGCCTGCCCCAGCGGCCAAGGGACAGACAAGCCCGTCCTCCTGCGGACTGTTGGTGACACAACGAGGCGTTCGTGCGACTCTAGGCCATGCAGCCATGGGCCAGACTCCGGAGCGCTGGCTGGCTGGCTGGTCTCACGTCGTGCCGGTGGCTGCGACGCTGTCGGTTTCGCGGCGTGGCCTTGCGCCTTTGCGCGCGACGCGCCGTTGCCCAACGACGACGATGCAGGCTGTTGGTTGAAACAACACACGGCGGTTTCAGCTTGCCGCCCTCGGCCTCAGCCTCGGCCTCGCACGACGCCTTCAGCGACCCTGGCGACATGCCGATTTGCCATGAAACGGACGACGCACGTCCGTCGAGCGTCTTCGTTTCCGTCGTCGTCGAAAGGCACGTCTGCCAGAAGCCATGGGGCTGACGGAGCCGTCCACCACCGGCCTACTAATTACATATTTGGGCTCGCTCCCTCCACCGCAGGCCGGAAGCTCAGGGGCCGGAGCAGGAGCGTCTATGTACCTTGGGCGCCGACAGCCATGGCAATGGCAGGCCGATCGGGGTACTATCAGACCGGCTGCAGGCTCTCGCGGGCCATGGAGGTTGCCTGATTGGGCAACCACGCAGGCGACGGATGCGTCGTCGCTGAGACACGTTGGCTGGCCGGGGGATTAATTGGGGCCTGAATGAAGCACGGGTCGTGCACGGGGTAATCCGTACGTTGAGCATCGTGGGCGCTTGCGGGTGATGAGCCTGCATCCGGCGGCCACGCGGTACGAGTCTGGGCCCCGGACTGGTTGGCGATGCATCTCCAACGACATTCCCACCGCACCCGTCGCTTAGAGGCCCGGTTTCGGGGCGTTTGGAACAAACCACACTGTATGATGGGGAGCGTAATAAACGGGCACCACCAACCCAAGATCATCACCCGTCTAATACTCCGTACGGAGTACTGAGCCCTCCGTTTCCCACAACGGCAATGTCGGCTAGCCGAGGCGGAGCGGGGCGCTCGGCATGCGCCGGCAAAACCCACCAGCAGGTCCCTTGGGCCGAGCACCGCCAGATCTTCGAGCGCGACGCCTTTTTTCTTTCCTCCCCTTCCTCGCCCCTCCGCAGGAACACGGAAAAAGCACCAAGAGGTTG
>LFRF01000005.1:1107120-1117842 GCA_001189435.1 Tolypocladium ophioglossoides CBS 100239
CGTTGACAAATTCCGGGCCCTCGATCGAGAAGGAAACGCTAAAAGTCCTCCATCAAGTGTCTCTAGCTCTCTCGAAAAGCTCGGCATCCTCCTCGCCTACTCTAGTCTTCCGCCCTCCCACGCCACGGACCCGTCAACCAAGCCCCTGAACTTCTCGTATGCCGTCTGCCCATCCACGCGCCAGATTTCGGCTTTGCCAACAAGATCGTCGTCCTTGGCACTCTTTATGCCGCCTCTCAAGTTCCAGTCCACCTTGACGATGAGCACGCCCTCCCTCTTCACATCGGCCTTGTCAACGCAGATGAACAAATTGCGTACCAGCTTCTCGTCAAACCTGTTGGCGTAGCAAAAGCCCGGCCAGCGGCGCAGCGCCTCCTCCAGTGAATACTGAATCGCGACGGGCTCACCGTCGTCAGGGCATTCCTCATCCGGCGGAAAGACGAACGCCTGCTCCCACGGGTTGCGCTCCTCGTGCTTGCGGTCTCCCTCTTGCTCGCGGTCCCAGAGGGAGACGGCCGCGTCCACCGACTCCTTGCCCGGGCCGTAGAAGAAGACGGCCACGACGGGGCCCTGGTCGCGAGTCCAGGCACGTATGCCCTGGTCCATGGCCACGACGCCCAGGTTCACGGCGTCCGTGGCGTCGCACGGGAAGCGCTGCGTCGCGCCGGCGGGGAACGTCAAAGTCCCGTGCTTAGACTCGCCGCCGAGGCTGACGAGCAGGACGCCGTTTTCCATCGGGTCCGTGGTGTCGGCGATGAAGAAGAGAAACTTGTGCAGCCACTGGTTGGTCTCGCAGCGGCGTGGGTGGAGGGCCATGGCGTTGGCGATGAAATCACCCGAGGCGGGCAGAACGGCCTGGAGACGGGTGTTGAAGTCCTGGCGCTTTCGGCCCCAGTCTGCAAAGTTGACGGCGTTGATCAACGCTTTGAGGTCCACGCCTTGGATTGCGTAGACGCCAATGTAAAACCCTTCGGGGGCGTTGCGCTTGGGCGGCACGGGGCCGTGTTCAGGGGATCCAGGGTCATCCGGGGCGGTGGGCTTGTCTTCATCGTCACCATCATCGTCCGAGTCCTCGTCCGAGTCGCCCTCGTCGTCCGAGTCGTCCGAGTCGTCCGAGTCGTCGCCTTGGCCATCGTCTTCGTCATCGGTCTGGGCTTCGCCATCGAGGTCGTACTCCTTGAAATCTTCCCAGTCCATGTTGGCGATCTGCAGGTTGGCAACCGCCAGGCCAGCCCTCTTGGCCTTGAGGCGGATCTTGTCCGGCTGGCAAGCCAACTCGTCGTCGTCGAGGGTAACAAGCAAGACTCCATCCTCGTTCCAGTCCTTGCTGACGGCCACGATGAACCTGATAGGGTCATATTCCTCGCCGTGGCAATGCTCCAGATGGTAGTCGACGATAGCCTGCAGCGTCTCGCCGACGAAGCGAGTGCGATGCGCGAGGCGGACGTTGCCGTTTGCCTCATCCACGTACTCCGACTCACACGCCGATCGAAGCTCCCGCAGCTCGTCGTCTGAGAGCTCGATGAGGCTGTAGAGCGCGGCCGGGCTCAGGCACTCCGGTGTCTCATGGTAGCGGCCCACGGCGGGCACCGTAGGGGGAAAAGTAAGGTCGAGCTGGTCGATGGACATTGTGCAGAGGGTTAGCAAAGTCTTGAATCTTGATACTGGTGCGAGCACGATGCGTGACATGCAAACGGCCAGAAGACGGCGGGTTATTCGCCGTGGACCGGATAGATGGAGCCACTCGTCTGAGCAGAGTCCATAGGACTCGTCATTGCTACTCCTCGTCACCAGCGGGCGCTGCCTTTCCTAGAGGGCGAAGTTAATTAAACAGCCAGCACAGCCTGGACAAAAGCCTCAAAGGTACGAAGTACTCGTACGAACGGAGCTTCAGACCAGTCGCGCTGTGCCGCCTCCTTAATCGCACTCTGGCCCCTAGGCCCGATGGGGAAGCGATGCCGGAATGAGTGAACCAATGCGGTGCAGTGCCATCAGGCCATCTGTGGGCATTGATACCTGAATATACAATTACGTGTCGGCATCATATCCAAGGGCTTTGGGTGGTCACGGCAATGTACGAGGATATACGAGGACGTACTACCTCGCTTTGGCGACGGCGCACACGTCCGACCACGCATTAGTTGACGGCGTCATGCCTCGAGAATTATCAGCACAGCGATCGGCTGAGCGTGTGCATCATCTGCGGCCAGAGGCTTGAGAGGCGCATGGCGAGCCGTCAGCGATGGCATCGACAGCAATGTCGCCAACTAAACTAGACAAGTGTCTCGCAACTTCAGGATGGAGGGAGACCTCAGACGACAAGTCGATCCCGTCAGTCCATGACCAACGCGCGTGTCGAGCCCTGGGCTTTCCCGCGGCAGCCTACGAAGTAGCCGCGCGTAAACGCACAAGCTAATCCGTAGACTAGTACGGAGTATCATACAAGAACATTACTCATCGTCAATTACATGGTTCGACCAAAATACTTTCAAGCCCGCTCATATACTCTCAGAGTTCCTTGAGCACCGCTGCTTGCGTCGCGGTGTCGCCCGTCTTCTGGAACACAGAGTCCAATGTGAGCTCCAGCTGACGTCCAGAGCCGGACATCCAAGCCTTCCCCGCATGACATCAGAGTGAACCGCTACCTAAGGACCCTGGGACAAGGGTCAATCAGCGTTGACCTCCAGCTCCGGGGTACGCCTCCTGTTTCATGCGTGCCTGCCTCTTCAGCATTGCTTGCCGTAACACTTTGTAAAGCGACGTTATTCCTTGATGACGCGAAAGAGTTGAACGGGATGCCTGTCGACCACCCTTGGCTCGAGGATGACGCCATGTGCTGACTGCTGACTGTCCCAAGACCTCGCGGCTATTATCTCAAAGGTATCGACCAGCTCGTCGAGATTGTCAAGAACGTCGCCGCGAACTCGGGCTACAACGTCGGCAAGGGCAAGGAGTAGTTACTCGTAACTTCTTTACTCATCAGTGATTGGAGGTCCTGATGTGGCTGTATAGATCTCCGAGCCCAATTGAATAACACTAATACACTGCTCCATATCACATATTAGTCCGTCAGCATCTGAGTAAAAATTTGAGATCTCAGTCAAAGATCACCAACGATAAACAGTAAATTTTTGACGAAAAATCCACCCTCTAATGTTAAACGTCATCGATGCCAATAGGTACGGAGTACCTAGGGAGCCTACCTACTTCATAAGAGCTATAGGGTACCTCCTAACTGTAACAGAGGTCCGGGCGCTAGACCGGCCCCGCCTTCGCTGCCCGAGACTCCGAAACAGCGTCCGGTGCAGCTACGGAACGCCAAGAACGCCCTCAGAGGAGCACTGCCTCCTCCTCAAGTTCTCCAAAACAAATCCACCCATCATCCTTCTCCGATTCGCCTCTTCTCCTCTTTCACCTCATCCGCATCACGACCATCATCCTTCTTCCACGTCTGCCTCGACCACCACCAAGTGGGAGCTGGCTAGAGCCTCTGCAATCCAAAATGGTGTCCGCCGACCGCCAGACCATCATGGAGACCAACCGGTCGCTCCGCAACATCAAGACGGTAGGACGCCGAGCCGACGGCCGCTCTGTTCGAGATGGACAAAGGCTAACTGCCACCAGGAATTGGAAAACTTGCTCGAAAAGGGCGTCATCGACGAGACCGTCTTCGACAAAATCCACGCCACCCTGCCCCAAGAGTCGTCCCTCTCCGGCCCCCTCCGTACAGCCCCGAGCAGCAACGCATCGCCTGCGCCTGTGCGCAGCAGCCCGGCGCAGAACGGCGGCAGCAACACCAACGCGCCCCCGACGCAGGCGTTCCAGAACCTCGGCGTCAACTCCAGCTCGCCCGCGCCGCCGTCGTACGACGCCACGCCCGCCCCGAACGTCCCAAACCGCAACGTCAAGCCCATCGTCGCCCACGCCCGCGCGCTCTACCGCTATGGCGCATCCGACACCCGCGACCTCTCGTTCGAAAAGGACGACAAGATCGCCATCCACGAGTACATGAACCAGGACTGGTGGATGGGCCAGAACCTGCGCACTGGCCAGGAGGGCATCTTCCCGCGCAGCTATGTCTTTGTCGAGCCCGACCACCAAAGGGGTGCTCCTCCGCAGGTCCCATACGGGCAGCCCCAGTACGGCTACCCGAACCAGCAGGGCCCGCCGCCGCAGCAGAACCCGTACAACGCCAACGTGCCGCCTATGGCCGTGGCGGAGGGAGGGCAGCCAGCGCAGGAGCAGGGCGGCGGTGGCGGCAGCAAGGCGGGCGAGTACGGCAAGAAGTTCGGCAAGAAGCTGGGCAATGCCGCCGTCTTTGGTGCTGGCGCGACGATTGGAAGCAACATTGTGAACAGCATCTTTTAACCTGACACCGAGGAGTACGTTATGAGACGTCATATAGACTGGCCCGCGTGTGATGGCTTTCTGCACACGGGCGTTGTGGTTTTGGGTAGTAATATGAGATTATGACAATTTATTTTGTATTTTCTTCACTTCCGCTCTTGCTCTTGCTTCCTGCTCAATGGCATCGTGAATAGTCTATATGAAGAATCCTCACTGCTTCTCTGATGGCCCCAACCGTAGCTGTCCATGTGATGCCCATCGACGCTAGAATCGCCACCGTCAGCCACAACGAATGCGGCGCCCCACCACGAAAAAGTCCAAGAGCGACGGCCTGCGGCAGTTCAAACGCGGAAAATTCTCTGCCAGCGGCTCAGCCACGAGAACGACGTCAACAGGTCTGCGTTCCGAGTCTCAGCACGTAAAGGCTTCAACCAATTTGAAAATGTCGAACGCCAAGAAGCGCGCAGCAGAGTCTGCGCCTCCGTCCAAAAAGCCCAAGAAGAGAAAGACAAGGTTTCAACAGGAGGACGAAGCCTTGGACACGGAGCTCGGCCTCAACACGCTGTTCTCTCGCATGGACAACCAGCTGCTGGCGGATCATTTGGCGCAAAAGATAAACCGGTTCGGAGGCGACTTGAGCTCCGTCGAGCTCTCCGACCTGACAGTTTCAGGTGAGCCTGGTCAAGCTGAGGTGGATGCGACGCCCATCCCGCTGACCCTGCGGGCTTGCAGCAAGCTCGATACAGGACACCACAGCATGGCAGGAGAAGAGGACTCTGGATAACCTCCCCGGCTTCCTGGAAAAGTTTACCGAGGACCCCGAGAGCCTGAAGAAGGCGCCCAAGAGAAAGGGCTCGCCTCACACGCTCATCGTCGCAGGAGCTGGCCTGAGAGCAGCCGACATCGTTAGGTATGGGCCGCCGCTGCCTCCCTATACGCTGCAGCCGAGCTAACACGACGCAACAAAGAGCGACCCGCCAGTTCTCTAGCAAGGACAATATCGTGGCAAAGCTGGTAAGTCGAGACCCGAGGCTCCACGGGCTCATCCACCCATCCCCTGCATGCTCGTGCTCACCTTCCGCCAGTTCGCCAAGCACATGAAGGTCGACGAACAGGTCGCCTTCCTCAAGAACACGAAGACGGGCATCGGCGTCGGGACGCCGGCGCGCTTAATGGAGCTGATTGACAATGGTGAGGCGCCTCTTTCCCCTGCAGGCATTGAACGCGAGATGCTGACCGCGTGGCCAGGAGCACTGTCTTTGGACAACTTGAGGCGGCTGGTGGTCGACGCCTCCCATATTGACCAAAAGAAGAGGGGCATCATAGACATGAAGGATACCATGATGCCGCTTGTACGCTTCCTGGTGAGAGGCGAGTTCAAGGACAGGTACGCGGATGAGAAGAGGCTGCTGGCACTTCTGTTCTACTAGATACCCCAAGCAGCTGTTGACGGGCTGCTGCTGGCTGCAATAATGGCCAAGACTTTCCTTTTTCATATTGCCGTATGCCCACTCTGGCATCGTGGAGCTGGACAAGCGAGATCTCTTCGCCATTAACCGCCCTCGGGAAGGAGTGTTCATGTCGGGGACTGGAGTTACTGGGGCTGTTCTTTCCTCTTGCTTCGTGGACAAGATGGAGGCTCGGCTGCGAGTCTGCTCCTTCCTCTTGAATAGCTCTGGTCCACCTGGCCATTCCTCAGACTCGCCCTTTTCAACTCTTCTCTTCTTTTCTTCTTCCCCTCCCATCACCATCCAGCATTCACCTCAAGCCCTCGTTGCACGCTTTTTTGGAGCCCATTCTCTCGTTTTTGGATCCCCTTCCATTCATTCTCCCATTTTGGTGACTATCGTTAATTACGACCAGCCATTTCCTCAGCTATTCACTCCGTTCACACGCAGGCGGCATGAAGACTAGTCTCGTAGGTGGCCTGCTCCTGTTCGGCCTCGCCGGCGGGCAGAGCCATGGGAGCAGCGTGGCGCCAGGTGAGCAGAGCACTCCTCTCCGGGCAATGAATATTTGTTAACACTCCGCGAGCATGTGTTGTCGATTGCACCAAGAACATGGCCAACCAGACTGCTGAGGGGATGCGAGCCGTCTGCCACAACGTGGCGAAGCAAAGGGTGAGTTGAATCCATTCCCCCTCTGTCGACACACGCTCACCATGGCGTCAACAGGCTCTCTTCCATTGCTTGCTCAACGCATGCCCCTCGCAGTCTTACGGATACGCACTCGGATATACCATTTCTGCTTGTTCCGACCTGGGTGCCCGCATCAGTCCGCTCCATCCCATCGAGGTTCATCATGTCGCCCCTGCCAAACGGCAAAACATCCCCACCGAGCCGGGTCCTGTGTTGCCAAGCCCGTCTACTCTTCACGGCGGGCAGATTCTCACCTTTGACCACAAATTCGCTGTGGCTCTGGACTGTAACGCAGGCACTGATGGCCTGGTTACCCTGTCTGTCCCCGTCCCCGACTCCGCTGCAACACCTGTCTTCGATTCCAACGGTGGAAATCCTAATCCTGGCGATGCTGATCGTCTTGGAAACAATGCTGCCCAAGGAGATACGGCAAGGCAGTCGCAGTACCCTCAACAAGGCCCAGATGGGAGAAACACCTACATGGAGGACCCTGACTGTGAGCTGACTACCGTGTCCACCCATTCGCATACTGTGGCTGGAGTACAAAGGACTGGATGCCCTTGCGAAAGCTCTTCTAGCAGCACTTGGCCATGGTCTACCTCGACCACTCTGTTCCAAAGTCCTGCTGAGCAGCAGTCTGGATATCTGCCTTTATCCACCACGACACTCAGCTCTTCTTGGTTCCCCAGCCAGACGAGCCGTTCTCAAACCGAAGACTGCGAGGACACAAGCTTGCTGGCCAATTCAACCACGACTACCGCCGGCTATACCCAGACATCGTCGTTGCTCGGTCCTGTCACCCAAAGACCTGGGCCAGTGGAGTCGACGGATTGTTCCGAATTTGTGGCAGCGTCTGTGTCCACGCCACCGACAACTTCAGCAACGACTACTCTGACGACGACTTCCTCTACATCTGGCTGGAGCACAAGCACTCTCACGTCGAGCCTGTCCTCCGCATCCGAAGACCCTTGCACAAATTCGTCGTCTGTATACACAACGACGTCATCCACGAGCACCAGCTCGAGTTCCTGGTACTCGACGACCACGACTTCGACATCCACATCATGCACAGAAGGGCCCACAAGCTCCACGTCGTGTACCAAAAGCACGTCCATGTCAACTAGACCTGATGTCACCGACTGCACTGAATCCAGCACGAGCTTCTGGCGCACGCAGGATTCATCTGCGACCGCTTCGCTACATGAAGCATCCACCAATGTGACTTCAGTGAGTTCCACGCAATCGTCTTGGACAACTGCGTCAACTACTTCAACCTCTTTGATCCTTACAACTGGGCCGCCAGCATACACAACACTGGTGCCACCAACTCCTCCTGCCTATCTCCCTCCACTGGCACAATACTCGTACGGCAACCCGCCGATGTATTCCAGTCTTAGCGCCAGCATGCCGACTTCGACTGTCCCAAGATGGTCTTCAACCAGCACCCAGACCACTGGACCTGGCGTTTTTGGATCACAAGACACCACTACGACTGGCAGCACTTCATCGACATGGTCAAGCATCTACCCAGAGTCGTACGCTCCGAGTTCCTCGACACTGAGAGGCCCCGCACCAACGCGCACTCAGATGGCGGCGGAGCCAGTCGATGGCCTCCCCTTTGGGTTGTCCGCAGTGCCTGACAACAGCGTCGGCGGGGAAGACGACATCATGGGTAATAGGCCCTCGGAAAACCCCGCTGCTCTAACATCGGCATCCCTTGTCGAAGAGGGAAGTCCGATAGGAACGCGGTCGGATCTCACTGGAGCATCTGCTGCGCCCCCGGCTCAGGTCACGGAAGGGACTACGGCATACGACAATGTGAACAATGCGGTTCTGGTGACCATTATATCACCTGATGCCGGCGGCGAAGTTCACACCACGGTAATAAGGGTTCACGAAAATGCGCCTTGGGCAACAACGGCGCCTCGCGACGATTCGGGATTTGGGCCGGACGCACTAGGAAATGATGTCCATGCAAGCTCGCGGAATGATCTCTTGTTCGCGCTGGCCAATTCAGAAACCGGCGATCAAGAACGCTGGCAAGGGCCCGTGCCGGAAACCACATTCATCGTCCCAGGGCCCGGGGTGACAGGGACGTTTGTGCGATCTGATCACACGGTGAGTGAAATGGAAGCAACGCCAACGGCGGTGACGGCTGGCTCCAATGGACTGCGACCGAGCTTCTCCATCGTCTGTGCTGCCATCTTTGTGGCAATCTTGGGGGTCATGACGACAACTGTGAGCTGAAGCGGCAAAGCAATGGGGAGCAGACTTGACGGAGCAGTGACTAGACGCAGCTTCTCAGCTGCGATTTCTTTTGTTACGGGAATATTTAATGCTGACTATGGGGGGAATATGATGGGGGCATGGCCATTGTTAACACGACGGTTTTCTTCACGTGTAGAGACTAGACTAATGGGATAATACGCCGCATCGGCATTGACTGTAAAAGTTTGGTGCTGCCTCGCCGTAGAGAGCAGTTGAAATTTACTTGGTGCAAGGTGTGTTGTGAGACGTGAAGATGCGAACCTGGAAGTTATTATTAATCTGGACGAGACCCTGGATCTCGAGAGTGATGTCGGCCCCTGCTTACGGTTGTGGCTAGCGGCGGAGCAGGGGTCGGTAGTGGGTGCGGGTTGATTCAGGCCCCGCCAAAATTTCTGGCAAACTCTGCCTCTGAGAGGATAAAAGTTCCCCACGACCGGCACCTTTTGCTCCTGTCAAGCCGAAACTTGAACCAATTGCGCCGCGTTTTTGGATACCTTTGATCGACACAATGAAGAGCAAGCGCGCCCGCGAGGCCGCCGCGACGACCGAAGAGGACAAGCATGTGCCCGATACGGTCGGGGAGCAGCCGGCCAAGAAGCGCAAGAGAGACGGCGACGAAGAGTCTGGAGAGGTGAAGCTGAAGAAGGCGAAGAAGGACAAGAAGGACAAGAACAAGAAGGAGAGCAGAAAGGAGAAGAAGGACAAGCGCAAAGATCTGCAGGATCTCCCCGAGGAGGACGCCGAGGAGGATGCCGTGATGGCTGAGCCGGCGCCTGCGGAGGTGGAGGACAAGAAGGTCAAGAAGGAGAAGAAGAGCAAGAAAGACAAGGAGGTGAATGGCGAGAGCAAGGAGGCAGAGGGAGAGCAAGAACCGAAAAAGGACAGGAAGGATAGAAAGGACAGGAASGACAAGAAGGACAAGAAGGACAAGAAAGACAAGAAGGACAAGAAGAAGTCCACCAAGGACAAGGCCAAGGCCGAAGCCTCCACCGCCTCCGACGCACAACCAGCCTCCGACGATGCCGACGGCGCGCAAGAAGAAGAGGGCAAGCCGGACCGGCACATCGTCTTCGTCGGCAACCTGCCCTACACGGCCACGTCGGCCACCATCTCGGCTCACTTTGCCTCGCTGACGCCCGTCTCGGTGCGCTGCCTGACCAAGAAGGAGGACGCGAGCGTGTGCCGCGGCATCGCCTTTGTCGAGTTCGCCAACGTGTGGACCATGCGCACGTGCCTCGACCGGTTCCACCACTCGCTGTTTGACGATGGGAAGTCGCCTGCGCGGAAGATCAATGTCGAGTTGACGTGAGTCCCCCCCCTCTACCTCACACACCTCTACCCTACTACAGAGGCGTCACACGCCAACGCCTGCTAACCATGCTGCAGTGCCGGCGGCGGCGGCAAGACCAAGCACCGCAGCGACAAGATCCGCGAGAAGAACAAGAAGCTCGACGAGAACCGCGCTAAGCGCATCGAGAAGGAAAAGACGGCCAAGGAGGACGGCGCCGCCGGGGGCAAACAGCAGCAGCCCGAGCAGCAGCCGCAGAGCATCAGCGAGAGCATACACCCCAGCCGGCTGGCTAGGAACCCGCTGCTGAGGCATTGAGGTGTGGACGCTTCTCGCTGGGTGAGGAGGGCCTTTTAGCGGGGGAGGTAAAACCAAAAAGACTGCACTTTCGTATGCGTTTCGGGGTTACGATGCCTACCCTGCAGGGACATGAATCTTCGGTCCATAATATAGAGAGATACCCCTTCGAGGAATCAATCTGACACGACTTTCGCTTCGGTAAATGGGCTCGACTACCTTACAGAAGCCATGTCAGTCACGGATATAGTGATAGCTGTAGTTGGCTGGATGGCTCCATGAGTACGTATGTGCACGTGTCAGGATTGGACATCATGTATCAGAGTGCTATCTACAGATCATCAAAAACTTGGGATATCCTTGCGACTAGGAAGAGAGAGAGAG
>LFRF01000005.1:1117852-1146364 GCA_001189435.1 Tolypocladium ophioglossoides CBS 100239
AGAGACAGAGACAGAGAAAGAGAGTGGGAGAGATGCAAAAACCAATCTGCCAGACTCCAACGAGTGACAGGTCTTCTTCCAACGTCTAGGCTTCTTTTCATGCGTGAGGCATAGAAAAACCGCCGCATCGTAGCATCAGAAGATTCCGCTGCCCCCATCCGGCCGCCCAGCAGAGGCACATTAAAAAGGCTCTTCGCAGAACAATGACAAGATGAATGTGAGAACCCAAAGGGGTTCCTGAGGACACAATTGGTCGGGCCGCCCCTGTTCAACCATTCGCCACATGGGTCTAGTTCCTGAAGCCAAACACCGATCGATAAAAAAACGGCTCTCTTCGTGATCGAATGCGCCTGGAAAACACTGCCGGTCGCCGTGGTCAAGTCTGCAAACCGTCGCATCCAGGAAAGGTCTGATGGGGTATCGAGGGGCGTCGAGCCTACGTCGAGGACCCCATTCGCCGCGTCTGGGCTTAGAGGATCGAGCACTTGGACTTCTTGTGCTTCGAGGGTTGCGGGCGGGGATTCAACACGGCGCTGCAGCGGATAGCTTGTTAGCAGCGTCCCAGTCGGAGAAGACGGAAGAGAGCGGTGATGCTCACCGGATGGCCTCGTCAAAGACGCTCTTCAGGTTGCGCTGGGTGAGCGCAGAGCACTCGAGGTACTTGTACGCCTTGATCTCCCTAGCGCACACCAAGGCCTGCTCGTAGGACACGGGCTCCATTCGCTTCTGTCGCAGGGACTCGAGCGTCGCGGTGTCTTCTCGCAGATCCAGTTTGGTGCCGACGAGGATGATAGGGATGTTAGGCGCGTGGTGGTCGATCTCGGGGTACCACTGCAGAGGGCTGTTGTCAGCAATTTCATCTTGGATGCAAGGTGTTGTGGCAACCAGTACCTTGGCCTTGACGTTGTCAAACGACGGCGGGCTGACGATGGAGAAGCAGATGAGGAAGACGTCGGTTTGGGGGTATGACAGCGGCCGCAGTCGGTCGTAATCCTCCTGTCCTGCAGTGTCCCAGAGACCCAGGCTGATGGGCTTGCCATCGACCATTACACTCGCCGAGTAGTTATCGAAGCTGTGTCCCCCACCAGGTGCCAATGTCAGCCAAGACCCGCACCGGAGCCGTTCGAGKGGTAGACGAACACTGTCGGGATGTACTCGCCGGGAAAGGCGTTGGTAGTGTATGAAATGAGCAGGCATGTCTGTAGTCGGCGTCAGTCGCTGGAGGACTGCACCGCCGCTCGTAGCCGTCGCGTGAACTGACCTTGCCGACAGCACCGTCACCAGTCACGACGCACTATGGGCAGCGGTCAGCGAAATGAGGGCCGCGCAGGAGGCGGGAGCGGGCGACGAAGCGTGCCTTCAAAGATTGGACACCGGGCTGAGCCATATCTGCGGTGACGCTCCTCGGCGGCGGCGTGCTGCTTCTGGACTCGGGTCAGGGCGTTGGGTGGGTGGCGTGGAGGAGAGGGGAGCCTGGGGGGATAGAGGAGGAGAGCGAGCTGGATATGTGCGGGCGCGCGGTCGGTGGCGGTGGGTAGAATTGAGGGATTCGCAGTTGATGTTGGCTTCTCGGAGATGCCAGCGGTAATGACGAGATGGCGAGGGGCCAGGAGTTGCTGGAGCTGGGAGTCGTGTGTGGGTTTCAAGGCTGCATTAAAGGTCAGAAACAGGTTGATACAGCGGAACGGGGTTGAGCCGCAGGCGGTGCACACGAAGCTGGGGGAAGGGTGACGGTACCCTGTCGGTTCTTGTACGTACTGTATCTCGCCTGGCGAGCGCTAGCGCCGCCTTTCTTGTGGCGGGTGGAGAATCGCCAATGGATGGTGACAGTGATGTTGCTTGTGCTTGCAGCAGCAGGAGCAGGCAAGCGACGACGACTACGAGATGACTACGACGGCGACGACAACAGCGACGACAAAGAGGCGATGCTCTTTCAGGTGCCCACGCACGCAGCGCAAGGCAAAAACGACTGGTGGAGGGGGCAAGCCGCCAAACAAAGCCGAGGAGGGGCGGCTCTGAAATGCTGTGGTGGTGGTTTGGGTTGCTTTTCAGGGGTGGGGGTGGCCTGTCAGTGGCCAGATGGATGCCCTGTGGCGGGTGCTAACCAAAGGAAGAAGCAGCTTGAGGCTCGAGTCGGTGGCTGGAGGCTAGCCCTGGCACCGAACGAAAACAACCCCTTTCAACAGGCGATCGAACACTGCGCTTTTGCCAAGGTGATGGTATTCCAAAAGATACCCGTCGTCTGGCGACACAATGGCTCATGGCCACTTCTCCTCGGTGCTGAGCTGCCCCCTACCGTCACCGGAAGCCGCTCTGTCATGGCTACGGATACGTAGGTACCTACCTGCTTCGTACCTGGGACGCGGTACCTTTCTCCGTGCTCCGTCGCTCCATGCATCCAGCGAACTGCCCCTCGCATGTGCTTGGACGCCGCCAAACCGAGGTCACGGATGCAGGCAAGCAGGCACAAGAACCCCTGGCCGTGTGCGCGATTGTTGTCTTAGTTTGGCTCACGCGAGAGCAGGCAATCTCCATTCCTTTGTTGCCCGTCGCCCCGTGACTCTTGTCCTCAAAGAGCTGAGGTTCACGCATCCAGTCAGTGCCTGCGCATGCCCTCAGCAGCTTGGAGCCCATCGCATCCAATGGGCGCCAACGATCCTGGCTGTCACATCCTCGTGACGGGGAAGGGGTACCGTCCTGCCTTGGTGATTGGCCTGTGCCTTAACGAGCCGACGGCAGCCAAAGAAGCCAAAACTGCTAAAGCTCGCGACCCTGTTGGTTGGACTTGGTGGCGCCTTGCTCGGAGGCGAGCCACTTGACGCACCTCCTGCGACGACCTTTGCTTCACTGCCGCCGCCGTGTCGCCTATTCACGTGGCATTCGAATTGCAAAACGGCTGTCAATCACGTCGTGGTTTGTCTCCGAGTTGGGCTTCTGTACCACGTAGCGTCAAGCGACGACCCCGCAAACGACTGAAGAAACAGAGCGACGCGCTGGTGCCGGCAGCAGATGGTTGTTTATTTCCACAAACGCGCATGTCCGTCGTCCGCAGAGGCGACCGCTTTCTGAGTGAGACTCGACAGCGAGCCTGCGACAGGCGAGGTGAGTCGGGATAGTTGAGCCTGCCTGCACCTCGAGCAAAGCCATCAGTGCTGTGCAACCAACAAAGAACCCAAGAAACAATACGGACTACGAATTACGGAACAAGCGATGAGCAACTGGAACAAGCATACGTACTCGTATGCCGCAACTTGCAGGGCTGCCTGCCCCATTCGGCATCGTCACATCCATGATCCATGTCACGGCATCTGGAATGCAGTCAAGAATCCTTCATGTAACATCTCCCCGTGTCCGAACCGCCTTTCCCATCTGAGCGGCAGTGGCACTCACACCCTGTCAGGAGACAATTAAGAGCGACGGCTGAGCACCGAGAGGGCTCTTGATTCGACAGGCCTTCTTTCCATCTACATGACATGATGCACGCTGCCGACATCCTAGCCGCCTCTCGTTGCAAACCCAGATCGTGATATATTAATAATTGAGATATGATTGACTTCGGGCGTCGACCTGCAGATTCTGCAACACACTGCAGCACTTGACAGTCCAGCTTGAATCATGCGCCGAAACTCCGTAGGATGGGCCGATCGACGGGCAAGGCCGGCCCGGAGCCGACTCTGCGCAAACTGCGCCGCGGTTCAAAACGGCAAAAGGCCCGGGTTTAACACCAGAAATTCGGCAACCGCCTGGGCTACGAGTAGCCTTCTAGCCTCTTGCGGTCCAAATGCATTTGCCCGGCCCGCAGGGGGCTCGCGCGTGGCTATATTTGCCGATCCCAGCAGCCATGTGCCTGGGCCTCGGCGCGCAAAACGCACTAGATAGTATATCTTTGAAGAGCTGCCCGGCCGGAAAGACGACGAGGAGGAGGCGCAGCGTTCACTTGCCAGCACACGACCTGCAGCCATGGACAAGTCGGACCTTGAAATCGCGACGCCGATTACGCTCCCGTGCGGGCTCACGTTCCCAAACCGCCTCGTCAAGGCCGCCCTGGCGGAGGGCTGGTCCGACAATGACAAGCTGCCGAGCAAGGAGCTCATCCGGACCTATGGCACCTGGGCGGACGGCGGCTGGGGCATGGTGTTGACGGGCAACGTCCAGGTTGACATGACCTATCTCGGCACGCCAGAGGACAACGCCTTCAACGACCGCATCCCGCGCGACCAGCTCCTCGCCTCGTGGAGGGAGTGGGCGCGGGCCACCAACAGGCACGGAACGCCGACCCTCATGCAGATCAACCACCCCGGGCGGCAGTCCATGATCGGGGCCGGCTCCCGGAGCGTCTTCGCCAAGTCCATCGCCCCGAGTCCCCTCCCGCTGCGGCTCGGCGACGGGATCCTCGCCCGGGCCATCAGCGCCCTCGTCTTCGGCACGCCGCGGGAGATGACCGTGCCGGACATCCAGGACGTCATCGCCCGCTTCGCCGAGACCGCCAAACTCGCGCACGAGGCCGGCTTCGCGGGCGTGCAGATCCACGCCGCGCACGGCTACCTGCTCGCGCAGTTCCTCAGCGCGAGCAGCAACCAGCGTGCCGACGCGTACGGCGGCACGGCCCGGAACCGCGCGAGGGTAGTCGTCGAGGTCATCCAGGCTGTGCGGGCGGCTGTCCCCAAGGACTTCTGCGTGGGCATCAAGCTCAACAGCGTCGACCACCAAAGCCCGCTGGAGCTGCAGGAATGTATCGAGCAGCTGGAGGACGTGGCGGCCGCGGGCGTCGACTTTCTCGAGATCAGCGGCGGGGCGTACGAGAACCCGACGGTAATATCTGACGGCGCCCCCTATCCCGCTGTGTGTGCGGGGCGTGTGTGCTAACACACCGACGTTTACCAGATGGTCCTTGATGGCAACGAGCCCACCCAGACGGCCAGCACCCTCGCCCGCGAGGCCTTCTTCCTAGACTTCGCCAAAGCCATCCGCGAAAAGTTCAGCCATGTGCCCCTCGTCGTCACCGGCGGCTTTCGAACCCGACAGGGCATGGAGGCAGCCGTTCGCGAGGGTGCCTGCGACATGGTTGGCATTGGCCGGCCGGCCGTCCTGAACGCCTCGTTGCCCAAGAACATCATCTTCAACGCCGAGGTCAAGGACGGCGCCGCAAAGGTCTATGCGAGAAGAGTTGCCGTGCCGTGGATTGCCAAGAAGCTCGGGATGAGGGCCATTGCAGGCGGTGCGGAGACGGTAAAGCCCCTCAATGCCCGTAAAAAGGGAAATGCTGACAGTTTAATGCAGACTTGGTACCAAAAGCACATGCATGGAATGTTGACCAGCAACTTATAGCGTGGCGTCGGAAGTGTCGGGGCTTGGATTTCAAGAAATCGGCTTGTTCCTGTTGTGCTGATGATGCCTCTTCTCAACCACCCCTCTGATGGTCGCGAGAGAGTTGACTCAGTCAAGCCTGGATTGCCGGAATCGGAAGGGATGATAGAAATTTTGATGGTGGCAGTCAATGAGGTCGTAATACATACAGATTTTGTTGTCGTACCGGCTGTACTCTCGTTGGTGTGACGTTGCAACTTCAGGCCGCTGTGCGAGCTTGAGTTGAGGCAGGGTGACACCGACCCGGTGTCGACTTCCTAGCCAATTAAACAAAGCATATGTGTTATTCCAATCATCTCTACCACGAGATACAGAGTCATTCTTGGCTGTCGACCATTGACGAAGCAACAGTGCAATGCATCTGTCCTAGGGTCGGCAGATTGGCCATGTACAGGCCGCGCACCCGAGAACCACCTTTGTCCAGCCACGCCAGGTCTACAACAACAGAAGAATGTCTCTTTGCAAACGTCAATTCACACTAGGAGATGAATATCGAAATTATTTAGACGACCCAATGGACAAACGTTGACTTCCAAGTCGGGGATTAACAACACCACTCAAGGCCGTCGTGCAAGCACCGCCTGGGCTCGACCCGCCAATGTTCCCAGGGCAATTCAAAGGCAACGGGCCGACGGACAGGTACATGAGCTTAGGTTCGGGCACACAAGGGCCCATGAATGTCAGAGACTAGGTGTCAAGTGAACAACGTCGGCCGGTTGTGTCGCGTGGTAGGTTGCCCACGCGCCTTGTTGCGGCGTCGCATCACACGGAAAGGCGGCTAAAGGTCCACTGACTGAGCCGAGGCTGTTGCAATCCTCAGAAATTCGGTGATCCGGGCGTCATGGTTGAGCGGTAATGCTCTCTCAATTGCAGAGAGACTAGGGGCGCTACGCCCATTAAGTCGAGGCTGACAGACTCGGGCGTCTCGATCTGCTTCGCCATTGCCAGTGGTATTGAAAGGGTTCCCGGTAAGTGAATGTGAAGAAAGATAGTCATCCTTTCTCGCCCAGCTTCATGATGTAGCGGCTTTATCGGGCAGTCTCCGTGTTGCTGAGCATATCCCACGTGGCCGGCTTCAAGGGGTCATAGACGATGTCCGTATCCTTGCCATCAAATCTGTGAGCCGACTTCTTGCGGCGCACATACCACATGGCCGTGCGACGGACGGTGTCCCAGTCGGGGACATTCGAAACCAGGGCACGGCCGTCTTGCAGAGCGCTCTTGAATGCATCCTCCATCCAGAGCACGCAGTTCCAGTCTGGGTCCTCGGTGCGAAGCGGAACTTCCCTGAAGATCTGCTCAAGGCGCGCGTGGTCATAGATCTTGCCAACGGCGACGCGGACAAGCAGCATAGCGGCCCGGTCCGAGTCGTTGACGTACGTCCATTCGGGCCTGATCTGCGGAGGGTTGCCGCTGATGACGAGCTTCTCCTTTGCATGGTACATGATGTGCCGGCTCCCCGACTTTGGGTGCTTCTTGGGGCCAGCCAGGAACGCCCAGTGGTACCTGTGCGCCAACGTGGTTAGAAGGATGCTGGTCCTGGACGCCTGGGAAGAAATTGAGTGGTGGGGCTTTACTCATCCTCTCCTTGCGGCATTCTTGGAGTGCTGCCGCGGACATAGAGCCCCACGTAGAGCCGCTCCTTCTCGAGGCCGAGGAGCTGGTTAATTTTGTTGACAAGGACGAGGTTCGACGCCTGCTCGGGGAAATTTTCCGTGGTGAAGCACATGGTGGGCTGGTGAACAGGGAAGTTTGTATTCGCGCCTCGCGACTTGCGCCCTTTCCAGGATGGGGTAATCCGTGGTTGGGATGAGAACGGGTGAATGGGTCGGCAGAAGATGGAGTGGCCGATGCGAGAAGGCGAGCAGGGTAGATAAATAAAAATACCGGGTGGGACTATGCCTTGGAGAAGGACGGAGAGAAGAGAGAAGGTAGGCTCGAGAAAAGGCAAGGCAAGGCAAGGCAAGGCAAGGCGAGACAAGACAAGACAAGGTAAGGTCAAGTGCAAGGTTCTGCAGGCCATGTAAGTAGCAAATAGCTGGCAACGGCCAGGCACCATAGTATCGGGACATAACAAGGTAACGAGGGCTCAGTGACACAAGGCTCTGGCGTATGCATTCGACCAACGGGCATGACAATACCAACCCTGCATCTGGCGCGGTCCATTCACGCCGTGACACAGACTGGAGAAACGAGGCTGACCGTGACTGCAGGCTCCCGATGAGGGGCTTGCCTTGGCGGCTGGGTGACTGGATCCATCACACTTGTCCCGGGCCTGTTCCGTACCTACGAGTAGCCAGGGCGTCGTGCTGACGGAGGAGGGAGCCGTGTTGCGGTGTGTGTGGTGTTGTGGCAGACCTGTCTGTGCTGCTCCCGCCGTCCATGGCCACGCACCCCGGCCCGGGTTGGGGCAGACCTGGAACGCAGTGGCGTGAAGCACAGGACGGCACCGCAGGGACATTGCAGTCCCTGACAGGCCAGGTACCTCCCTTGCCTCGGTGGACGTGAGATGGCTGGCTTGGTGCAACCTCGTCGACTTCGAGGGCCAGGGCGGGGGGTGCGGGCGTGATGGCGTCGTAATTGCGTGTTGGCTGGCCGTGACGGAGTCGCCGTTGGGTGCACGGAGCATCAGGGGCGTACGGTACCTACGGACTACCAGGCATTGCTTCTCCGAGCTGGTGGCTCGCGGCCAGCCTGCCACTCTGGCGTCTGGACGGCCTTGACGCGTGGTGAGCACTGGAGCAGGAGCGTGAGGCTACGTACGTAACCCAACAGCAAGCGGCAGCCCGGCGGGCCCAGCACATGCAGAGCACCAACAGCACGCTGTCACCAACAGCAGACGCACGCACCTAGGTACCAACAGCGCCCCGGCCGTGCGACGTGGGCCACCATCCAGGGCATCGTGGGGTGTTTTCGGGATGTGCACGGAGGATGGAGTACGAGGACGAAGTACTCCGTTCTCCGCACGTCGTACATTCAAGGAAGGTGCGGTGGCCAAGGCCCCTGGTAGGTCTGCGGAGAAGGATGTTGGCTTGGCTGATGGGCAAGCGGCCCCTGGCATCACTGTTGGTCGCAGGCGGTGACGGCAGGGTGCGCCAGGACTCGTCCGTACTTCGTACGCACTTCGTACCTTGCTTCGTGCAGGTTCCAGCGAGAGGCAAACGGAGAATGGGAGAGAAGACGGCAAGTCCGCAACGCAGAAACGACACGGCGGTTGGCTGGGCGGGAGCTCCGAGCCTCCGCGTGACTCCACCCGCAGCCGTACATCGTCCCCACACCCACACCCACACCCCCTGTCGTGTCGCTCTTCCCTCGCTGTGGGTCGGTGGACGGAGTGCAGGTATGTAATTGACTGCGACCGCGTATCGCGTTCCACTTCCTCACCTGCCTGTATCACCAAGTTGAAGCCATCGACAACAGAGCAAACGACGAGACAGCGACCCGCAACCTCCCCTTGCCGTCGCCGTCCTCTGCGCACGCCGGCCTTGTGCTTTCGCGCCCTGTGTGGCATTGCATGAGATTGCAGGACTGCACCGGTCTCGCAGGGAAGGCCGCTTCACAGCCTCATCGCGTTTGCTGCCGCTCCACCGCGAGTCGACTCCTCGGAGTGGCCGCAGGCGACGCGGGCACACCTGGACAACAGGCGCCCGTCGACGACACGGCTGCCGGCATGGCGTCCACTCCAGGGAACAAAGGCGCCAACCGCACCGGCACTGGCACAGGCCCAGACAGAGCTCCGGCTCAACCCCCAGCTCCAGGTGCTGCCACTCCAACACCCCATGGGCGGGCCATCATCAGTCCTGAGCCGCCGTCCTCGCGCCGCCCCGTCCACACGCCCCTCGACCGCAGCGCCTCTCGAGACCTCCTCACATCCATCCGCCGCGGAACCTCGCCCTCGGGCGGCCGTCGAAAGGACAAGGCTCCGACGCCCCACGCCAAGGCTGCTCGCAAGGCCCTGAACCAGCGCCGGACCGCAATGTTCACTCCTGGAAAGAATCGTCGACGCAGCCTAATGGAGCAGAGGGAGACACCCATGGGCATACTGCGCAATCTGGGCAGAGCACTGGCCCCCAGCAGCAAAAACATTGTCTCATCGTCGTCCCCACGAGACAAGTCCTCGAGCATCGCGCCGATCCTGGAAGACGGCGAGGACGACGATGAGCTGCCTATCGACCGGCCACGGCTGTCCCTGCCCCTCGACCAGGATGACGATTCCGACCTGCAGCCGCCCCGCTCATCGGGCCTCGAAGAAGAAAATTATACCGTCCAGTCGATTGAGCTGCCCAGACGTGCCATTAGCGAGCTGCCGGGGTCCCGCCTGTCTCGTGGCAGCTTCGGCAGTGTCCGAGTCAGCGACTTCTTCGACAATAACAACGATTCAACGGAAGGCATCGCTCGGCAGTCAGATTTTTTCCCCGGCCTGCTGGAGGACTTGCAGGCCCAGGCAGCCGCAGGGGACTTGACATATGACCGGTGAGTTAACTAGCAGGCATCCATGATTTAGGAAAGCCCGGTCCTAATAGAGAGCAGCATCGATGTGGACCCAGCACGGCGCACCACAATGGGCCGTGACAGTGACTTTGGCCTGCAGCTACCGGCTGGCCTCGACGACCAAACCACGTTTTTGTTATCTGAACCCCCTGCAGAAGCGGATACAGACTCTCCAATTGAAGACGTTTCCTTGACTGAAGCTACGGCAGCAGAGGGGCAGAATCGGTCGCCCGACGTCTCACTTGCCGAAGACGCCGTGAACATGGCGGAGACGCGTAATGCCACCGCGGATTTGACTAGACTCCAGCACGAGCCATCCAAGCGGGCACCAAAACCACGGAAACAGAAAAAGAAATTATCAAGGCACGGCGTGGAATACCCGCCACTGCCGCCCTCGTTTGTGAAGGGGGTGGCACACACAGCTCTCCAGTCGTCTGGCCTTAGAAACCCTCGTGTCTCTGCCGATACCGTGACCGCCCTGATGCAGGCATCGGAGTGGTTCTTTGAGCAGCTCGGCGACGACTTGGGTGCGTATGCGAGCCACGCAAAACGGAAGACAGTTGAAGAGAGTGACGTCGTGACGTTGATGCGCAGGTAAGCCTCTGGCGGGTATCATGGAGTCTTTGGTTTGTTATAGAGTCTAATATCGTACAGACAACGCCAGATTGGATCTGATGCTACAATGTTCTCGCTGGCGCAGAGACACCTGCCGCGAGAACTGCTCCAGGAGCTGAGAATGCCCGTGCCCCAGCCCGTCAAGAAACGCCGACTCAAGCGCTCACGTGGGGGCGATGGCGAAGACGAGACAGAGCTTACATGAGCCGCGTAGGGCATGCTTCTGCACTTATATGCGCTTGCTAGCCTGCAGGCGACGGGTTACGCTGGACGCTGGCTTCTTGACGACCATGTACAGCATGATGGTCGTGGCCACACCTAGGCCGTACCTTGAGTAATGTCAGGCGGGTGCTTGATGAGGTGGTGAAGGACCCATGAGGGAGAGGCAAGTGGGCATACCATGTGAAGATGTACTGCGCATGGTTATTCCTCAGATTCACCTCTGCGGCGCGTCCAAACGGGATGCCACGTGCTTCATAGTCCATCATCCGCATGAACTCGGGCTCTGCCGTCCATCAGCACTGGCAGCGAAGGGGGGTGGGAGTAAGGGAGATGTACCCATGGTCGCTTCCACCCAGACAGGCTGGCTGTTGGTCAAGGCCGCCATCTGCTCCACGTCGGGGAAATAAAACTCGCCCTTGTCGGGCCTATTCTCGGGCGTAAACATGTTCTTCTTCCACGGCTCGCGTAGTAATCCTTCCACCGTGACCAGTCCCCGCGTCAGCGAAGCGGGCCGCGTCCTCTGATCGCGGTACTTCTTGCTGATCCACCCGCGGTTGACCAAGACAGTCGACCCCCCCTCACGCTCAAGCGGCGTGACGACCATGTAGCCGTCCTTGCCGTCGCGCATGCGCGGCCCAATGAGCATCTCCTGGTCGTGGCGGAAGCGGCCGGTGGCGAGCACACGGCGGAAGTCGAAGTCGTGGATGGCCGAGGGGTCGACGTGCGGCGGGAGGGGCAGCGGCTCGCGGACGAGACGGTCCTCGAACTTGGCGACAAGCTCCGTCTTCCAGCCGAGGCGGTGGACCTGCCAGGTGCCGAGGGCGAAGGCTGTGATGGGGATGAGGGCTGCGTGAGTCGCAAGTGTTAGCTGGGGGTTGCGCTTGAAGATGCTTTGATGACCAGGGGAACGAACCGAGGAGGATGAGGCCAGGGCCGTGTCTGCGGCCGGCGCGGACGATTTGGGGGGGCGCATCGAGGATGGAGATGAAGTTGGGGTCGTCGACGGGTTGCGGCTTGTCTGATCGCGGCCGGGATGTCGAGAATGGCCGGCTTGGGGGTGCTGGCCTGGCCATCCTGGCGCATCGTGGCGCGGTCCTGGAGAGGCTATCGCTAGCCCGTAGGCTGCGCAGCAGACGCTGTGCACAATTCATCGCCTGGACTGCCGCTGTTCGGCTGCCAATTAACGATGTGAATTTGATGGCAAGGCCCGGGTTCGCCAATTTGTGACGATGCGCTCGCCGTGGGAGCTTCTAGGTGGCCCCACCAGAGGTCCGGTACGGATGGCAGTCCGCGGCTCACCGCTTGCCTGACGCGACGATGAGGGTGGTGTCCTAGGCTCAGTCCACGACCTTATGAAGTACCTTCAACCGTCTTGTTGGACAGGCTGGCGGCACCCAACGTCACATTCACGCCCATCCATCAATCCAGCAGGTCGATACCAAGGTCTCGACTGTATCTTTTACTTCGGCGGCATTTACCGAGCGTCGAAGCCGACGATCCGCGCTTGCTGACTCAACGCAAGGCCACTGACTTGGACAAACGCCGTTGCTGCCGCGGCGCCGTAAACGTTGAGGTGCTGAGCTCGTCGCACACAGCCCCCCTCACTCGCCATGTTCTACCAAGGGTCCCTCCAGGAGGGGATCTCAACCGCCGTTGGACAGCAGAAGCTGGTGCTTTGTTTCGTGACGAGTATGTATTCCTACCAGCCCATATGCTATGCTTCGATTCATTGGGGTGCTGACCGGCTGCCCTAGACAAGAATGAAGAGAGCCAACAATGGGAGGATGAGTTTCTTCATGACAGCTCTGTATGCATCGCTTTCCAAACCCTCTGGCCGAGCGCTGACCGCGTCTAGTTGACGGGGCTGATCCAGGGACAAGCTGTCGCGTTGCGCTTAGAAGCTGGCTCCGACGATGCCGGGTATCTGGCCCAGATCTTTCCCTTGCCCCAGACGCCCACTGTCGTCATCATGAAGCATGGCGAGCTGAAAGAGTACATTTCCGCCGGGGCGAGCAAGGATGAATTCATCCGTCGAGTCCAAAGTGCCTTTAATGTTTCACCAGCCGCTGCACCGCATGCCGGCGAGCCATCGCCTCTGGCGCCGCAAGCCGAGGCCTCGTCACTCTCATCTTCACCACAAACGGACCGGTCGGAAAACGTCCGCCGCGTTCTGGCCGAGAGAGCCGAAAAGCTCCAGGCACAAAAGGACGAAGCCGAGCGCAGAGCCAAGGAGGAGCGTGCCAAGGCTGAAGACAAGGCCAAGGCTGAGGCAGCCGCCAGGGCTGATACTGACGCCGCGAGGACGCATACGCAAGCGGAGCTGCTCAAGAAGAAGAGACAACAGGAGTCGGAAGAGCGCAAACGGATCCTCAAGCGCATCGAGGACGACAGGACAGAACGGCATCAACGCGCGGCGGAGCGGGAGCAGAAGCGCATCGATGGCCAGAAGACGGGCGATATTGCGGCATCGCTGGTGAATGCACCGGAGACCAAGTTGCCGTCGACGACTCGAGTCGGCGAGATGGCGTCTATCCAAGTGCGGCTCTTTGACGGCTCCACCATGCGATCGCGGTTCAAGACTGCCGCGTCGTTCAAGGACGTGCGGGCGTGGGTTGATGAGAAGAGGACAGACGGCCGGCTGCCGTATACGTTTAGGCAGCTACTGACTCCGATGCCTAACAAGGCCATCGACGAGATGGAGGAGGGGAAGAGCCTGGGAGAGCTTGGCCTAGCGCCGTCATCGACGCTGATCCTCATCCCTGTCCAGAAGTTCTCCTCGGCTTACGAAGGGGGGTCGCAGAGTGTCTTGTCACGGGTCATCGCGGCGATCCTGGGCTTCTTCACATGGCTGATGGGACTGATCGGTCTCGGGGGAAACAGGGAGATGGCTCAACGACCAGTGGCGGCTGGCTCGGAGCGCTCGTCGAGCTCGGCGCAGGAAAAGGATCGCCGGATCCGAGGGTTCCAGAACCCAAACGACCAGCGGAGGGACCAGCAACTCTACAACGGCAACTCGGTGAGTGATTACGCTCCTGGCCCTGCTACAAGCGGGAGACTAACATATACGCCGCAGTTGAACTTTGAGCCGCGGCCAGATGAGGACGAAAGGTAGAGGCGTGACGCCAGATCCCATGTAGAGTGGGATATGCTACATTGTATAATACAATCCAGAGAGGCAAAAGGTATGCCTAGCTGTATGCCCATCCGAGATATGCACGCTCCTTGTGAACACCATCCCCTCCCCGATGCCGCGTCCTTGTCCCATCAACATCTGTGCACCTCCTCCCGTCGTCTAGTACTGGCTTGCGGCGGCCTGGCAGGCCTTGAGCTGCTCGAGGTACCAGTTGCAGACCTGCATGTTGCCGCCCTGCTCGTCCATGCACTTGGTGAACTGCTGCGTGGCGGCCTGGCAGTTGTTCCCCCACTGCTGCTGCTGCTGCTGCTGCTGGGCCTGCGCCTGGACGGGTTGCTGGGGCGCGGGCTCGGCCGAGGAGCCGCCGGAGAAGAAGCCACCGATGGCGTGGCCGACGGAGGAGCCGATGGCGACGCCGCTGGGGGTTCCAAGTTAGTATCGATTTCTCCAAGTTGAAGCCGTCACGCGTGAAGAGGGAGAGAGATGCTCCAGAGGCTAGTCGCCGCAGCGCGCCCATGACCCAAGCTCCAAGTCCATAGGCGTCGTGGGCGCAACCACCCAGGCCCGAAACGTCTCTCCCCGCCCGCGCGCACGCCCGAGGGCAAACAGGATCGACCTACGCAGCCGTACTAGCCATCTGCCCAAACAAGCCCGGGCCCTGGCTCTGCTGCACCGGCGGCGCCACCTGCTGCGGCGCGTGCGGCTGCGGCGCGGCCATGGTCGTCGCCGGGCGGTGCTGCTGGGCCGAGGGCGCGGGAGCCGCGGCGGTGGGACGCGAGGGCGCGCGGCCGACGGAGCGCTGGCGAGGCATCGTGGCGTTGTGGTTTGCGGTGGTGTTGGGCGAGAGGGAGGTGGTTTGCGGACGGTGAGCGAAGAGGCGGAAAGGAAGCTCGGAGAAGAAAGTCGGCGTGTTGAGGATGCGAGTCTGCGCTGGCCAATGGGGGGGATGGGGTTTGCAGGCTGGGGCTAGGGCCTCGGTAGAGGGATGGATGGGGCAGGGGTGCGGTGGTTGTCGGATGCTGCGAGTACTCGTAATGGCCAGCAACGTGAGATTCGTCGCCTGTCAAAAGGCAAGGATATTCAGAGATTATTGCCCGTGATTGCCATGATCATAGTTCTATCGGTGTCGCATAGTCAGGTCCCAGGTACTCGAGTTGGATCAGGCTGGTCATCACCAACTGGGGTCGCAAAGCCGCGAGTTCCTTGACGTTCTCAAGTCTATCTCGAAGAAATCCGATTCTGATGCATCCCACCCCCTAATCGTCCTTGACGAAGCCATTACGCCATGCGCCAGTATGCTCCGAGCTATAGCTTGCCTCGTGAAGCCAAGACGGTCCGTCCGCTCTGCCAGGTGCTTTCACGCAAGCTCCAGCCACACCACCCTACGCCCTCCCCACAACCAGCATCTCATGCCCTGGCCCCATCACCGCTTGCTCTTACTCTTCTTCTTGTCCTTTCCATTCTTGTGCGTCTTCTTCGTCTTCTTGCTCGCCTGCTGCTCGGCCCCCTCGCCAGCAGTTGGCGCCGCGTCTTCAGCGGGCCGCTTCTTGCCCTCGACGGACTTCAACAGCGCCTTGGCGCGCTCCTCGGCGATCTTCTCGGCTAGCTTACTGGCCAGGGCCTTGTTGTCCGACTGTCAGAGAATTCGTCAGTAATCCCGCTCGGTGTCCGGGGTATGAATGGTGAGCAATGGCGTACCAAGTCTGCCTTGAGGATCCGCGCCGCGGCCTCCTGGTTGACGGCCATGGTGCGCTGGGCCTCGGGCTCCTCGATGGCCTTGATCTTGGCAAAGTACTGCTGCACGCGCTTGAGCTCGGTGAAGACGGCATGGTTCTGGGCGTCTGTGCCTTGCAGACGCAAGGATGCTGAAGAGACCGCATTAGCACGTTACTCATGTGGGATGGAAACGCACAAAACTAACAAAAGAGCAGAGACTCAATCGCATACGCCGTCAGAGAAAACAGCTTGGCCTTGTCCAGGAGCGGGAGTTGCGACGCCTGCTGCTCCAGGCCACCCAGCAGCGGCTCCAGGGCATCTTCCAAGCCGTCCAGCTGCGACTCCAGCCTGTTGAGGTCGGGCGTGATGTCCTTGACGTCTGCCATTCTGTGCGCTTTTCAGTGCACAAAATATGGGGGGTTAGATGTTGGGATGAATGCGACTGAACTCACGTCGCCTTTGATGAGAGCGATGCAGAGCTTTGGCGTTTTGCGGCAGCGCTCGGTGAGAAATATGCTGCTATCGGGGTGCAACCGCCGTCACCAAAACTCACTTCCCAACCCTGGAGCCCGCAAAACTATCTCGATCCTCTCATCTTCCGGCAAGGGCTCATTCGCTCTTTACATAGCTCTGCGTCCAAACATGCGCTCCTATTCTAACTATGACATTGAGCCTATTCTAACTATGACATTGAGCAGAGTCGTTCTATGCGTAGACTCGAGTATCTAAGTGGAGATGCCGTGAATCCGCCCTCACTGCCCTTTATGCCAACCGGACAAGAGTCCAAGCACAGGCCATGGCCCATTTCAACTTCAACCGCATCAGCTGCTCTTCAGCTTCACCTCCCCTGCTTATAATACTCGGTCAGCGTCCACTTCTTCCGCCGCCCCGGCATCATGCACGCCAACGCCTCGAGCACTGGCTCTTCGCTATCTTGTTCGGGCTTTGCGTCTCATTCTTGCCTTGGAGGACGATTCTCCCACGTCCCTGTACCCAGAGCATTCCCTGCGGGCTCTTGCACATTGCTTGCATGCTGGCTTGGTCTCGTCACACTGAGAGGTACGAACGGGATCGGCCTGGCGAACCTGCGGAAATCGCGTGATGTTGCATTGATCCGGCCGACACGTACCTTGATTCTTCGGATCCGGCACATCCGGCAGCTTTTTAAGGGCTTGCCACCGCATACCATGGTGACGAGCGATGAGCTCGGGCTCGGCGAAGTTCCAAGAGACAGAAAAGGTGAAGACGGACGGCGGCCGGTAAACATAAGAGGAGGGAAGGCCATCAGGGCCGACAGCTTCGCCGAATTCCTCACCCCGGTCGTGGAGGCATCGTTACTTTCAAGCCACAAACGCGATAGCCGCAAAACCAGACCAATTGGCTCCATGTCCAGCGACAGGAGCGCTCGTCGTGAAATCTGCTCCAGACCGGAAGAACAGCCTGTGGGGCTCCAAGTCTCAGTCGAATGACTAGCCAAGCTACCACTTGCTGCCCAACGGCGTTGGACATCGGAGCAAAGGCCCGGCAGTCGGCATGGCTTGGCCATGACGAGACAAGCTGAGGGAAACTGCTTACTGTATGGGGTGCGAAGTTCGCGAGACAGCCATGATTGCGGAATCGATCTACACGGCTTTGCCTCGAGACTGGCGCACACTGCATCCGGCTCGTTAGCTTGGCCGGCGCGGACGAAGACGGCTCTTTGCAACCAATAACTTACCTATTATAAAGACTACACAGCAATCGTCGTGAGTGCTTTCGAACCTACTGTCCACCGACTTCGCTGGACGTGCGACACCGCAGGCGACGAATCTGAGGATCGACCGGGCGTGGACGGGGCGGTCCACACGGGCCCCGACTCAAGATGTCTCAACAGAGTTGACCGCCAGGCGTTCCGGAGACATGCATGTCCTGGGGCGGTGCCACTTATGGATGGTCGGGGACGCCATGGGACGAACGGCTCCAGGATGCCCATCTGAGTAGGTGGTTAAATCTTGCTTCAGGTCATGCGGCCAGCCCAACCAGGTTAAACACCCTGTTGCCCGACGACGACGCACGCCGTTTCTGTCCACGGAGCGCGAATCATCCTGGCCGTAGTCTACAAGAGACGACTCAAAATGTCCTTGCTTGGCGGCCGGTGTGATGGGAAGTCCCAAGAGGCTAACCCAACCTCAGTTCGGGAAGCGAAGATACTGAAACTCCTCGCGGCAATGTTGTCTACTACTGTCGCATTGGTGAGCAACACGTTGCCCGCACTGACGTAACGAGTACTGCCTCCACGGTGCAGCAGCCAATTGCGACGCCCAGCATCGCTGGACAACCCTGTTGGGGATGCTGAGGCGGCGGCGATCGAGACACTGCAGTGGACGGTGGTCTCGCGGGCTCGTCCTGGACGCCCGGCCCCGACGGCGGCCTTCCATCACCAGAACGCCAGAGACGACAACTTTCAGGATGTCCACGGTCCATTTCAAAAAACATCAAGGCGTTATCGAGGCAGCCACGGCGTCGTCGAGTCGTCGCAGGGCCCAACGAAAGAGAGGAGTGGGTGGACGTGTTACGTAATACCTGCTCCGTACACCTGCTCAGGCGTCAGGGCGCTCCTGCAGCCCTACTTCGTGCGCACAAGCAGCAGCTTGGATATTCTCCCATCGTGTGACCTAGTGCTGCCTCCTTCGCACCACCGTTGCAACATGCGCAGCTCCAGTATGATCCTTGGAACTCCAGATTGTGCGTTTGTGGTCATATGCATGTGCAAGGTACGAAGTACGTTCATTCTCGCAATGTGAGGGAGCTGGCACCCAAGGTCTAGATTCAGGGCACTCTCCAAGGGAGCTGGTGGGGGTGAAGCCGAGGTTCCCAGCATGTGCGTGCTGCTGCCCAGCCGGAGTCGGATACTCATCTTTCACTTTCACTGCCGCCCTGCATTCTAAACCACGCGTGCCCTCAAGCTCTCGGGCGCGATACATTGCGTCAGTATCCAGCAATACGACGGACCCGGTGCGCTCCTGCAGAAAGTGCATTCAGGCCGCGAGGGGATCAACGAAGTCTCGCGCGGATTCGCTCTCCAGCGTTCAATGTTTGAAGCCGCAAAGCGGGCATTTGGTGAAGAAGGCAGAAGGCGGCAAGTCGCTTATTGGAATGTCGAGTACTCTTTCTTATATTCGTGGTTCAGTCATTCTGCCATTCAATCGTTCCACAATCATGTCCAACACAGTCTTTTCCGCAGTGTCCACGCGTCTCGCAACTTCATGTTAGGGCAACACTTCCTTGKTCTCCAGCAGATCCCACATCGGCTGCGGCAAGTCAAAGTCTCCCCGTAGAAAACGACCCTCGGTCGTCTTCCTTTCCACAAACCCCCTCGCAGTCGCCTCGATCTTGCTCCAGTCCAGGTCCGCCGTCCCGACAACCCTGCCATCCTCGGCGATCCTGGCCAGCGCGCTGGCTACCCACGCCTGGGTGTCAAAGCCGGGGTCATCCTGGGCGATGGGGATGCTCTTCAGGATGCTGGAGAGGCGCCTCTTATCTTCAATGTTCGCAATCAGGATGCGGACCAGCATGTTGTACGGCGTCCTCACGTTCGTCACCTGCCGTTCCGAATACGCCCATCCATGGAGCGGACTGTACGTCACACGGTAGCGGAAGCCCGGAACAGGATCCGCCCTTTCTGTTTTTGGTCCTGTAATCAGATCCCAGTGATATCTTGAAACTGTCAACATGCATATGCCGAGAAATCAATGGCGACGACCGACTCACACTGGCTCCTTGTCACGCACATACCCGTCCTCGTAGACGGCAACGTACAGCCGTGGCTTGTTGTAGCACGATAAGATCATACTGCGCCCTTGTACTCCGTACGAAAGCACCGGTTTCCAACCAGGTCTGGCGGCAGCAGTTTTCTCGTCGCCCAACGGTTGTAAAATGTGGACTCCGGTTGTTCCAGCAAACGGCCACGGGGGACTTTAAACCCCTCGCTCCTGTACCGTGAGGCGATCAATTTGTGGCACTCTAAAGCTGTGTAACATGACGGCACAGTTGATAGGTCGCGTTGATGCGGGAGACATTGGCCGTTCGGTGGCTGCCATGGGCCGCCTCGATGCGTGGACTGGCTGGTGTCATACGGGACGACGACGAATGGCATCATAGCGCAACTGTCGGACTGACAGTGTCGAAACGTGCATTGAACGTGCTTCCCGTGAGAAAAAAGCCAGTCTTTTGCATCGAGTACCGTATGTCACACTCAACTCGAGCCCACGAATCACCCGTCCTTTTCCAGCACTTTCTTGACCTCCTCGGCCACATTGTAGGCGAAGACTGTATTGAGTTTCTTCACCATCACGCTGGGAAACCATCCTATGAACTGTCAGCCTGTGCCCTTGGCATTCTGGGCAATGATTTAATGCAGTCACTTACCAAAAACCCACATGAAGGCGTACATCAGATATTCCCCAGCAACTCCCTTGTCGCATTTCGCAGTCTGCGTCCTTTGCGCATCCGTCAAGATCATCGTGACACGTGGGAGGCGTAGGTCGATGTACTGCTTCGCTGCCGTCTTGATGACTTGCTTCTGGCTCATTACGTCCGTCTGGTGTTCCTGGTATGCCTTGCGCAAGTGGTGGCTGAGGAATAGCGCAAAGGCCTCGACATCTTCCAAAGCCTGTGACGATCCTTGCCCTGATGTGGGTGGGAGAGCATGAGCTGCGTCACCGACAAGAACAACGCCGTCACACTCCCAAGTCGGCAGCGGCGGGACAGTCCACGTAGGATACATGTTGTCCACCTGCAGTTGCTGCAAGACTTTTTGAATCACAGGGTCCTTCCAGTTCTTGTGACGTTCACGGAGTTGACGCGTGACGGCGTCCCTGTCCAGCGTGCCTGGAGTTGGACACTCATCGGCCGTGTATGTCGACCACCAGGAAAGGCTGTCGCCAGGCTCAGAGACGTGGTACGGTGAGTCGCGATGAGGCGACGACTCTGCGCTTTCTGAAAAGAAGTAGCCAAAGAAGCCATTACCGCCGAACAAAAAGTTCATTGAGCCCTTCTCAACGTGGTCTCTGACGTCTGCCGCGGGGATGAAGCCACCAACTCCTGCAAGGCCCCTGCTTTTGTTAGAGTTGTATACTGAGGGTTTCCACTGCCGAGCGCTCAACATGATGCAACACTCACTCGTAATGAGGCGGGAATGGATCTTCCTTTGCCTCTGGGAATAGAGCTCGCTTGGCCGAGCTCTTCAGGCCATCAGCCCCGATGACCAGATCCGCCTCGATCGACGAACTCCCATCCACAAAGGTGACCACGTTGCGACCGTCGGGCTTGGCGACGACTTGCGCAACGCGCCTGGTCACGATATCGCTATCCGGGATCTGGACACGCAGGCACGTCCATAGGGCATGGCGACTGCTTGAGACCATGTGCATGTTCCCTGGCTCACCGTGGCTGGAAGACGGGTCGCCAGCAGGCTGCGCCCGGACCAATACTGTCCCGTTTTTGCTCTTCATGTTCATCGTTCCGATGACATATCCGCSGCGGACGATGTCGCGGAGGAGGTCTTCACTCAGGCGCTTCAAGACGTTGAGGCCATTGGCGCCTATACCTAGGCCGCCACCGACGATGAGCGTCGAGGAATGGGTTGGGCCTTGCCCACATTTCGAGAACGCGGTGTCCTTGTCCGTGACGTACGCTTCATAGATGGTGATGGAGTGGTCTTCGACCGACAGCTGCTTGGGAAGATGCTTCTTTAACAGGAGGTAGACGGTGCATCCAGAGATGCCCGCGCCAATGATGGCGATTTTCATGGTTTGGATGGCAGTGGTCACCAGGAATGGTGAATTGGTGGAGCGTGGATTGAGAAAGGGAGGGCCTTAGAGCCCTCAGTTGATGTCTTGATGCTCCTCATCCAGCTGCTCAAGTGTCACTAATGCTAAGTCCGGCACGGCGCATTTTCGGCCGCGTACCTCTGTGCTGTTCGTGATCTGCAACAACGGCGTCGTATCAAATCCGAGTCTCGCGCCGATATATGCAGCTCCCGCATGCTCCTCTCAAACAAGGCGCGTTAGTCGACGTCCCAAAAGGGTTACTATTTGCACATCCGAAATCTATATTTCGGCAGCTGTTCCATTTCTCTTCCCCCCGGAGCCATGGCGCGCCACCTAATTTTAGTGGCATCGCATGGTACATCCCAGAGCCACCCAAATGCGCCAAATGCATCATTTCATCGACCTTCCTTTTCATATAGCCACCGAGGCATACAAGCTTCCTACACAGAGAAACCTATCTCCGAGGTTGTGTGTATATTACAGCTTATCCATTGATCCGTGCCATGCCGTGCCATGCCGCCTTGCGTAGATGTGTCTGCCCTTCGCGTGTTATCCCGTGTGGCTGGGATAACAACGCTTGTTTCGTACATGTGCTGAGAGGCTTGCGAGAGGCTTGCTGAGAGGCATGCTGTGGTCTGCCTGCCCCTCGCGACACCCCTGAGCTCCGTTCCCTATTGTTGTCTGCCTATTGTTGTCTATTGTTGTCTTGCAACCATTACGAGGCTTGCGAGGCATACGAGGCCGCCGCTGCTACATCCACGAATTGGGAGGGTCACACTGGGCGCTCGGGTTCAGGGGTGCCCTGACAGGGCTGACGGGGCCCCTCGGGGCCGGGCTTGGCTATTGTGTGCATTGTGCGCTACGGGCTATTGATTTCGGTATTGTCATCGGCAAATCGTCATCCGCGTGGGACTGACCGGGGGTGATGGGTGTGTCTCTAGCGTGTCTGTGATGACACACCCTGCAACCGGCCGGCCGGTGTTGGCGTCATGGGCTGGTAGGGATTTTGGTAAGCACGACCACGAGGCTGGGATGTGGGGGGCCGATGATGGTGTTGGTAATCCGTACGGAGCACGGCGGAACTGGGCCGCGCACTCCGCACGTGACGACGAGTTTTCGCCAGGAGCTGGAAAACTAAGGCGACAACAGCAAATGCAGCCACCATTTGATCATTTCGATTTCCAATACGTCGCCGCCTCTGAGCCTCTTATTTCGACAAGGCGATTGTTATGCAGCCCAGTGCGCCCTGATGCGCATGCCAAGCCGGTGACCTCGCTCGCAAGTCCAGCCTCACCGAAAAGACGCAGTCCCCGCCGCCCCTTCATTACAACAACCTTCAAGGTGGCTGGCTTCAGTCGCTTGCGGTCTTCCGCACACACACAGCAGCGATGGAACCGAGGTGGCTTTTCCGCTGGCCGGGTGGCCAGGCGGGGCTATGGGACAGTCGCGTCCAGCTCCGACCGACACAAATCGCGCGAACCCATCCCTCCAGCCGACGCGACGAAGCCTACACGGCGCCCTTGGTCAGGCGCATTGCATGCCGAACCCGCGATTGTAATACCGCGACCCACTCCTCAGTTTTACGTACCGTCGGTGCTACTGCCACCCGAAGCCGCCAAATCGCCGACGGTCCACAAGATTCATATTCTCGGGGAGGATGAACGATCCAAGTTCATTGCGCATGCGCTTTCAGGCGTATACGAGTCTGTGGAAATGCTTGGCTGGAGGCAAACCTCATCTTCCAAATACCGCAATGTCCAAAAGTCAAGATCCAGCAGTCGGCGCGCGGCCACCAAACTCGAGCCGAATCTGGCGATTCCTCGAGCCATCGCCACAGACGATGACTCCCACATTGATCAACTGGTGGTGACTGGCCGAGGACACGAAGCAGCAAAGGCTCTAGAGTCGGTCAAGCACCGCGTTGACGCCAACACGACAGTGTGCTTGATGAACGATGGTTTGGGCGTTCTCGAGGACGTGAGGAGGAAGATTTTCGAGGGAGCCGAGCTGAGTCCCAGCTTTCTCCTCGGCCACATGAGCCATCGGCTGGCTTTCAACCGTACATACGATTCCGTGAAGCAGCTCAAGAACGGCGAGACGAAACTCACGCTGGCGGAAATGTCCCCGCGAATGGGCAAAGACTTCCGCCAATCGCCACACAAAACGGAGACCCGATCCAATTTCGTGAGGACCCTGGAAGACGCCACAGACCTCCATTCATCCCTGACCTCATACGACCAATGGCTGCGATTCAAGCTCCCATCGGTAATATTCGACTCCGTCGTTGAACCCGTCTGCGTCCTCCTAGAGATGCCGTACCAGGGCCTGCTGCAGAATTCAGCCGCACAGCGCATGATGCACAGCCTGTTGTCTGAGATCGTCATGGTGGTGGAGAATATGCCAGAAGTCGAGGGATCCTCGGTCATCCGAGACTACGTCCGTGGCAAGGGCATCCGCAAGCTCATGTACAGCAGGATCATGGCGAAGCGGTCACAGCCGAGTCAATTGGTCAAGCGGATTGAATATGGCCTGCCTACGGATGTCGAGTACCTGAACGGTTACTTTCTTCGGCGGGGTCACAAGCTGGGAATCGATCTCCGGATGAACATTATGATGAGGGACATGATCAAGGCGAAGCACTCTCAGGCGATAGAGAGACTCAACTCATTCATAGCCGTGGAGGAGACTTCGATACCGAGCGACTCTGCGTTTAGATACAGAACAGTGCCGCGGTAACGGCATGTATCATGGTGCTTTGTATTTTCTTGTCGTTAGCAGAGCAAAGGCGTGTACAAATGGACCTGTGTCTTGAAGCTCACGTGATGTCCTGGATTGCCCCTCCAAGACCCACGAATGCGCCCCGCAGTCTGTCTTCACCAGAATTGCCCCCCAAGAACAAAGCTCGCGCGAAAATGGACGATTCAGAACTCGAGCAGGTATGCGCAGGCGTGAGGCGAGGCTTCTGGACGGCAGGATACTAACCCCCGGCAGATTCGGAAAGCTCGTCTTGAGCAGCTCAAGGCCCAGGGCGGCCGCGGCTCAGGCAACGGCGGCCAGTCCTTGGGCGGCCAGGACCCAGAGCAGCAGAAGCAGTAATTATGCGCCCACCCACCCCTCAGCGCCTCACAACGGTGGATTAACGGCGTCTTGCGCAGACAGCAAGACGAAGCCCGCCAGAGCATCCTCAACCAGATCCTGCACCCCGAGGCCGCGGACCGCCTCGGCCGCATCAGGCTCGTCAAGGAGCAGCGCGCGACCGATGTCGAGAACCGGCTCATCACGCTCGCGCAGACGGGCCAGCTGCGGCAGAAGGTGACGGAGGCGCAGCTCAAGGAGCTTCTCAACGCCGTGGCGGACAACAAGGAACAGGAGAAGATTGTGGTGAGCAGGCGCAAGGGGTGGGATGATGACGATGACGATGACTTGTTGGGTTTATAGCCGTCTGCAGCCGGATAGGGAGGGGGAATACCGATACCAACGAAAGATTGACTTGATCAAAAAGCGATGGTTGCGCACTCTCGTGTTTGTACAGTGTGGTTTACAGGGGACGGGGCATGGTAATAGTACAACAGCAGCTACGGCGGAGGACTGCCCGGAGGACATCAAATCCCATTGGCTTGTATCTCCTTCAGCCGCTTCTTTTCCTCCCGCTCCCTCTTCCGTATGTCTCTTAGATCCGGTGGCTGCTCGACGCCTAGCTCCTTTCGGAGATCGCCCACATCCCGCCCGAGCTGCTCCTCCCAAAAGACATTGATGACCTCCTTGCTGCGGGCGCCGTTGCGCAGCGCCCAGGGCAGGTATATGTCGAAGAAGCGGCGCCTCTCCTGCGGCTTGAGCGTCGCGGCGGCGAACATGCTCAGCGCCGTCATGGGGATGAGCGTGTTCGCAAACTCGAATGCCTTGAGTGCGACCTCACCCTCGCGGACGATGGGCAGGCCCGTGATGGCGTGGTAGAAGTCATGGCATTCGCGGTAGCGCTGCATGACGTAAGCGCACTCCTCATCGTCGATGTAGCGCACGGAGGAGCGCGTGTCGGGCGAGACGCCCTCGCGGTCGAGCCAGTCGACGTAGGCACGGCCTACGGTATTGGTGGGCAACGCGCGCAGGGCGGGCAGGGAGAGCGTCTGGGAGGTGATGCGTGGGCGGAGGCGGAGGATGCGACGGCCGGTCGAGTCGGCGAGCATGGCGTCGCGGAGGCGGTAGATGAAGTACGGCGTGGCGGTGGCTTCGCCGAGGGCGGCGATGAGGTCTGCGAGGGGACGCGGTGAGCTGGGCTCCTCTGCGCGTGCGGGAAGAGGGGAGAGGAAACCGTGGCGGTAGGGGTTGATGAGCGACATGACACTCGACCCGATGGCGAGGCAGCCTCGCTCAACCCGGGTGAGAGGGACATGGCCGGGGTAGTTTGGCGGCGGACGGCTGAGGGCTGAGAAGCGTCGGGGGGGCGAGGCGCAAGCTGCGCAGGTGGCTGAACAGAGGGCGTGCCGAGCCTTGGAAGCTCGCTGCATCCTCAACAGCACTTCCATGTCTGCCGCTTCGACCTGGGGCTGGGTGGTGACAATAGCGCGAGCAGGAGGACAATTGCGCGCGGTGCTCCATAATCAGACGTCGCTGGCCGGGTCCGACGGCGGTGGGGCGGGGACTCGTGGACCTGCGACAAATCCAGTCTGGAAGAAGCAAGCAGGTCACGGGCCCCACTTCGCAACGACAGCGCGGCGTCTTATTGGACACAGCGCCTGCAAGGTACCTGCTTGCTTCTTCCGCACTGCCAAAGGAGCATTGCCCATCGACAGCTCGCTCCGGCTCGTTACACAACCGTCCCGTCGACGGCTCTTCAGGAGGAGACGCGTTCGCCGCCATCGCCGCAGCGATGCCCGTCCTGCGGCCAGCCTTTGCAGCATGGCATTCGGCTTCATCTTTGGTCGACCGGAGCTCGCACGGCAACGGTACCTTGGTTGCCGCCGCTAGCTCTCGCGCTCGGGAAGAAGCGAAACTCTATTCCCACTACGTAATATTACATGAAGGAGCGACACCAGAACCGCAATCCCCAAACCGCAAACCCCGAACCGCAAACCCCCATTTCCAATCCCCAATCCCCAATCCCCAATCCCCAATCCCAAACCCCAATCCCCAATCCCCAATAGAAACCCCTTGCATCTCTCCCAAATCAACTTTTGTGCAGCCTTGCTTTCATAAGCTACACGCGCCCACCCCTCAAAGGTCGCATTCCCCAGATCCAGGAGAACTTGCTAAGAAACGAGAAGCCATGCAAAAGTACCGACAAGATAAAGAAGAGACGCGCTACCAAGAGCCGGGCCTCACCGTCGATGACAAAGGAAATCCCCTTGAAGTTGCTGAGCAGCGCCGCCATTGCAAAGGCCCCAAACATGACCCCTGCCAGAGCAGAAGCCATTATCAACCACGAGAATATCAGAGTCGCCTTTTCATGCTTTCTCAAGCATACCTCGAAAAGGGAACCTCCCTCGCGGTGCGATGAAGGCGCGAGCTCTGAGCTTCGTGCTTGTAAGACCTGTTCAGGGATCACGACATCTTCGCCCACCGTGCGGTCTGCTGTAGCGGCCGAAGCTGCCTGTCTCTTCTTTTTCCACCCTTCTGAATCCGCTGCGTTAGTTTGAAGGGCGGCAAGAGACAGTGACAGGTTACTTACTGATAAAGCTTTTGATCCAAAGAGTGACCGGTGAAAGTAAGAGGACAAGTGCGCTGATCTGACCAAAGTCCATCCGAGTATTGACAGAACGTCCTTCATAGATACCAAAGATAAAGTGGGTGATGCCGAAGAAAACAAAGAACAGAAACCACATGAGGTCGCAGAAGAATGAGTCCTGCGCTTCAAGAGCCACGATATAGAACACAAGCCCATACCGTGACGCCTTCGCGACTATAGACCATTTCCAAGATCTGTACGTGCCGATATCGAGTCTAGCAGCCCAAACCTCCTGGTCGTCGGCTGCTCTGTCGTTGAATGAGTCCATGTTGTAACCAAGGGTCGTGGCAATCCAGTTCTCGGGGCTCCTCCGAAACGCAGGTACGTAGACTCCAAGCAGAGCCCCAAAACAAGGGTATATTGTGCATCCGAGGATGGTTAGTAATGCCCAATACACGCCCTTGCTCTCAGATTTGAGAATATCCCATTCTGGCACGCTCATCAGCATGTGGCAAAGGTCCTTAACGCCGTGAACGCCATGGATGCGGAGCAAGGTCACAAGGTAATCTTGCATCAGAAAGCCAGTGAAAACCACTCCGGCAAGCGTCCCCAGATACCGCGTAAGCCAGCGCTCAGCGCCTTCTTTGCCGAGAAGGGCCATGTTTGACAGAAATACCATGCACGAAAGAAGGCCTATGTCGCCGGCCGTGGCAACTCCGACGAGGTTGTCGTCTCTCCGCGCTTCATTGGTCCACATCCAGATGACCAGTGAGATTAGAGTGAAGAGGTGCTGAGGAGCCAGCTCGTCAAGAAGCTTTTCATACTGGGGTGTTCTCTCAGCCACGATGGTAGTGCCGGCGCCGGCATTTTTCGATCTCCCCCTGGGGCGACACCGAACGACGTTGTCGAAGGCATTGGTTCTGCTTTTGCGGATCGACCAACTGAAGTAGGCATAGATGGCCGTGATGACGTCAAAAAAGACGTAGAAGAAGCTCAGGGTGATGACCTGTTGGTCGTGTTCGTTAGCCTGCAATTGGCCGGTGCTGGCACATGTAGTGGAAGAGTGACTTACACCGACTCCACTGACATCAAGGGGCGCCGTCGAATCTGATTGAAGCAGCGCCGTCAAATTTAGTAGACAGTACGCCGTTTGGTTCGGTGGACAGAACGCCGTCGAGTTCCGTAGACGGAACGCCGTCGAATTTAGTAGACAGTGCTCCGTTTGGTTCTGTGGACAGAACGTCGCCGAGTTTGGTAGACAGACCGCCGTCGAGTTCGGCGGACAGAACGCCGTCGAGTTCGGCGGACAGAACGCCGTCGCGTTCGGCGGAGCGTGCGCCATCAAGCTCGGCAGAGCGTCCGCCGTCAAGCTTGGAGGAGTGTACGTCGTCGAGCTCGGCAGAGCGTCCGCCGTCGAGATCGGCAGGGCATCCGCCGTTGAGATTGGCAGAGCGCACGCCGTTGAGTTTGGCAGAGCGCACGCCGTCGAGATTGGC
>LFRF01000005.1:1146529-1156731 GCA_001189435.1 Tolypocladium ophioglossoides CBS 100239
CCGTCGAGTTTGGCAGAGCGTCCGCCGTCGAGATAAGTAGACAGTACGCTGTCAAGATTAGTAGACAGTACACCATCGAGATTGGTAAAGCATTCGCCATCGAATTTGGTAGAGGGGAATTAGGAAATCAGCCATTTCCCCGGCGTCCATGATGTGCTTGCCCACCACGATGTACTGATGGTACAGAGAAGCCGGAAGGGTACAAGAAGTTGAAGGCGAAGGCAAACCGCCGGGATAGTGATGATTGGAAGAAAATGAATCAGAAGGAAGATGAAGGAAGTCAGATCTGTGGGCGCGGTTTGTTTGTCCTCCTGGGGCTCCTGGGGGCGCGAGGCCGCCTGTCACCTCATGSTCCCCAAGTTGAGGCATGGGGTGGTGTGCCATATGGCGCTTCGTAGCTATACGCCCGATTCGACCTGAGATACAGGGTGCTTCGCGGCTACACGCCCGAGTCGACTTGAGGTACGGGGTACCTGCAAGGGCATGACGCTTTGCAGCTGCACGCCTGAGTCAACCTGAGGCGTGGCGTTCCCGTGAGAATATGATGCTTCGTGGCTACACGCCCGAGTCGACCCGAGGCATGCGGTGCCTGCGAGAACATGGCGCTTCGTAGCTACACCCCCGAGCCCACCTTGAGGCTTACGGTTTACCCCTGCAAGATGGCGTTTTCATACTGCATTGCAGATTCCAGGGGCGGCAACCAATCAACATGCGCCCGTAAGCAAGCCTCTTTGCCCTTGTTCATCTTGTTTGTTCTAGAAGGGCTGTCAGACCCGACGACTCGTGGAGAGCTGACAAGCTGAAGAGGCGCGTGTGGACACAGCAAACAAGCGGCTCGGGATTGGGAAGCCGCCACAACTGGTACATTCACGAAAGACGCTTCCCGAGTCTCTGGATCCAGCAGGGGGGTCTCGGCGTTTCGGCCACCCACGCCTGAGGGCGACTGACGCGGCCTGGCATAAGTCGGACACTGAAGGATGTCGGAGTCGGGCGCCACATCGGCCATCAATGAACGGCACGGCACTCGATGGCGAGCGCAAGACTGGAAGCTGAGGTCTTTCAAAGGCTGTTGCTGCATAGATGCGTACACTGGAGAGAATAGACAGACTACACTTTTCTTCCCCATGCGTGTGAGTCGAGGCATTGCACAAGAGTTGGGTGTGCTATTCGAGCCGGTACGGAGTACTTCCTAGACCTCTTCTGCTCGAGGCTGGTGAACCACCCCCCGATTGCTACGCTGATTAGTAAACGCAAGTCGCAGCTGCCTAAGGAATGCATCGTTTTGGAGCACATCGTCACAAGTTGCACAACTTCAGATAGCGGCCCGTGATGTGCACACATCACGGGCTGGCACCGGAAAAGCCTCTTCTTCCCAGTAGGGTCGCCCGCCACGCCCAAGTCCGCCCGGCCTACCCTGCACCCAGCACGGCACCCACGCACCCACGCACCTGGGAGGGTAGGCCGAAACCGACCTACCCTACACTGGTTTTTTTTTACTCGTTTTTGAAACGAATTGGTATTCAATTCCCCTCAGCCCGGTGCTCTGCTTCAGCCTCCAGACACCTTAGCAGCCAGATTGTTCTGACATCAATACCCTCGGCACCAGATATCAAGAAACCATGCAGTCACAGGTAAACAGCTATATATATGCACGGCGTAGGTACTTTGACGGAGAACGCACCCACCGAGAGCACACTGCGTGGGCTGGCAGTTTCTTGCACTCAAGTCTCTCGGGCGTAAACTCACGCACGGTAGGGGCATCCTCACTCACTTAGACCATCTGATCACAAGACAACAGAACTACTGGTGCAGTCCATTGCCCTGTGACGAGCGTGGCTCACTCACTTCATATTCACGCACGGGTTGACAGCGCGATCTCTCACCCACTTGCACTCATTAGTCGACGCAATTGGCGGGGGAAAAGCTACCCGCAAACGTGTTGTTCTTGTCAAAGTGTGACTCCCGTCTAGCAAAGTGGGAGATCAACGTCTCTTATGTACACGCCAGTCGGTTAAGACCCCTGNCCCGCAGTAGCGAAGTTTGGCGGGGAAGACAGGAAGGCCCCGTCAATGGTAGGGGGTAAATGAGCTCAGGGGCCAGACGGCCGTGTATATAAAGACCCCTGAGCACTACCCCTGTCGTGGGGTGTGTCCGACTTCCCCGTCAAAGTACATGCACAGAGCACACTTTGACGGAGGAGAACTCACAAACCGAAAGAGGATCCTGCTTGCACGTCCCAGAGGGACCTTCACTCAGTCTCTCGGGTCAGCAATCACTCAACAGAGCTTGCACTCACTCAAACTATCTGGCTAGGACTCCAGGCTGCCTGCGCAAGTGGTCTCTTGTCTCCTACTCACGGGTTGACTCACGGGTTGACCCAACGGTCTCACTCACTACACTCATTAGTTGACGCAGTTGGCGGGAAAGGTGCCCCCGTAGGCGTGTCGATTCTATCAAGGCGTCCGTCTCCAATCTAGAAGATGTGGGAACTACGTCCCTGAAATATACGGTGGCTGTCCAGAACCGCCCCTGTCGTGGCGTGTGCCTGGCTTCCCCGTCAAAGTGTATACATGTTCGGCGCAACATGGCGACGGCTTGCATGTGTTTGACAGGAAAGACGAACGCACCCCACGACAAGGGGCAGTACCGGGGGGTTACACGGGCATGTACGTAAGGATCGTTTTATCCCCAGTCTGTGGACTGGGGGAGGCACTCCGCGCAGAATTAATATGCCTACGACCGCCATTTCTTTCCCGAGTTGTCACCAATGAGTGAGAGTGAGTAAAGCCAACTGGCTGAGTGAGTGGAGATAAAGTTAACGACCCCTAGAGCGGTAAAGATGAAGTGAGCACCACGCCTGTCACAAGACAATGGACTCTTCTCGTCCAGTGATCAGATGGTCTAAGTGAGTGCAAACCCTTCAAACGTGCGAGTATTGACGCCCGAGAGACTTGAGTGCAACAGCCCAATTTCCCACGCAATGTCCTTTCGGTGTGTGCGTTGTCCTCTGTCAAAACACTAGACGCATTCCTCGTCCACCTGACCCTGAGCACCGCGTTCTCTAATCCTCATCAGCCTCTTTCCGTTATATGAGCAGGGATTGTTTTTAAGTAGCTTTTGAGTCTATTAACATTCGAGGTTCACGGCGCCTGAAACAATTACATTCCAGTTATCAGGGTTAAAAAGCTGAGCCGACCTCTCTTTAAAGCAAAGGCTATTTTTATAAATCAGAGCCACTCCCGCTGCAATAGCGTCCCAATTAGCGAGGCTCTTAGGGTTGTGTGACTAGGATATTAGTTAGTAATACTACCTTGGCATCCTTCTAGACTTTAGAAATACTTACGTCGTTACACCACCAGACTGCCGTATCCCATTCGCAGCTTACTCGCCCACAGCTTGCAGGGCCCGCTTTATTCGTCGGATGTTCGTAACTTAGGTTCCAGAGGTGATAAATCGCGTCATGGAGAATAGAATTCCACCGCTCCTGATTCCCGGGCGTCCAGCGACCACAGACAAGTTTTAGGCCATTTGGACTATACAAAGGCCACGACTCGTTCCTTAGGTCCGTAAGGTCTCCGTTAAGGTAATGGGAAAGCCATACACCTCCATCATTATATCTCTTATCCTTAAGAAGCTCTGTATTCCGCTTAAAAAGCTCTGGGTTCCGCTTAAGGAGCTCGGCGCGAACCTCTTGGACCGTACCGTTAAGGATGACGGTTTCTCCCGGCCTAACCTCGACTTCCCATGACGGGATAAAGGTACTATACCCTGCGGGAGGGGCGACAAGGCCGAATGTCTATATGCGTTAGCGATGGCAATTTGAGTTCGATAGTAGGCAACCTGCACGTACGCCAAGGCCGAGAGAGTAGAATGAAAGAGCAGCCATGGCGAACTTCATCTTGTCTATTGCGGGCGCGTGTGCTAGTGTTTGGGGCAGAGGAGTTGGTCGGCAGCTAGACAAGCTCGCAAGAGACAGAGAAAAAGGAGGAAGAGGAAGCAACCATTATCGCTGGCAGGAAGTGTGGTCGCTCTTATAGGTGGCTGCCACGCAGTCTGCTCTGCGGAGTGTTATTTTTCCCGGCTAAATTAGTTATTTATATTTAGCTTCAATTGTATGCGAGTGTAACGTCGCTACCATATATTCACGCTTGAATGCGACAATTTAATATATACGTGCTATAACGTTTATATTAGGAGCGGGGATTGAGACCCGGGCCGTGCATTTTAATATATTATTATCTTAGTTTACCATAGTCTAGGCAACAGATATTAAGCCTACGCACTGTTCACGCTTTGGTCTGGTCGCTGGTCTCAACCCTCTAAGATTGGAGCAAGTGGGATTGTTAAGAGTGTTACGGATACGACCTATTTGCCCCCGGGGAAGTCTATCCGCCCCCTGGTGAAGAAAAGGCGCCCGTAGGCATATTAATTCTGCGCGGCGTGCCTCCGCAGACTGGGATAGAACGATCCTTGCTCGTATATACGNGCTTCCGCGGGTGTTCGTCTTGCCCTGCCAAAATACATGCCCATGTAACCCCCCTGCAATGCCCTTTGTCGGGGGATGCGTTCGTCTTTCCCGTCAAAATACATATTGGCCGTCGCCACGTCGTGCCAATCATGTATATACTAGACGCAATCCTCGTCCACCTGACCCTGAGCATCGCGTTCTCTAGCTCTCATCAACCGTTTTCCTTTTTATAGGCAGGGATAATTTTTGAACAGCTTTTGGGCCGATTTTGACGGAGGAGAACACACATACCGAAAGGACACTGCGTGGGCAATCGGAAAACTGCACTCACGCATTAGGGGGTTTGCACTCACTTAGACCATCTGATCACGGGACAAAGGAACTGGTAGTAGCTCTTTACCTCATGACGAACGTGGTTTGTTCACTTCATCTTCACTTACGAGTTAACCAGGCGGTCTCATCACTTACATTCATTAGTTGACGCAATAGGCGGGGAAAGGTGCCCATGGGCATGTTGACTCTATGAAGGCGCGCTTTCTAATCTAGAACATGGGAGAGAGGCGTCCCTTAAATACATGGGCAAGTGTCTGGGCCCCCGGCACTACCCCTGTCGTGTTTTGACGGAAGAGAACGWACACACCGAAAGGACGCTGCGAGGGCAATCGGGATAAGTGCACTCAGGTCTCTTGGGTGTTAACATGCACACGCTGAGGGGTTTGCACTCACTTAGMCCATCTGATCACGGGACGGAGGGGCTGCTGGCGTAGTCCGCTGTCTCGTAACGGCACGGTCCACTCACTTCATCCTTTCTCACGGGTTGACCGGGTGGTCTCACTTACTTATACTTATCAGTTGACGCAAATTAGCGAGGAAGGGCGGGCGCCCGTAAGCATATCGATTCTGTCAAGGCGTGCCTCTCTAATCTAGAAAATGGGAGAGTGGTTTGACGGAGAAGCCGGACACACCCCGCGACAGGGGCCGTGCTCAGGGGTCACAGACAGTCACCATGTACATAAGGGATGCAAGTCTCCCATTTTCTAGATTGGAGGCATGCCTTGACAGAATCGATACGCACACGGGCACCATTCCCCGTCCATTGCGTTAACTAATGAATGTAAGGTGAGTGAGACCGCCCGGTTAACTCGTAAGTAAAGATTAAGTGAAGATGAAGTGAACAAACCACGCTTGTCATGAGGTAAAGAGCTACTACCCATGATCAGATGGTCTAAGTAAGTACGAATCCCTCAAATGATTATTGATTGATACCCGAGAGACTTGAGTACGACAGCCGCCCGTCCATGCTGCGTCTTTCGGTATGTGCGTTCTCCTCCGTCAACGTGGCGTCCCTTAAGTATATGAGAAATTATCTGCCCCCCCCTTAGCACTACCCCTGTTACGGGGTAAGTCCGGCTTCCCCGTTAAACTAACATTCCAGGTTCACGGCCCCTGAAACAATTATATTCCAGTTATCAGGGTTAAAAAGCTGGGCCGACCTCTCTTGAAAGCAAAGGCTATTTTTATAGATTATAGCCACTCCCGCTATAAGAGGGTTCCAATTAGGGAGACTCTTGGGTTCGTGTGACTGGGATATTAGTTAGTAATATTAGCTTAGTATCCTTCCAGACTTTAGAAATACTTACGTCGTTACACCACCAGACTGCCGTATCCCATTCGCAGCTTATTCGCCCACAGCTTCCGGGGCCCGCTTTATTTATCGGATAGTTATATCCGTAACGGAGTTCATAAATCGCGTCATAGAGGATAGAATCCCACCGCTCCCGATTCCCGGGCGTCCAACGACCACAGACAAGTTGAAGGCCTTTTGGACTATTCTCAGGCCATAACTGGTCCGTCAAATTCGTAAGTGCTCCGTCGAGGTAATCGGCAAGCCATGCACCGTTTCCATCATATCTCTTATCCCGCTTAAGAAGCTCTGGGTTCCGNGACTCCGATTCCGGCGCACCCCGCTAAGTTTTGCCCGTAGCCTCTTACACGCGTGTCTTCGTAGATTCCATACCACAACGAATGCAACTAGCAGCAGCTGCTACCCGCCCTTAAAGCTATTCGCACCGCGTTTTGATATATAATAGATTCTATCATCGGTCAGTCGTATAGCAGCCTCGCTTACTGCGAGGCTGCTATACACGAAGCTATAAAGGCCAGCTCTTGCAGCCTCTCCGTTGCCTCGAAGAAGCCCAACGCAACCAACCCTCGACGAGTCGTCTAGCGTTGTAGCAAAGGCACGCCGTACCGTCATCGCGATACCAATCAGACTCACGAATCGAAGCGGCGCAAAGGCAATACACAGGCCACGGGCTGTAAGTTCAAAATAGCTACAAAATAGCACCAGCGAGGCGAATACTAGATTCCCGAATAGATAGGCATTGATAACGCCGCCCGCCACCACAACTACCTAACCCTCGATCTCGTAGCATACCCGAAATATAAGATAGCGGCTACTAAGCGCTATCGTGAGGATATTATCTCGATAGTTAAGGCAGGCATTGCGCCGCTAGGTATCCTTACGAAGCTACGGTAGTATAACGATCTAGAAGTAGACTTTATTACTCGGAAGGATATTATTAATATTATCGCCGCCTTTAACCGAGAGCAATTATACGGCCGTATGCTAGTTAAGTAGCTATATGACTACCTTAAGCAAGAGTCCAATTTCTTCTTCCGAGATAAAATTAACGAGATTTTAAGCCGCCTCGTTCGACTCTTTATTTCGCTACGCAGCGGCTTTAGCCTCCTCCGTAACTTCCTAGAAGTCTTACTCTTCAATAGCATATACAAGACTAACCGCTTCAATATACCTCTCTTTGCTATTTGCGGCTCGTTATCGCTAGGAAAGACTTTCTAAGTTACTGTAGTCTTTCTATAAGATAAGAAATAGGATAACTATAGCTAGGCAATGCGGCAGCTATACGAGCTACTCTAAGAGAAAGATATCCGCCTGCCTAGCTACGTCGTTACTAATCGTAAGCTTACGTTAATAAAGGCACTAAATAGTTATTATATCTTCTAATTCGTGCCTTATATCCTCTACTACTAGTACGTTAATATAAATATTATCTCGAATACGAAGAAGTACTTTCCTAAGCTAACTCGTAGCGAAGACGGCGTAATCTAGAACGACCCGAAATTCGAAGAGTTCCTAATCGAGTAGAACTAGCTAATAAGAAGCTATTCCGAAGAGAAATATAACGAGAGGTTAGCTAACTTTCGAGACACTAGCCGCTATACCGGCGCGGCGTACGTAGCTATAGAGTATGCCGTGAATACCTAGCTTATTCCCTAGAGTTATAAGCTTATTCGTTTTTACGTTAATAGCTATCCTTACTTTAGGTACGTTACGACTTTAATCATAGAGTTATTATATATAAGCCTTAAGCGGTTTCTATAGAATCGCTTAACTAGTAATCTCAAGATCGTCTTTTCAAAGCTATAGCTCTTTAGAGTCACTAGCAACTAGAGGTATATAACGAGGCGTAATGACGGCGGAATAAAGTCATTTACTTCTTACTTTAATTTATACGATTTCAAGTCTCTCTAGGCGTGGTCAAATACATTAACCAGCAGCTAGCATAGCTACTACACGAAGGCAGACTTGAGGGGCGCTATTATTACAAGATTACAATAACCCACGGAATTCCCTACAAATATACGCTAGAACGGCAAATTATAACCTCACAGCTGCTCTAGATAGGCCAGATCCACGCTCGCTAGTGGTAGGAGAAGACTATTACTATTACGGACGAAACGCCCTCTTCTACGCCCCTCGAACCTTTCGTTAACCGGCTAAAAGGCAGGCCTAGGGGTAGTATTGCAATACAGCAGTCACATCAGAGAGGCAGAGGCATTACTAGTAGCCGCCGTAATCTCTTATAATTCGAGCTTATTAATCTTTAAGATCAGGCCGAGCTTCGTGCCTTGCTACGGCAGTCTACCTCAATAGCTATCTCAATAGCTACCTTAACGGCTACCTGTATAGCTATCGATCAGACGATTGCCTTACTTTAATAAGCTAGTTAGAGCAATACCTACGAGCCCGGCAAAGCGTAGCCACGAGCGTTATAACGAGCAGACTAGTTATACTTACCGGAAATCGAAGATAACGATACATTCGAAGATTACTTCAATAGCCTCGTACGGCTAGCGCAGAGGCAGGCGGTATAAGTAGAGGCAATTAAGGCAGCCTAGGTAGCGAGGGCTATAGTACCTAACGATGATAATATTAGTAACGAAGAGCTTGAGGAATTACTCGCCGAGGCGCTTACTTCGTAATAGCTTTAATTAAATTCGTGCGAATAGCTTTAATTTGATATAACGTATAGACCTATATTTACGGCACTTCTCAAGTATCTTATATTTTAGTAGCAGACGACGGTTTATTGCGATATCGGCGGCGAAGCCACAATATGCGCCACTTTGGGGCAGGAATTAGCCAAACTNTAAGACGCGTGCCCGAGGAAGCATGTACCTAGCTGCATATGTTCACTTCGCCACAGCTGAGAATTTCCTCGTGCCATCGAGTCCCAACTCGGTCCGGCGCTATGCTTCTCTACGAYCGGCGGCCAGACTTGGCTTTGGCTGCACGGTAATTAGAGACGGACTTGCTTAGAAGGAGATGAGGTGTGTAGAATACTTGCGGGCGGCATGATTACGCCTTGCAGCGACGTTAAAGGAGGCGAGAAATATTTACTCAAGGTGACGTGTCCGTTCGGCAAATTCGTAACCCTAGGTTGCGGTGTGGCGTCACACCGTGAGAGGGGACGTGAAGTAAGGGGTAGACGGTGAGGCTTGATTCTTGCCTTTGCATACATCTCATCACGTCCTCATCCCCGAAACTCGCTTAGAAACGACGTGGGAGACAACCGGGTAATAGAGGTTGTCCCAATGCATATCTCGCCTTGCCTGGCAGGGATCGCCAGCGTGCGATAGCTTAGTCGCTTCGGGCCAGGTGTAGGTTGCACGAACTCTTATTTGGTTCTCATTCCTTTCCTTCATTCGCTATCATGCAGTTCGAATCGGATTCCGGTTCGACATGGACGATAGCCTGTGCAGTCAGGTTATGTCCTGTTCTTCTACTGGGACCAGCTTCTCGTTTGCCTGCCCCTGCCAGCTATCCAACTATTCTATCGCCTATCCCTCCTCCACGACTCTACACTCGACCCCTCCTCTAGGCGGCGCTTGACTCGGCAACTCGTACGACAGCCAGCTATCTATGCTGCCCAGCGCATACGCATCCAACCCAGCCACGACGCCGTCTTTGACTCCGAGCAGCTGCGCACCAAAGATACCTTTAACGAGATCACAAAGGTCTACCGCGAAATGTACGCGGGCCTTGGCGCGTTTCTCGGGTCAACTTGGTATTACTTTGCGGAGAATGGTAACATAGCTTTTCCAAGGACGCCAACTTGATTAAGCCCTCAGATAACACGGCCTACGCGGATAACGCGGCTGCGTAAATTGGGTCCTGATCATATTAAGGACCCGTATAGGAAAAGAGGGATATAAATTGGAAGACTAGGAAAAGCCACCTAATGACGTTATCGACACGGACCATAATAGCGGAGGATAAACAGGGGGGCTTTTGTAGCTATTTTGCAGGCACAGGGTTTTCAGAAAGATGTAGAATTGACCCGGATTTTGAACTCCCGTTGGTAGTTCCCTTGAGGAGACCAACTTATTAGTGTTACACWCTAAGTTGGCCACAAAACTTGAGGACGGC